>JAFMOD010000047.1:2311457-2659963 GCA_019802435.1 Corydoras maculifer | reverse complement strand
TAGTCTGTGTCTGGTCTTATGACTGATCCAGTTTAATTTTTTAATACCACCATGGCCTATCGAGTCCCACTGAACCAACATGACAGTACGAGTACTTATTAACATCCATATTACCATAAAACAATGATTTCCTTGATTGAGTCTTATTGCATTAAAAGCCATTTTAAATAAGCTATTACAGAAAACTTCTATCCTTTACCATTTTCTCTCACCATTATGCAGCCTCTACACAAAGAAGCAAAATATACAATATTTTTCAATATTTTTTTAACCTCTTATTTTATATTTGGCCAAACAAAACATTTTCCAAACATGGCCTTAATATCAATACTGCAAATATATATTAAATTGAACTTTATTTCATTGAGTTCCATGCAATGTCATCGAAAACATTTGAGATATCAATACTAAACTATTTTTTTTTTTCGTATTAAATTGCATGACTCATCAGGGTTTGTTCTTTGGGCAGAGTCTCATGACTGCTTACTATACCATGAAATAATTAATATCGAAAGTAAATTACGCTTCAGTTTACTGATGCCAACAATTCAAACAAACATTTTTAAGTTTTGAAAAATTAATATACATGTTGAAAAGGGTCATGATATATTTACTACGTTCTGTGGCCATGTTTGCTTGTGCTTCAGAATGTAATCGCATTGATATAATCTGAAAATAAAGTATTTAGTTATCTGTATATCTAAGCTACCTTTAAAACCTGTTGACCAGAAGCTAAAACTAGCCAAAAAATTAAAGTGCCTAATCAGTTACATTTAAAACATAAAAATGGGCAAGTCATTGTTATTGTGTGGACAAATTTAGGCAATATGTTATAAATATTACTTAAATATACAGAGCACTGGCGTCATCTTTATAGAATAATGATGTGCAGTGTTCATAGACGATCTTTAAATTGATTGTCTTATTTCTTGCGTCTACTTGTGTGAATGACGGATGGCTATTTTGTTCTTCATCTGTCACATTACTACCATCTTTTTTCACAGAGATTACCAAATTTCTAGTGAATAGTGATGGCCTGGTGATTAGGTAAACCGCAGTGTCAGCACATTCACTCAATATGGGAATATTTACAACCTATAGTGTCAATGATGTGTACGCCACTTAATACCTCAACTAGGACCTGATATTGTTTAGGACAAAACAGGAAAGAGAAGGGTGGAGAAAAAAAAAAGAGTGTTGTTTATATAAATATGAACAACTCAAAGCGCTGCCCACAAATGCAGAACAGGTTAAATAACATGGCACTGCAAATTTAACAAAATTTATCAAATCAGATATGAGTATAGGTTATAGTTATATATTGTAAATTTTACAATATAAAAATGTAGATTTTTACAAATATTACATTTGCCAAATGTTGTAGATGACTATTAGAAGTACTGATTTGTGTTATTCTCACATTTGTAAGTTGTTTTGGAGACATTTAATGAATAATTTATTACATCTCTTTCAATCAATTTTAACATTAGAAATAAAAGAAATACTAGAAAATAAAATGATAAATGTATTTAATAAAGGAGACACAATTTGTAAAAAGAGTAATATTATACTAGCTGCTGGTAAACAAGTGACAGTATTTAAAGTGTTGCATTTTTGTGAAATACATGTTACTCTATTTGATTTTGTGTTTAAAGGGTCCACTTTGAGCTTAGTGTTTTATCTACTGATTTTTAATATCCATCTCTATATTCATAGCTGTAACTTATATAATAAACTGAATTTGTACAACATTGGGTGTGGCAACATTCCTAAATATTTTCATGAGATCAGTATAAACTCACAATAGTTTGTCATTGTCAAAGATAGAATCTGATTCATGCTACATTGTTCTTTTGGCAGTCAAGGAAACACCTTAAACTATTGTTATAGAAATGACAACAATAATATTACAAAGTGATAATGAAAGTAAAACCCATTTTAGCTTTCTCATCAACTCTGTCTCTATTACAAAACAAAAAAGGAAATTCATCAAGTACTTTCACTTTCTAATTTAAATGGTTTTGGCCTGACGAACTTGCCTTTTGTTCGTGCCAACAGTGGAAAAAAACAGGAATTATAAAACAGCTACCCAATGTAGTCTTTTAAATCAAATTCATCAAAGAAAAAATGAATTAATGAATAATTGTTTGCACAAGCAAACGGCTGTATGTATGTGTATGTATGTATGTATGTATGTATGTATGTAAATATTATTGTAGTATTAAAATCTAAATTTCCTTATAGTGACATCCCTATGACTGACTGGTGTAATCCTGGGCGTGTGGATTTCTGGTCAAATAAAATTCTTCTTTGTTGCTATCAGAATAAAAGCCTGACTCATAAGGAAGAGCCAATTTAGGAATGCTAACTGTACAACAAAATTATAGAATCAAAAGTAATGTAGGCTAATCTCTACTGCTTTTTGTCTACTTTTGGAAAAAAAAAAAATCTGATTATTTACATTTGTCACAACATGAATCTTCTTTAATTCAGTTTTACTGATCTTTGTCTGATCTTTGTTAAGGACATGATTCCAAAAGAAATGACTGACTGCCTTCATATGCAGAATGAAGTGAATTGTTTTATTTAATTTTTTTTAACTTAGATATTAACAATTGTCACATTCATAGGAAGTTTGTAATGTTTTTCTTGACCCAAATTATAAGTAATCTGTGCCTTAAAAATGCCTTAAGTGTACAAGCAACAATTTTTCCATTCAAGTGAAACTGTTTAAAATGTGAGGAACATTCACAACACCATGTGAAACGTTCCTATTTGCTTTTTTTAATATAGAAACGTACTCATGAGGAATTGTTTTTCACCACAGTGTTAAAGATCTGCCACCTGATCTGAATTGACTTTTTGCTGTTCACATCAACAAGTTCTTTTTTTTTTTTTTGTCTTCGATTTTAACAGTTGTATATTTCTTTATAATTTTATGAATGACGCTGCTTTCTGTCTGCCCTCTGAAGGTGCTGCTGGAGTGTTAGTCGGACACCCTTTTGACACAGTAAAGGTAAACGACTGAGTCTCAATCTGTCTAACTCCTTAAGAAAAAAAAAGATCTCTCCTGCTAGGAAATCTACATGCTTCTTACTTCCAACAAGTTCATCATAGCTTTATTATAGTTCACCGAAGCAAGTTACTTCTGTAACTTTTCTTTTCCTCACCCGACATAATTTCCATTTTGTGCATCTGATGAAACGGAATCTTTGGCCTGGAGTAACACATTTACTGACTTGTAGAACTCGGATTTATTATTGTAGCAGATTTAAGAGGAACAATATAATACATGAGATTGTGAAACGATGTGATGACTTCTTGTTTCCAGTATTTTTAATGTTAATAATAGACTTACTTAATGTAATAAATTCTTTGAAATTCTGTTCAGCATTTTTTAGTGACTGCTTTTTTTTCTTTTACAGGTCCGACTCCAAGTCCAGAATGTGGACAAGCCACTGTACAGAGGGACCTTCCATTGTTTTCAGTCCATTGTTCGCCAAGAATCGGTCAGTACCTTAGATGTAAATTTGTAACTAATGGAGCTAATGGATGAATTCCTTAATTTCCTTTATGTACATGATGTTATTTTGAACTGAAAGCCTAATTACTGAAAGAAAATAATACATATAAAAAAATCTTACATATATCAGCATGTAGATTAGGTTTTTTTCAGACCTCTAAAGTTGTATACTAGCAGTATTAGATTTAGATCACTTATTCAATATTCAGACTTGGTGCTATCCAATTAAAGTTTTTTATATGGTTCTGATCAACATTTTTTAGCCTTGTTAAGACATCATTTATATTAGATCACAAGAGTCAACGGTTTTCACTGTAGTAATAAACTGAAAAACGAAAGCAGTCCAACATCCACTTGTAATGTCTATGGTGCATACATCAATAGAACCAGCACAGTAAACATCTAGACAATAACAGGATGAACATTATATATAACACAATGGTTTTAGCAGCATGGAACTTGTATTAATGGAACACAAACAGACAAAATGAAGATTTTTTTTCTTGTATCATCAGGTGTTTACAAAGTTTTAGAAGTACTGTATAATTAAGGTATTAACTTCTTTCCTCCAGGTTTTTGGACTGTACAAAGGCATTGGCTCTCCTATGATGGGCCTGACTTTTATTAATGCCATTGTCTTTGGCGTGCAAGGCAACACAATGCGCTACCTCAACAAAGACACTCCTATGAACCAGTTTTTGGCTGGATCAGCTGCTGGAGCCATTCAGTGTATCGTCTGTTGCCCGATGGAGTTGGCCAAGACGCGCTTGCAAATGCAAGGTACGGGTGAGAAGACCACTACTCGCAAAATGTACAAAAACTCACTAGACTGCCTTATTCGCATATACCAACAAGAGGGCTTCCGTGGTGTTAACAGGGGCATGGTGGCCACCGTGATCCGTGAGACACCTGCTTTCGGAGTGTATTTCCTTGTCTATGATGTGCTAACCCGCTCTCTAGGCTGCGAGCCGGAGAATTCTTACATCATCCCTAAACTGCTGTTTGCTGGAGGCATGGCTGGCATTGCTTCCTGGATTTCCACATACCCTGCGGATGTGATCAAATCTCGTCTGCAGGCGGACGGAGTTGGAGGCAAGTTCGAGTACAGTGGCATTATAGACTGTACTCGAAAAAGTTTAGAACAAGAGGGCTGGCGTGTGTTTACACGAGGTCTCACGTCTACTCTGCTGCGAGCATTCCCTGTTAATGCAGCCACATTTACCACGGTTACTCTCTTCCTTATGAATGTACGAAAGGAATAGAAACCAGTGGATTCTGCATTATAGGAGAAAACCCTCCCAACCAGCCTGTAAATACCAGTGCTGGTGTCCTGCTCCTGCTTCTAAACCATGAACTGTATAAGAAAAAATAAGATCCTTTATTGCCCCCACTATGGGAAAATTAGCTTAGTCATAGTCACATCCCCAAACAATAGTAATAGATAAAGAATACTATACTTGAATGACTGACTTGTTCAGTAAAAATTTGCACGAGTGCATATATTTTTATACTGTATGATATAAAGATAAATATGATCAGAGTGGAAATTAGAGTCCTAACATCATTTGGCAGAAACCTTAATGTTTAGTATCACTGTCAGGAACATTGGGTCTCAATCAACTCTTTTGCCCTGTGGGTGTGATCACTGCTCATAAACACAATGAAAAGCAAATGCAAATGAATACAACTGTTATAATGTATATATACAGAACCAGTCAAAAGTTTGGTCACCCTGCCTTCTTGCCTCATATCCTCCACTTACCATATAAATGGATAGTTTTACAATTACTGACTGTAGTACATCTTTTTTTAGTTAATTTCTCTGTTCTGTATTGGTCAGGGCCATATACCAGAATAGGTATAAATTGGGTGATGTATTGTTCATTGTCAGTTCTGAAGTGTCACTGATGTGGTGAGGGGTGTTTTAGTGCAGCAGTGCTGCTGTAGTTTCATTTAAACACTTTAGTGACACTCCTGGGATAGGAATAATACACCAACCAAATAATACCTGCTCTGTGGTGCTACTATTGGGACCATTAGAATAGAGTAAAGGGGGCTGACACAATACATACTGTAGTCCACAAACAGTAAGTGTAACTAATAATTGCAGCAAAAAGGAGGTGTCTCCAAACTTTTCACTTGCACTGTATATGATTTATCCTTATATCCATGAGGTATTAGAATCTATCTTAAACACATCGACTGATGTGGAATACAGTAATAAAAGGCACTTTAAAGGTTTATTTTAAAGTTTTTAATTAATTTTAGGCAAGTCATCACAAATAAAGAGTTTGTGTTACACTAGCAATAAAGCAATGATCAATGCTGAAAACTGCAATGTAGAAGAAACAAGGTTGTGGTGCATGTGAATGTTTTAATCAGATTTGTTCATATAGAACTTCTATAAACAGAATATTATTACAGAAAGGGATCTGCTTGAGCATGTTTTATTCTCAGTACTGTAGTAAATAATAATTTATTTGGCCACAACCTCCCTAAATGAAAATGTATACATATAGAAAATGTAAAAACCTAGAAATTGTGTTAAGGCATTTTTATTAAACTAATAGATTTATTATATCCAGGGTTACATTTAAGACATGCTTTATGGGTAAAATATTAGCAAAATTGCACTGTGCAAAGTACACTGTAAGGTGTAAGGGGTATGTTATGGACATTATATATCTTATAAATCTTCAGGTGCTTTATTCCATAGTTTAATTCTGAATCTGTAAATGTCAATCGGTTGGGTTTTTAGTTTGTTTTTATTTTGTTGCTTTCAGGTTTTTTTATTTAAATTTTTTTCAACATACAGCAAAATCTGACTTTTACTCATATGTAACTCTATAAATATATAAAATTTAAAACACTCCCATAAACAGGAAAGAAAAAAGATGAATAAAATGAATAAGTAATTAAAATAAATAATATATAAATATATGATCTCGACTGCAGGCAGTTGGTTCCAGTACAGTGGCATTATGGACTGTACTCGGGAAAAGTGTAGAAGTGGCATGTGTTTAACTAAGGTCTATAGATTGATTGGTCGAAGTCTGTGGTTTTGCTGTCAAATGATACATTTATGTGTAATAGAGCATAAGTTCATCTGTTAAACATGTTTTCAGATTCGCCTTTATTTTTTTAACGAAATTATTTTTAAAGACACGGAAAATAAAGGCTATTATTTCCTCATCAAAATTCTTCTGTGTTTATTACCTTCACCTGAATGACAATAATCTGATTATTAATTATGTTTTATGATTAATTTCTTTACATTCTCAGGTTTTCAAATGTTCAGACTTAAAAATTATGAATGTTAAAGTCAAAGGCTGAATTATGCCATCAGGCCCACAGCTGCCATTCGAAGGTCCAGTGTTTAACAGGGTTCAGATCAAGCCTTTATACTTAAAGAAGTTTAAGGGAAGGAACTACTATGTTATCATTTCTGTACTGCAGTATTAATATTACTGTTAACTGAAAATGATGGTAATAATTTAATTTGTAGAAGTGAAGTCCACATGTACATACCAATTTCATGCATTGGTCATTACAGAAAATGTATGTGAACTAATATTTAATGGTTGCAATTGCGTTTAATATTATATATTAATATAAAATGTTTGGCCCTCCACAAAAGTTCTGTAATATTAAACACAATTGCAACTATCAAAAATGAGTTTACATATATTTTCTGTAATGGACTTTATTTTTACAATTTAAATTCAGTAAAACTCCATTTAAAAAAATCCACCTACCAACAACTATTTGATGGCTATAAAAACATCTTATGCAAAAATGCAGTATAAAGAGCCGGAGATGCAACAAAATGCATCCATTAGCAACAATGTATCACATTTCAAAGAAATGACACATTAAAAAATATTTTTTTACTTTTATTGCATTACTCAGAATAAAATCTAGTGATAATTGTGAAAATCCCAACAGATCAGCAAGAAACACAGCCCACCTGGCTCCTGCCCCGGTTGATATGAAGAATACTTGATGCTTGTTTAATGTAATATTATGTGCTGCTGTTACATGATTGGTTGATTATGTAATAAGGTGGGTGTGTATGTGTTCTTGGTAAAATGTTCAGTAGTGTATAAACTAAACTAAAAAAACAAACTTACATACATTTATATTTGCTGTGTTGGATTTTTGTTTTCATGACTGATATCACTCATCTTGTGTTTTTTTACCAGGAACACCATCCCTTGTTTTAGCGCGTAGCTTGTTCACCTGGGATTCTGCAATGTCTGCCCTCTCCTCTGCTTCCTCGAGCTCATGCTGCAGTTTTCGAAACTTGGCCAGGTTGCCATTGGCTTGTTCTTCTGCCTCCTCAGCAGAGCGCTTGTAAGCTTTTACCTTCAGCTGTAGCTTGTCAACCAAATCTTGAAGTCTTGCCATGTTTTTTCGATCTTCCTCGTTTTGATAGGTGAGCTCTTTAATACGCCGCTCATATTTGCGAACTCCTTTGATGGATTCGGAACCTCTTTTTTGTTCTGCTTCCAGTTCGTTCTCAAGTTCACGGATGCGTGCTTCCAGTTTCTGAAGCTGTTTCTTCCCGCCTTTCATGGCTATTTGTTCTGCCTCGTCTAGTCGGTGCTGCAAGTCCTTAATGGTTTGCTCCATGTTTTTCTTCATTCTTTCAAGATGGGCACTCGTGTCTTGCTCTTTCTTTAACTCCTCTGCCATCATGGCTGCATCTGTTATAGCTTTTTTTGCCTTTTCCTCAGCATTACGATTTTCTTGTATGATGTCCTCCATCTCACCTTGAAGCTGTAACAAATCAGCCTCGTGCTTCTTTTTTTGGTTGATAAGACTAGTGTTTTGGGAGTGAAGTAACTGCATCCTTTCAGTTGCATCGGTTAATTCTTGCTCAGCTAACTTCCGCCCTTTGTCAGTTTGTTCTAGCATGGCCCTTACCTCCTCTAATTCCACCTGAAGGAGGTTGTTTCTCCGTTCTAACAAAGCCATGTTTTCTTTGAGATCTTCAGTCGTATGAGCAGAGTCATCCAGCTGAAGCTGACTGTCCTTCAAATAGGATTGGACAATCTTGAGTTGTTTCTGTGCATCAGCAGCCTGCCTGTTGGCTTGACTTAGTTGCACTTCCATCTCATTAAGGTCTCCCTCCATCTTTTTCTTGACCCTCAATGCTTCGTTTCGACTTCTTGTTTCTGCCTCAAGAGACGTCTGAAGGGTTTCCACCATTCTCTGGTAGTTCCTTTTTGCCTGCTCCATTTCTTCATCCTTTTCAGCCAATTTTCTTTCGATGTCTGACTTAACCTGGTTGAACTCAAGCTGGGCTCGCAAGATCTTTCCCTCTTCATGCTCCAGAGAGGCCTCAGCTTCATCCAGTGCAGACTGCAGTTCTGCTTTCTCTTGTTCTAGTTGTTTCCTAAGTTTCTCCAACTCATGTACACTCTTGCCTCCTTCACCCAACTGATCGGTCAGGTCAGAGATTTCCTCTTGCAGATTTTTATTCTCCCTTTTGATAGTCTCAAGCTGATCAAGAGATTCTTCATATGCATTTTTCAGTTTGAAAAGTTCAGTACTGAGGTTCCGTGCTTCCTTCTGGGAGGCCTCCAGCTCACACTGTGCCTCTTCATATTTCTGTTTCCATTCTGCAATAACTTTATCAAATGCCCGCTGTTTTTTATCCAGGGCAGCAGATGCTGCGTTTGATCGCTCAAGGTCTAGCATAAGGTCTTCTATCTCGTTTTGAAGACGATGCTTTGTTTTTTCAAGAGATGAGCACTTTGCATTTACAGCTTCTACAGCCTCTTCTGCCTCCTGTAGCCTTTGGACAAGTTTTTTCTTGGCCTCTTCTAATTCCTCTGTTCTTTGAATACCATCAGTCTCGTACTTGGCTCTCCATGTCGCCACTTCAGTATTTGCTTTTGACAGTGATCGCTGGAGCTCTGCTTTAGCCTCCTGCTCCTCCTCAAACTGCTCTCTCAGCAAATCACAATCATGACGTGAAGACTGGACAGCATGAGCAAGTGCATTTTTTGCCTTTACCTCCTCTTCGAGTTGTCTTCTCAGGTCCTCTAGTTGCTGTGTGTATGAACTTTTGCCTCTTGTAAGTTGCGATATCAGACATTCTTTTTCCTCCAGCTGTCGGCCTAGTTCTCCACTTTCAGTCGCCAGCTTGGATCTTTGTGTGGAGAGATCATTAAGAGTCCTCTGAGCCTCCTCAGCCTTTGCCCTGTACTCATTCATCTGATCCTCTAAGGAACGACACATCTTCTCAAGATTCGCCTTGGCTTTCACAATACTCTCCATGTTTGAAGCCAAGTCATCCATTTCTAACTTCAGCTCAGTCTTCTCCTTTTCCAACTTTTGCTTGACTCGTTGCAGATTATCAATTTGTTCTCCTAGTTCAGCCACACTGTCAGCATGCTTTTTCCTTAGGGTGGCCGAAGTGGCTTCATGCTGGAGAGTAGATTCCTCAAGATCTCTGCGCAGCTTTTGGAATTCTGCTTCTCTTTTTTTGTTGAGTTCAACTTGAGCAGATGTGGCTCCTCCTGCCTCTTCAAGCCGCTCACTTATGTCTTCCAGCTCCCTTGACAGATCAGATCTTTGTTTTTCTACCTTAGCTCTGGCAGCACGCTCAGCATCCAACTCTTCCTCTAGTTCTTCTATACGAGCCTGGTTTTCTTTCAGCTTCTTTTGAAGTTGCACCACAGCTGCTTGTTCGTCCTCAATCTTTCCATTTAGATTACTTATTTCAAAATCTTTCTTCTTCAGCTTTTCTTCTTGCTGTTGTTTATCGTTTTCTAAATCCATTGTATTCTCTTGAATCAATTTGAGATCCCCCTCCAGCTTTCTCTTGGCACGTTCCAAATCCATCCGAACTTTTTTTTCTTGTTCCAGGGACCCCTCGAGATCATCCACCTGCTGCTCAAGCTTAGCTTTAGCTTTTGTTAATGTATTTGCCTTATCTTCTTCACTCTGAAGATCATCCAGAGTTTGTTGCTGAGCTTCCTGCAGAGCTTTTTTCTCTTTTGTGAGCTTCATTATAATCTCATCCTGGGCAGCCATTTCCTCGGTGAGGTTCTTCACCTTATTCTCAGTGGCATGCTTTTCTTTCTCCACCTTAGCCAGAGTCAACTCAAGGTCATCTATGTCTTTCTTCAGCTCAGAGCATTCATCTTCCATCTTTCTTTTTTTGCTGGTGAGTTCAGCATTTATTTCCTCTTCATCTTCTATTCGTTCAGTCAGCTCTTTTACTTTAGCTTCAAGTTGGATCTTGCTCTTTATCAACTGTTCACACCTTTCTTCAGCATCAGTTAGCGTGTCTTGCTCTGATTGCACTTGGAGAAGCAAGTCATTCTTTTCTTGGAGTAGGGTAACCATTTTCTCCTCTAGCTCTTTCCGACGACATTCAGATTTATCAAGAGCCTCTTTTAGTTTGTTGAATTCATCTTTCATGCTTGCCATTTCCTTCTCAGCCTCAGCACTCTTCAATAGTGGCTTTATTTTAAAGAACATTTTCATCCACGGCCAATTTTTCACACTGAGAAAGGAGCGAAGATTCCACTGAATGACCATAAGAGCATCTCTACGTTCCACCAGCTTCTGGAATTCTGCTCTCATGAGAATAGCCCGTGCATTTGCTTGTATTCTTGTGATGATACGTGCGAGCTGCTCATCTCTCATTTCCTCCAGTGTACCCAGCAGACCAGCTTTGAAGAAGACTTTTGTGTGGCCAAACTTATATTGAGTATGGTCAATGTCAAGGGATCCTAAAAGCTTCTCGGCACTCTTTTTGTTTTCAATGAACTGGCCTTCTGGAATAGCAGATGCATTTAAAATTCTGTATCTCTGTTTGAAATCACCATACAGTACTCGGTTTGGAAAACCTTTTCTGCAAATTCGAATGCCCTCCAGTACTCCATTACAGCGAAGTTGGTGCATTACAAGGCAATTATCCATAACTCCAGGAGTCTTATTTTCATTGGGAATCAAGCAGCGGACAAAATGTGGATGAGTGGTTTTTAGATTGGTCATAAGTTTGTTAAGATTTTCTCTGTGCAGAGCTGACACCGTCTGAAAAGAGGAACCCTTTTTTTTGGCTCCTTTTCCACCTGACTTTTCAGCTGCCTCTGCTCCTGCATAGCTTGAGAAGAGATGGCTTAGAAGCTTGACTGAGGATTTCTGGTAAAGTCCAACAACTGTTTCATTTAGTGGGTCTTTGTTTTTCACCAGCCAGTTTGTAATGTTGTAATCCACAATGCCAGCATAGTGTCCCAATGCGAAGTGTGCCTCTGCTTTGCCTTTGACTACGCGGGGCTTTTGAAACATGCTTGATTTTCCCAGGTGGTTATCATAAAGCTTGGCTTTGAAGGTCTGGTCACTTGCTTTTGGAAACATGCACTCTTCCTCTAAAATAGACATAATGCCAAGTGGCTTCTCAATCAGGTCAATGCAAGCCTGCAAGTCCATCCCAAAGTCAATGAACTCCCATTCTATTCCTTCTTTTTTGTACTCCTCCTGCTCCAGAACAAACATGTGGTGGTTGAAAAATTGCTGCAGCTTTTCATTGGTGAAATTAATACACAGCTGCTCAAAGGTATTAAAATCAAAGATTTCAAATCCAGCAATATCAAGTACTCCAATGAAATACTGTCGATGCTGCTTTGTGTCTAGTGACTGGTTAATTCTGGCCACCATCCAACTGAACATTTTCTCATACACCGACTTTGCCAGCGCACCAATTGAGTAGTAGACTTGATCCACACCTTGGCCTTTTGTGACGTATTCGTTGCCTACCTTGACCCTTGGGTGGCAGAGTCCTTTCAGGAGATCAGCAGAGTTTAACCCCATTAGATAGGCTGCTTTGTCAGCAGCTTCTGTACCATCAGGCTCTGCCTGCTCTTCTCGCTGTTTCTGCTTAAATTTCATGTTTCCATAATGCATTATGGCACCTGTCAGTTTATAGACTGACATTTTTTCATCTGGGGTAAATCCAAGCACATCAAAAGCATTGTCAGTGGCCATCAGCTCCTCACTGTCATTAATGGATGCAACAGTTACTTCTCCTTGGGAGATAAAAGAGTAATCATAGGGGTTATTGGTGATCAACAGCATATCCAGCAGCTCAGGTTTTGCATTGGACAATATCTGAAAGAAGATGTGATAATTCCTTTCCGATTTGAGCTGAAAGGTCACGCGTGATTTTTCCAGTAAGTATGTTTCGATGTCGGCTGAGGAAAGCTTTCCGCTGGTTCCAAAATGAATGCGGATGAACTTTCCAAAACGGGAGGAATTGTCATTTCGCACTGTTTTGGCATTGCCAAACGCTTCAAGTGCAGGGTTAGCCTGGATGATTTGATCTTCCAGTGTGCCCTTGTTTACGTCCTTCTTGCAACTACTTGCTCCAGCAGCAGCTGCGATACTTGCAAAATACTGGATTACTCTCTTTGTGTTAACAGTCTTCCCTGCACCAGATTCTCCAGTGATCAGGATGGACTGATTCTCCCTGTCAGTCAGCATATATTGATATGCGTTATCTGAAATGGAAAAAATATGTGGAGGAGCTTCAGATCTCTTCTTGCCTCTATAAGCTGCCACTACCTCTGCATCATACACAGGCAGCCACTTGTAGGGGTTAACAGTGACACAAAACAGCCCAGAGTAAGTATAGATCATCCAGGCAGCATAACGCTCTTTGAGGTTAAACAGCACTGCAGGCTCATGTAAGAAAGTAAACATTGCCATGTCTTCAATTTTATCAAATTTGGGTGGATTCTGGGGGTGCACATCTGTCTCTTTGACCGTTACAGTCCTCCCATCCTCTGTCTTGACAGTTGCCTTGCCTTCATCCTTGCTAAGAATCTGCCCCTTAACATATTCCACCTTTTCATCCACCACAAAGCATTCAGTTTTAATGTCAAATGGTCGAGTCTGAGCCTCAAGTCGTTCTTTGTCCGATTTCCTTAGGAAAGGAGCTGCCTTTCCAAATTCTGCCATGATAGCATCACCCATTGTGCTACAGAAAGAATAGCTTGAGAATATTCTGTGCTGTTGTTGGCGCAAAGGCACTGTGGAATACTGACCAAAGCAGGAGTGCAACACTTTATAAATGGTTGGCGGTTGCCAAACATGGAAATGACTGCAAGATATTAGATAAGGAAAAACATTCAAGCAGCAAACAGTTAGAACCATTTTATCAACCCTTTTAAGTGGTACAGGGCATCACCTTTAGTTGATACTCTTCCCTTATTAGGATACCTTACCCTGTGTAATGTCTCTTTCATACTTATTACTATATATAATATACATATATACAACCGGTCTAATACTGTTGCACATTACAATATATAATAATAATAAAAGTGTAATACTAAATTTACACTTTTATTATTATCGGGTTTTAGATAAACAAGTAAAACTTGTACTTACCCACATATGTAAACTAATCTTGTGTGAGCCTGATGTTTGGATCGTTCTTATCAGCACATGACAGCACACCACTCCTTAGTCAAATGTTTTGTGATAGAAGCCACTGACACCTCTTGTAGATATCATGGTACAGAATACCTCAGCTCATCCCTGTTTAAACACTGTCCTCAAAATAGTCTTAAGGCATCAATGTCAGCCCATCACCTTAAGGGTCATTATTTATTTGAAAAACATTTATTTATTTGATTATATTAAATATTTGTACGTCGTTTATCAATTTGAAAACTATTTTTTTTTATCATTTTCTATAATGAATATAATTTATTCCGTTTTTAAGATGACCCTGATTAAGGTCAAAGAGTGTGAAAAACCTAGTATAGCATTCAATTTGTAAAAGGCAGTGTAAACCTAGACTGTTGCCAGCTCAGGGTTGACACACAGACGTGTTCATACACATATTTGCATTTGGACAAAATTATCATTTTGAGTTCAAATACTGGCATGTTTTAGATTAAAATAAAGGATGAAAGGCGAACCCCCAGACACTACGCAAATCATACCCAGAAAGTCATCTGTATTCCCTGCATGGGGATCAAACCCAGATCCTTCTTGTTGTGAGATGAAAAGGCTAACCACTGCATCACCATGATGCCTTATTAAATATCCCAAAAACAATGTATAAATGTGTGTCCTCATGAAATAAATACTATAGTTGAATTTAACTCATTCAGTCACAGGAAATATTGTACAGAAAATGTACAGAAAATATTGTACATGCAATAATGACGAAATAACGAATAAGTAAAAATGTTTGAATGTAATTAATTATGGCAAAGCAAAGCAAAAAAAACACAAACTTGGACATTTACTTCAAACCTTGCTTTACTATTCAGCCCAACTCTTTTTGGAATGCTTACCATCCTACTTTGAAGTAAATCATTAGTTGCACTTAATTTAAATGAAAATTTGTGAGATCAGCAATTCTTTCCACCTCGCAAGTGTCAAAGACATTGAGTTCAGGGCAGTGTGCAGAACCTTTGACGGCAAACTTGTCAAACCATGACGTTATGGACTTTGAACAGAGACATGGTCATGCTAGGAGAGTATAAATCTTTTCCCGAACTCATGCCACTGTGTGTAATTAAAAATTTTCTCACTATAACTGAGGGCCGAAAGTCTAAACCCTGACACATTTTGCTGTTTTTTAATGTTAAATATTATTAGGCCAATTATTTATGATGGTTCCATCACTTTAAAAGTCTTAAAATGTTATTCTTTATATTGTATAGTAGTGTAGGTGAAACCATTATTTGTTGTATGTGTGTTAACACCCTGTATATTTTTTTTACTCAAAAAGGTACAGCTCAGTGTTAAGGGTGTTGGACTATTAATCTGTAAGTTGTTGGTTGTAATCTCAAGTCTACTGAAGTTACCACTGTGGGCCCCTAAGCAAGGCCCTTAACCATCATTGCTCCAGGGGTGCTGTATGACTGACCCTGTACTCTGCGTAGGATACTTGTAAGTCACTTTGGATAAAAGCATCTGCAATATGATGTAATATAATCTAAAAAGTCAGTGGCTCCAGTAAATCTTCAGTTGTGTTATTGTCACAAAAGCGTAAAAATATTTACCACAGCTTTCCACAAAACGGAAATGTCCTCATGAGTATTTTTTCACATTTGCATGCATTGAAATAAAATGTTGGATTGCACAGCACATGAAGATAAATTCCTCATGTTCATTACGCGTTCAGCTGCGTGACATTCTTTTTCGATAATGTTCCACCAGGGGTACCAGGCAACGCGGTGAGCCACTCTGCAGTAGAAACGGGTGCTTGAGTAGGTCAGTCGCACTTGCTCTTTGCAATGGGTCTTTTGTTAACATAGAGTCCAAAAAGTCCCTCAACACTGGTGAGACCTGCATGAAACGAAAAGGAATTTCAGATCATGAACTTTGAAATACCATAAGTAATAATAAAAAAATAACATTTATATATACTAAAATTCATTCATTCATTATCTCCCGCTTATCCTCTATTAGGGTCGCGGTGGGGTTCCCCATGCCCATCCAGGGGAGAACGTCTCGGGCGCTGGGCAGATAGACCCAGGACAGGGCGCCAATC
Organism: Corydoras maculifer; assembly: GCA_019802435.1. Taxonomy (NCBI): domain Eukaryota; kingdom Metazoa; phylum Chordata; class Actinopteri; order Siluriformes; family Callichthyidae; genus Corydoras; species Corydoras maculifer. The sequence goes on along the minus strand of JAFMOD010000047.1, from coordinate 2,643,911 downwards.
CATCGCTGGGCACACACTCACTCACACAGACACACTCTATATGGGGCAATTTTAAGAATTCAATTGACTTGATCCATGTATTTGGACTGTGGGAGGAAACCGGAGAACCCGGAGGAAACCCACGCAGACACGGGGAGAACATGGAAACTCCACCCAGATGGGGATTCGAACCGGGAATCCCTAGTGCTGAGAGGAGAACATGCTAAACCACTAAGCCACTAATAAAATTTGATGAAATATTGATTGATAAAGATTAAATTGAAAACTAAATTAAGGCAAATGATGAAGGTTTTCATAACAAACTGGGGGGTTTTTATTCATTGTTTATGGCGAGTTATATTTTATTGCATTTTATTATCTCTCCATGTCATTTAGGTGACTTGTTGTGAAAAGGCACAACTTTCTGTCAATAATAAAAATCATTTACATGAATGTTTATTTCTCACTAGAACAATAATGCCTTTATTAAGCAGTATGTTAATGTTGAAGTCCCAGGCCTGACCAGATGCCATCTATATGGTTTCTAAGCCATTAACCTTTAGATGCTCAAGAGGGCGCCATTATTCTTTTAGTCTTGCCAGAACATTTTAAAACGCATTTCTTAATGTACCTGACTTTTTATCACAGTTTTTATTTTGTTTTATTTTTATTTTATTTTTTCACACTTTATTGACCTTATAATTTATTGACTAAATAATAACAATAATAACATCCTCCCAATGTAAATTCTGTTAATATTATTGAATTTGCTGTGTTTCATTGAAAATGATCAGTATATGTATTTTAGATATGGTCTATCACTCTTGCCTTCTGTGTGTTCCTGACTGAAGGTGCCGATTCATCTCTAAGTCTCTTCATAGCAGCAATTGGTGTGTCACTAAAATATGGAGGTTCCCCATCCACCATCTCCACCACCATAATTCCCAGAGACCATACATCTACCTGTAAACATTAAAATACACTATTACAAATAACATAGTAAATGTCATTCTCTGCATTATTCTTTATCTCACTGCCCAACAATAATTATTTTAAATGTATTTATGATTAAAAGATGTATAATTAAATAAAAGCTTTAAAATAAAAATAATAAACAAGTCAGTTAGACATTTGTTCTGCTCTGCAGGTCACTTTGCTCCTCATTCCCCACCCTCAAACCCACTTTGAAAAGTTCTTTAATCATGAACTTAAAATGACTCTACAGATAAGAGATTAGCTTCAGGTGTCTGAACATATTCCCCAGACCCTGGTTTAATAATAGTCACTGAAGTGTATGTTGTGGATAATACTACAAAGTGAGAACAAGTGAGAACATCCTTTCTGGAAAACAGTGATCTATTGTTGTAAAAGCCGTTTGCTTTGTTAGTTTTTTTCTTACATTGAGAACATAATCCGTATTTGGTTTTACATATGGTGTTGGTTGTAACTTCTATAGTGCTTGTACCTCTGTTCCATATGGGGTTTTAGAGATAACTTCTGGAGCCATCCAGTATGGAGTTCCAACAAGAGACTTTCGCTTTGGAATATCTTCGTTGATCTGAGCACAAAATCCAAAGTCTGACAGCTTAATCTAAAAAAAATATATATGCTGATTAAAAATCAAAGATCAATGACTAAAACGGGTTTAAAGTCATTCATACCACTGTTGTATCACATGGGTCATGATGTTCAGGTCATGACAGTGTATAAAGTAAATCTGTATAAGTGCATATATTTGCATATAAGTAACGTTCTGAATTGTTGACCAAACATCAGGTGCTGTAGTTAATTGAGGTGTTTTAATGTGATAATATTAAAGGTATAAGCTGATAAAATGTTGATCTATAACTAAGGTATCTGGAGTGTAAATGGTCTAATTGATGACATGAGAAACTGTAATGACATATACATTTTAAATAAATGAAAGGCATTAGTTTATTTGTCTTTAACAGATTTTTTTAAATGGTCATAAAAATACCTATGTTTTTCCTTTTAATAAAGGTTCAAGTGAATTAAGTGAGAACTGTTCAAAACTAAGGGTTGTACAGGCTGCGCTGATATTTCAGAAATGTCTTTCTAAATAAATAAAACTAAGTACAAAGTACAATGAGGACCCATTAAATGTGCTTTCTGGCTACTTACTCTTCCATCCAGTGTCAATAATATTGAATCACTCTTGATGTCTCTGTGGATGACACCCTGAGCGTGGAGATAGGCCAGTGCCTGTAGCACTGCTTCACAAACTGTAGCTATCTGCTCCTCAGTCAGCCTGTATGCATGACCCAAACACATGACCACACACACACACACACACACACACACACACACACACACACACACACACACACACACACACACACACACACACACAGAGAGAGTGAGAGAGAGAGTGAGAGACAGACAGACAGAGTGAGACAGAGATAGGGAGAGAGAGAGAGATCCAGAGGTTAAAGTTTAGTTGATAAACCTTTTACAGTAAACCATATGGAGGAAGTTCAATTTATGGAAATGCATCAGTCTTGTGAAAGAATGATGATAGGAATTAGTTTCTTAACTTCTAAAAAAAGAGCCAGATCTACAAAGCCTGATCTGTTGTGTATTATTTATATGAATTCATAGTCACATAAAAATGAATCTTGCTGTAAACTCTTATATATCACTAAATAGCTTTAGATTACAAATCAGTAACTCATAAAATTAATTTGTTTGGAGTGGAAAAATCTCATCATTTTAAACCTTTAAACCCATATCCAAATTTCATTAAACCTTTATATAACTGACAAAATATTTTTTCAGTGCTGATAGTAAATAAAATAGGACAAAAGAAAAAGTGTTTCTAAAATACACCATGTTTGATACACTATTTGTCATCAAAGATTGTTAAAGTTTATGACTCATGTTATGTAGTTAAATATATAAAAGTTCAAAGATCATTTCTTAATGGAATATGTTACAATTCTAATTTGGAAAATCTTAAAATGACACTGTTCACTGTGTGTGACCACAGAGCACAAAAGGTTGGCAATTTATATGAAATCATCATGCAGTTGTGATTATTACAGTCACACTCAGGAGTACTTTAAATATTAACTGGCATTTTAAAGCGTCTAAATAAAGTAACCTGAAATCATATAACACAAGGTATAAGCCATACATACTAAGTTTATTGTGGATATTTTAAAAGATAGCAAAGATATGCTGTCTTTAGAAATATTCTTGTTTCAGCATGTTATCAGGATAAAAAGAGTTCCTTGTGCCAGGGCAGGAACACAAAAGGGCAGGAACATGCATTTATTTGACCAGAGCATTTCAGGGTCCTATATGCAAATGTCAATATCTGCATGGATGTAAAGGTACCGGTGCAGAAGCATTCTTAGAGAACCCTGTGGTAATTTTAGCTCAATCCGATCAAGGTTTATTCTGCTCCTGCTACAATAGAATAGTTTTCAGACACAATGTGTCAGCTTGACTGAACTTGTTGAAACTGACATCCGTATTCTACTGAGAATGAATATGGAATCAAGAAATAAAGAAACAGACAAATGTGCACAGACTAAGATTTGTATAAAGAATTGTATAAGAAAATAGTTACAAAGCCAGCATTAGCTATTTTAGGTTCCACTAATTCACAGTCCGGCCCACTAAAGCAGAGATGTTCCTCTGAATGCATGTGCAGAAGGGTATTCTTATGAAATATCATTTAAAGGGCTCAATTTCTATTTCGAACCATGACATGACATGAATTTATTTTGCAGACAGTGTTGGTGGACAGAGGTTTAAACCGTTAACCTTTGGATTGATAGCCTCACATTTTAACTACAAATCTATCACATAACCCAACTGCATATAAATAACAGATCATTTGCAGATAGAAATTCAGTTCAAACACACAGGTGGCACGGTGATCTGGGTGGAGTTTTTAAATTCTCCCTGTGACTGCGTGGGAGACCTCTGGTCACCTCCCAAAAAACATGGATTAAAGGTGAATTGACTGCTCTAAATCTAAATTGCCCCTGTATACTGTGTGTCAGAGATAGATTGGCACACTGAGTGTATCCAGTAATGGATTGGGTGTAAATGCGTATCCCCCCTCCCTTTATAATCCTAGTATAAGATTAAGTGGAAGATAATGAGATTAAACACAATAACAGTTTCATATTTTAGAAAATTGATGTAATTGGTTTTAAATTGTTTCAGGTTTGATCACTCACCTGGTTTCAGATACTATGTTGGTTAAAGCACCACCCTGCAAATACTCCATTATGACCCAAAGCTCCTCCTCCACTAGAGCACTTTTGTACATCTCTACCACATTCTTGTGCCTGTAGTCTCGCATGATGACCACCTGCACATTAAATTAAAAACAAAATCAATTTGTGACTTTATCACTATATCACTTTGAGTTAAATGTATTATTATTATTATTATTATTATTATTATTATTATGGGCGGCACGGTGGCTTAGTGGTAAGTACGTTCTCCTCTCAGCACTAGGGATTCCCAGTTCGAATCCCCATCTGGGTGGAGTTTCCATGTTCTCCCTGTGTCTGCATGGGTTTCCTCCGGGTTCTCTACGGTTTCCTCCCACAGTCCAAAAACATGGATCAAGTCGATTGAGTTCTCCAAATTGCCCCATATAGAGTGTGCGTGTCTGTGTGGGTGAGTGTGTGCCTAGCGATAGATTGGCGCCCTGTCCTGGGTGTATCTGCCCAGCGCCCGAAACGTTCTCCCCTGGATGGGCATGGGGAACCCCCCTGCGACCCTAATAGAGGATAAAGTGGAAGATAATAAATGAATGAATGAATTATTATTATTATTATTATTATTATTATTATTATTATTATTATTAAACCAGTAATTAAACTGTATGTAAAAATATATAGTCTGGCATACTTCATTAAACAAAAGCTCTCTTCTTTGCTGTTTTCTTAGATCCATCATCTTCACTGCTACTTGTTTGCCACTGTGCCTCTCTTGTGCAATACAGACCACACCAGTAGAGCCTTCACCAATCTTCACAAAGTTTTCCAAATAAGTGCGGGGGTCTCCTTTATCCACCACCATTCTTAGAGCAGCTTTGAACTGTGCATGAGAGACCATGGGTTGCTCGGACAGGATACAGAGAGGCTCAGGGCTATTCATGCTAGGAGACAAGGTCCCAGATAGTTTGACATCAGGAGAACCAGCAGGGGAGGACCGACACTGGAAAGCACTGCCCTCTATGAAGGGTCCAGGAGATTTAATGGGAGAAACGGCTATTGAGTGGCTGGAACAGGGCAGGTGGGACTGGGTGACAGATGCAGGTTTTATACTATTAGTGCTATTTGGTTGCAACATTCCTGAGTGTGTCTGCAAAGGTAAGATAATAAAAAATTAAATTGTAATTCTTAGAGATATTGTCATCTATTATAAAAATGTATGATGGATGTTTATTCATTTCTTGTTCCCACTATTAATTTCTTGTTATCAGGTATAATTATGGTTCTATTGAGATTTAAATGACTTGTGTTTGTATAGAATCTTGGCAAAAAATCTGTGATCTTACATTAAAATCATATGTAGAAGAAGGTCTTCTTGGTGTATCCACAGTGACGAGATCAGGGCTGGGTAACACATCTGGACTGGTGTATAATCCTTGATTTAATCGAGGATTATTGTACAAACAGGACATGGGTCTTTGGTTGGCCTTGCTGTTTTTCTGAGCCATTCTGATTTGACAAGATCTTAATCTCTCACTTTGTGAGTAGTTAGTTTCTTGGCCTGGTTCAGTTAAACCCAGAATATCTCTTGGCATGAGCCGGGGATGCACTAATGACTCCAAATTGACATCAATAATTGACCTAGCTTTGGGTGGCAGTCCGTTTGGCTGGAGACTGGTACTCCTTTTAACTACAGTTTTGGGGCCCCCATTCTCACTATAAGCTTCTTGTGATCTTTCCAGCCAGTCTAATATAGGTTGCCCATTTTTCTGTTTATTCGCTACCAGTTCTTGGTACTGATACAAATCCCCCTCGAGCAGCTCACCCAGGCGCCCCATGGACTGAGCTCGTTTTCGGAGTGACGGGCTTCTCTTTCGGAGAGAGTTGGAACTGGTAACTGTCAGTCGGGTCATCTCAGCAATAGCTGCAGAGATGTAGTCTCCATGACCAATAAAGCTTCCCCGCACTATAGCCTGAGAGAATAGAACAAAATTAAAAAGATCCTAAGCAATAATAATCATCTTTATAGAGTATAACGTTACTAGTTATGGTTAAACAAATTCACATATGTATTAGTGGTTAGCATGTTCGCCTCTCAGTGCTGAGGATCCAGGTTCGAATTCCAATCTAGAGTTTTTATGTTCTCCCATGATCGTGTGGCTTTCCTTCCACAGTCTAAAAACATGGCTTTAAGGTGAATTGATTGCTCCAAATCTGGTGTCTGTGAATATGTTTGTGTGCCTAGCGATGGGTTCTGGGTGTATCTGCACAGCAGAAAGGTAAAAAAAAAAAAAAAGGTATTCTACGTGTGAAGGAATGCTGCTGTACACAATAGATGAGGTCAAACACAGTAAACAGATTATTGCTTTAATTTATATAAAAAGTATATCAAGCAACATCCTAGTACAGTGTTGTGTCAGTCTTTTTTGTCTTAGTAATGAGCTACTCCCCATATAAAGTATCTTTAACAATGAATTATTGGGCAATGAAATTATTAAACCTCTGGCTTATGATTCATGTCCTCTGTTTCAAAGGTCCTACTCATTTGTCAGCGATTAATTTGTCAAGCCTTCATAGACATTATGTCACTGCATGCACTTTTTGTTATGTATAAATGCTACACCTTAGCCCTTGGGATGTGGTGGTGCTTAGATGACATCATAGGTCCTCCTACCTCAGACAATCCCATCATCATTTATACACTCATGTTAGGTTTAATACAGAGGTATATACAAACAGTTAAAGGGGAATATTATGTGTAGTTTAAAAGAGATTTTTTTGGACTGTCCCTTAGATTGTTTGGTAACTTTTTTTTTACTTTTATTAATAAAATTTTATGAATGGATAGTTGATGATTATTCATTCATTCATTATCCTTATCCTGTACTAGGGTTGCGAGGGGGGGGGGGTTCCCCCATGACCATCCAGGAGAGAACGTTTCAGGCGCTGGGCAGATACACCCAGGACAGGATGACAATCTATCAGTGGGAATACACACTCACACAAATACACACACAAACAAACTATTTGGGGCAATTTAAAGCATTTAATTTACCATGCATCTACTCTCTTTTGGACTGTGGTAGGAAACCCAGGAACCCGGAGAAAGCCCACACGGACACAGGAAGGACATGGAAACGCCACCCAGATTGGGATACGAATCTGGATCCCCAGCGGTAAGAGGCGAACATGCTAACCATGAACCCCATCTGCTGAAGTCGCAGGCTTTCCAATTATGGTTTGGACAGGGCATCTAACCCCAATTGCTTCCCAAGCGCTGTATACAAGACTGCCCATCTCTCTGGGCACGTGTGCACATGTGGAGGACAGATTGCTCTGTGTGTAAGCATCATAATGATAGGTTTTTTTTGCTTTAATGACCAGATCATTTTTAAATTACATTAATTATGTAACTGGACAAACTGGCTAAGTTAATGTGTTTATAATTTTATGACGACTATAGGAAAGCAGGTAATATTTATGCATTGTTTTTTCTACTGGGGCAAGAAACTTATGGTGAGGAGCGATGTAAAGTGAATGTGCTTAAACATACACAGGACAGTAAAATTCTAACTTTCTGAGAATTAAATCGAAAACGGATTCCCATTACAGTAAAAACATATAGATTTTAGAATAAAATGTTGCTGTACCTTGTCTTGCTTACGCTGTACAGATGTGACGCTGGAGGGATCCACTACAGGCTTGGGTCTTTTTAATGTTTCTATTACACTCTGCCATTGTGGGGGAAGTCCTACAAAGCAGCCTCGTGCAGTGTCATATGACGTGTGTACTCGGTGCTCAAAGTTCTTAGGTGCAGAAATCTCCAACTTCCTTTTCTTTTTCTTTTTTTGAAACATTTTGAAGGCCTGTAAAAAACACATATGAAGTCTGTGATGTTGTGTAGTCCTCATCTTCTCAAGGCTTGCCATGAACAGCACTACCTATAACCTGACGACTAAACCGATTTAACTGACAAAGTCACGGCCAACACTTCTCTTCAAAACATATGAGGAAACAAAACAAACAAAAGCACCCAGGTGAGTGTTGAGTTCAAATACTTTTCTAAAAAGAAGGTGGAGAAAATATAGTCACACATTCAGCAGGTGGTACCTCCTCCAAGTAAAGAACCAAAACCAGTCCTTACAGTGACACAGTTTAGTAATGCAGTCAATGATATGAATTTGGAGGGAATACTAGCTGTGCTTTAAGGTCTTTGAAACAAGAAAGACAGGAGCTATAGAAATGCTGCCTGACCTCATTTCCATTTGCACTGCTATAACCCCATGTACACTGGTGTTGATGGAACAAATAAGCAATGTATGACCCTGAATTAATGCATATGGTCCCTGCCTTTTTTTCCACCCTGAAATTGATCACTTGTATAATTAGCAGTGTATTGATCACATTGTATGTTATATTGATTTGTTAAAATAGCTTAGAATGGCACATGGCTTCATGCTAACCCTGATATGAATAACATAATGAACCACACTCAATCCAATGTTAAAATTAAAGTTTGCAAAAAAGTGGCTTATCAAAAAATAAATGTAAAACCTATTCTAGGGTCATGGAGGAGATCCGTCCAGGAGAGAACGTTTTGTGGACTGGCAGATACACCCAGGACAGGGCAACAATCTACACACACACTATAAGTATGAGGGATGTTTCGAGCAGCCAATTAATTTTGAATCTATATTTTTGGATGAGAAAATAAAAACTCCAAAAGTCAAACGGACTGTTAAAGAAAAAGGCAAAGTATGTTAAACCAGTAAGATGAAAACCAGAGGAACTTCAGTAGTGGTTGTAGACTATTAGCAGAAAATATATATAGAATTATATATAGTGACAGTAGTCAACTATACAGTTGTCGAGGTCCAATTATTAATGAATTACTATTATAGTTTAGGCATAATTCAAAAACCAAGTTGATGTTAATTTTTGCCAAAAATGGTTACAAAATTATAAAAATAAATTTTAATGTCACTTTTATGCTGAATGTAACTACTAACCATCTCAGCTCAGAAACTCTCATGAAAAGAAATGTTATGAATCATTGTACAGGTTACTGAATTTCATATTGCAGATAAAATTTTTCATATACCTGTGACCATATGCTGTGCATTCTCAGTAAACAAAACACTATTCCATCATAACAGTAACACTATTGCAAAACTTATATTTGTATATCTAATTTGTATATAAACTATATTAAAAGCTGTGCAATATATGGCTATATTAATTCATGACCTTTCTGAATACCATGTTCAGTATATAAGCCATTACATAAAAAGAACTGTAAATGGAATATTCTCTGTATTTAGGTGTGCCTAAACAATATTATGTAATATACTCTGTACATATCATATGATATTTAAAATATAGACCTGCTTTGTACAAGAGTTAAGATGTTAATATGCTGTGTCCACATTTTATCTGAATCCCCATGTTGTATCCTTGTTCTAGCTGATCAGTCAATATTTGCCCAAGAGAACATCAAATAGTAATGCAGAAGGAATATGTCAGAAGGTCACACACATATTAAGATAAGAGATCATATGAGGGGATTGCAACATTTGAAATAATGGAGCTAACAGAGCTAAAACCTAACAGATCCATCAGGAGTTTAATTCATATACACAACAAGATTGATATTGAATGTGTAGCATGCATCATAAGCATATTTCCATGTTAATAAAGGATTTAGATTTTAATAAATGTGCTTTTGTAACAGAATTTAATGTTGTTTGGGTCAAAGGTTTGGCCAGTTGTTTTATTTTCATGATTCGTTGACTTTTAGTGTCAATATCTTAACAGATCATTTATTGAGTATGCTTAATACAATAATACTTTAATTTATATAAAACAGTTTCTAATTCTATTACACATAAAACATTGCAGGTGTAAATATAACTTGTTTTTTCATTAGCTTTGCATATATTTAACCATTAGATTAGTTTCTATTTATCTTTTATTATTCTGATGCCTTCTGCCTTAAATTTCCCAAAACCGTGTTTACATACCCAATTAAATGTTTCTACAGTTTGTTACATATACACATTTTGGCTACAAGCTTTTAATCCTAACTTCAATAAAGTTTAAGAAATTATACCGTTTTGCATGGATGTCAAGAAAAACGATGTATTAAACCATACCTGTATCTGCCTGATATCCTAAATAGTGCTCACATCATGGAGTCATCATATTCTCAGTAAAACTTGGTGAAGTTAGTCCACAGGTCTGGACTGAAAGAAGAAATAACAGCATTTCAGTATTGCATTTTTTTCTGTCAACATATGGTAATATTCAGCGCAATGCGATTAGTGCCTCGTATGCAAAATACATGGGTGTGTTTAGAGACAGTACAGTTATCTGGAGAGAGTTCTTTAAATATTGACAAAAGCTGTTGTTATGATTCACCATTACAGACTTTACTACCCACAATTTATTATTTTTTGAATATGTAATTTCATAGCACTTTTCTTTCTTTTTAATTTTTGTTAATTTATTTATATTTTTAATCTTTATTTATTGGTTTTGTTCTTTCAAACTCTGAGAGCTAATTCATCCACGCTGTCCTTCCCGTACCCTCAGGTCTTATGGTTCTCTTGTTTTCAAACAACTCTATTAAAGTTAGAATTCCTAACACTGCTACTTATGACAATGCTTTGTCAGTGATGAGTGATGAGTCAACAAATATTGCTCCACCTTGTAGATGTGTAGGGCATGAAAAAGACTGTAAGTCATATATTTTTTTTTTCTGGCTAAAAGAAAAAGTACTGATAATTTCAGTATCAGAATAATCCCCAAAACATATATTATTCTGACCTGGCTTTATACATAATTTACATTAAGGGTTGATTGTACACAATATATAAGTATGATGTGATGGCACAGCATGTTCGCCTTTCCACACTGGGGATCCAGTTTCAAATGCCAATCTGGGTGGAGTGTGCCCAGTGATGGATTTTAACCCTGTCCTAGGTGTATCTGCCCAGCGCCCTGAAGCCTTCTACCTGGATGGTCATGGGAACCCCCCCCTGTGACCCTAGTAGAGGATTAAGTGGATAAATGAATGAACATAAGTATGATAAGCTTGAAAAATGCAACATAATTTCTGCCAACAATCCTTTTTATCCCTTAAAATTTGCAACCTAAAACCTAAAAGGGAAATTAGTTTCTTTGAAAAAAAAAAACACTTCTGATTTGGCGACAGGCTTTATGGGATTACAAGTATAACACCATGACCTTTTCAGTGAACACCACAAAAAAAGCATCTGATGGTTGCAGAAATACACTCCGACTGCAAAATTTAATCTGCAAATAAACCTTTTTACAGAATTGATGATGGATCCACTAAGCTACAAATCCAAACTGCAATTTTAACTTGTTGCTAAATATTGCTAAAGGTAGAAAATACTTAAGAGTATTTTTCCTAAGTACAATATTTGGTACTTGCAAATTTTTATACAGTATACTTTTATTCCAATACACTGCAGAAGGAAATATAATACTTTGTACTGAACTATATAAGTTGCATTAAGGGTTTATTTCACACACTAATCATAAAAATAAAATAAGCTTTTAACATGCAACAGATTTTCAAAGATTAGACCTGTTTTGTAAATTTATTAACTTGTAACACGTTACAAATATTCTTCTGTTTCTCCAAATACTTCATTATTCCCCTTTCTTCCGTTCTTTTCTCAGCTGAATTCCTTCAGGACTCCAACAAGCAAGTATTATTAGGGTGGTGGATGAGCCTAAGGACAGTGGTGAAACTGGTGTGGCAGTGAGGTATTAGTGTGTGATATATCTACCTCATTAATCTGCCATGTAGATGTACAATCAGAGACTAGCTAAATGTTGTTGCACAGTTTGTTGTCCAGTTATTGAAGCTCAATTGTTGCAATTCAATAAAACAAAAAGGATGTTCTTTTTTTAATAAAGCGCACATAGCAATACAATTTGGCATTTAGTAGATCTAGGGCAATTCATTATTTCTTTAATATTCATTCCACTGGATAAAAAAAATGCAAGTCAGCAACGTTAAAACGCCTCTTAAAATTCAACCGTCCAGGTTATGCTGCTGACAAGCTTTTGCATAAGGTGAAAGCAGGTCATAATAAAGCTTTAAAAAACAGAAAGGCTTTTGGACATTGTGGATGTATCTAAAAAAAAAAGTCATTTTTGGCTCATCTTTTTAAAAATTACTCAGATTAATAAATATGGTTAGAATTGTGTTCTTACCTACAATGCAGGCTTACACCTTGATAGCAATTTAATTCAATTAGTGCAACACAGACAAACCTTTTAACTTGACAGTCATTCTGCTGGATTTAATCAGAACAGAAAATCAAAGACGCTCTGCTAAATAAATCCATGCCCATGCAAAATTAAGTCCACCTACCTGCAATTTATTCTGATAAGAGAGGCAAAACTATAGTGCATCAAGATATTAAATATTATATTTATATATATATTTCAAGTAAGGAATTATCGCCTGCTGAGTCACAAACTTTCCGTTTTCCAGTTGTCTCATTCACTCAGTCACAGGGCCTGGTTCACCTTCAAATCTTGTCTAATGATTTAATTGGTACAGAGCCACTTTAAGCTAATTTGAAGAACTCTTTAGGGATACAGAGAATAAAAAAATACATACCCTTTTTTGTTGGGAGAGCGATATATGCTTCAAAAAAGACGCTCACACAGTACTTCCCATACTGTCTGTCTCACACTAAACTCTGCTGGTTGTTCTGTCAACATGCAGCACACAGGCCAGCACATGTCAGGATGATCTGGGTGCGTTCTTCTGTGGAGGAGGTGTGAAGCTGGTAAAAGCAGTCTCTGGCAGAACTGATTCACCACCACAACAGACCTCTGGTATGCCTCGGGGTTTGGATCCATCCGAGAGCAGCAAGCATAGAAACCAAAACAACACACAGATTGGTTAGATTACAGATCAAAGGTTGTTAGACCTTTTAAAAAAAAACATTTTAATGAAAAAGCTTTTTTTTTTTTTGCTGAAACAGTTCAACATTAATTAATAGGTTAAAAATTTAATTAGTAGGAATGACAGGAATCATTATTATAAGTTGTCAGTTGATTATAATTCCAGAGCCAGAAACATTCTTGTACTTGGTAACACAACAGCTTTGAATTTATTTAAATAAATCATTTTAAAAAATCAGAATTTTGGGCTAATTAAAGATTACAAAGCAGGTCCCACCAGCTTCCACCACGAAACATCCAGGACCTAACTATGATAGATAATTCTATTCTGCAGCTTGATGTGCAAACAACAAATGAATAAGAACTTTTGAAAGTAAAAAAATGACTTAAATTAGCAGAAAAACATAGAAAAACACAGAGACAGAACTATTGCAAGCTGATGAATTATATATGAAATTCTTTGACAATAACCAAATTTTCGTTTAAATAACCAATATATAGTGGCATTGGAAATTGATAAACCAAATCAGACAAAATGTTATGCTTGGTTATTTAGTAATTAATGAAAATACTGTGCAGCAAATGAGTGTGAACTTATTCTTGTTATTTATTACTAATTCACAGTCATATAGATGTTCTGTATGATAGTCCTCCCCTTTTTTGAGAGAGTCATGTAATCAGAATTCAGACTTATGTCAGGGCAAATTTAAATCTTAACTGCAGATAATGTGTGTTTACTAACGCTACAGTAAATTTGTATATCGGATCTGCAGATTTTTACCTTTCTTTACATTTTTTATATGTTTTACTTTATTGGTCTGAACTTCTGAACTATCTCTTATTTGCATTTCAGAAAAAAAATAGGGGAACATTTCAAAGTTTGATAGAGGTACCTGCAGTGTAAACTTGTAAAAACTGAAGTGGAGTGAAACATGTATGGTAATCACTTCCAGGACATTTGGAATATCTTTAGTCAATTTAGATAATTCGTTCAAAACTGTTAAATAACAAATGATGACCCACTTTACTTTATGTTCTATACAAGAGTCAGAAAAAGAGCTTATTACAGAAACAGGGCCATATACCAACTATTTATAGATAACAAAACATGTCTTGTTGAGTAACAATTAGGTTTATTAAAACCAACAGGTAACAGGTAAAAACCCATAATTCTGTATATATTTAAAGAATACCATAAATCCTTTTCTAAAATGTGAAGGCCTTCAAAATGAAAGAGAACCACATTCTTGTCAGTACACAGAGATGTGGAACATGATCTCCAACAAAGTCATCAGGAATTGATTGAGGTGCTCAGGAAAAGCACAGAATCACTTTTATCCACCAGCAATATATTTTTTTTATAAATGCTTATTTGAAGACAGTTGAAATGATGACACACCCAAAAGACACGTAGAACTTGGGTTAAGCCAACTATGTGTACAGACATGTACATACACGATACAGCCAGCATAGCTAGAAAGAATATTGGTGCTTCTGCCAGCCAGCAAAAGTTAGCTTATGGACATATACTTATTTTAATATTTGCAACATGCAACCAATAGATTTGGTACTCTCTGCACACCAGATTTGAATCCCTTACTAATGTACAGGTCAGAGCAAATTCTGTTAATGTGATCAATGTTTTATGTATTCCAAATTTAGGGTGGAGTAAAAATGCTGAACATATTTTTTGCTCCCCCTCTGCCCCCACACAGCTTTGAGGAAGTTGAGGCTTATTTAAAAGGCAAATGTTCTTGAACATGAGTAAATACAAACTTGTAATTAGATACAAGACCTGAGGTGCAGATGCCTCAAGGCTGATATTGCAGGCATGTGCTCTTCATACAAGATATTCTACATTTATTCAAATACCTAAACAACTCATCAGGTTAATAAAAATACAGATAACTATCAGACAAAATATCATTTTAGCATCAGCATGTGCAAATCAATAATGATAACTGCAGGATCCATGTTCTCAGTTCCACTTTTGTAAAGATGGACTTTGTAGTCCTACAACTACAGAGTCCATCTGTTTGTGGACTACAGTAGATAATGTGTTAGTTCGCTTTACTCTGTTCTCTAATGGTCAGAACCCCAATAGTAGCACCACAGAGCAGGTATTTGGTTATTGCATTATTCCTATCCCAGCAGTGTCACTGTGGTGCTTAAATAAAACTACAGCAGCACTGCTGCACTAAAACCCCATCACCGCATCAGTGCCACTGCAGAACTCAAAACATTATACCACATTATACCTGTTCTGTGATGGTCCTGACCAATGAGAAAGAGAGAACCAGCAGGTGACTAACAACACAAAGAAAACAGATTACTACAGTCTGTAATTATAAAACTACAAAGTCTATCCATATGGTAAAGGGAGAAAACAGACATTGGTCAAGAAGGTGTGTCCAAACTTTTGACTGGTACAGTATGTTTTTATCAAGTTAATATGAACATTTCTCTTCTAATCGCACTTTTCTACAAAATCACCCTAATCTGAAAATAGACTATAGCACATCCAAATGTATATCATGTTTATAGTACATTAGTATTATATTCATCTGTTTATTATGTCCATACCTCTGCCATATCCTGCACCCACTGGATATGCTGTACATTCTTCATATTGCTCTTTGGTAAGATGCTAAAATGTATTTCGTTGCCGTTATTGTATGTGTAATGACAGTAAATTATGTAATGATTTGTATTTTCTTTTTTTTTTTGACTAGGAGTTAATTACATCAACTGGAAAAACAATTATATTTAATGCAATTAAATATTTAAATGTAAGCATCTTAAAATTAAAACAGAATCAAAACAGTGGCTTATTTCCAATATTGTGCAAACCCCCCCCCCCCCCCCAAAAAAACCCCCCCCCCCCCCCCCCCCCCCCCCCCCCCCCCCCCCCCCCCCCCCCCCCCCCCCCCCCCCCCCCCCCCCCCCCCCCCCCCCCCCCCCCCCCCCCCCCCTGGACTATTAAAGTTAAAAAAGTAAAAAAAAAAGACAAGAAATATACAGAGAACACACAGCACATTCTGCTAGGTCGTGTTTTTTACGTTGTTGATGAGCTCAGATAATATAGACACTGTTGGTTTGTCCTCTGGATTTAAGAGTTTGTGGAAAAAGCCTTCCCACATGGGATCAAGGGACTCACTAAAGAAACAAAAATAAACAATCTTTATTCTAGAGTAAAATTTAAATATAAAACTAATTGACCATCTTATTTAAGATCAGGTTATCAGATGGATTGGTCTTACTTTAGTCCAGATTGCACACCAAGTCTCCAGCAAGAACCTTCTTTTACTGGCTCCATGCTTCTTCCAACCAGCAGTAAGTGCACCATTTCTGCAACAGCACAGAGGTCCACCTGTGGAGAGGCAGGACAGGTCTGAGATCTGCTGGATGAGGGGAGCTTTAGTGCTCGCTATACAAAGACCTTTACCTGGTAAGGAGAATCTGTGGGCAACAATACACCCTGATTAATATACTTCTGAGCAGACTGAATATCTTGCACAGACTTCACCTCAGTCTGCCGCTCCAGGTCCAGTGTGCTGGAGAACGCAAACCCTAAAACACGATGCTCACAACTAGGAAACAAACAATATATTTCATTAAGAATGTGAATACACTGTAGGTATGTGATTATTTTAATTAAGTAAAAAATATTAGAAGAGCCTAAAGAGTGATACATTTAGTAAAAGGAAACGTGCTACTTGTTACTTGGCAACATGCCACCATCATAATATATTTTGGTGTGAAAACGATATGCTGATATTTGTTACAACAGACCACTTTTTAATAAACTATTCCTTTTTTGTATATGAAGGATTGTTACGTTGATGTTATTCTGATAAACATTTGTAATTCGCAAACACAGAATACTCATATGAATATTCCCCATCATCCATGTCCAGCCAGGATGGTTTAATTTGGCAGCACATGGTCAAAAATCATGGTTTATCAATTACAAATAAAACTACACTCTTCGCTTTTTAAAGCGTTTTGAGCCAAAATTATTGAAGAGCATGTATGCAAATTATTTTGTAGTACACAATAATGGTGTTATCCAAATCATGAAAGCATGAAAAATATAAATGCAATACTTTTTGATAATGTGCAAAATATTTAAAATCAATCTAACATGTTAATGATACCAATAAAGTCAATTTAACACTGAAATACATGTGATAGTAAATTGTATTAAAAAAATAAATAAATAAAAACAAATTTTAACCATACTACACAAAATGAAATATTGGTGCTATGTACTGCCATTGTTTTCTGGTCAAATAATATTAAATATTATTTCTGAATGTTCCAAGCTATCTACTAGATATAGGTGACCAAAAAAGCATCACAGTACCTGTAACAAACCATTAGCATTTCAGGTCGCAAATCTCCGTGAACAAGCCGACATGAGTGCATCTGTTTCACCATCTCCAGCAGATGAATAACCACGAGGCAAACGTCCCGTCGGTGCATGCGCTCATCTATCAATTCCTGTTCAAAAACAGCCATAAAAGAAGATCAATAATACAAACCAGGATGATGTCATAATGAAAAGGATCCAGCAAACTTTAACACATTTTAATAAGAATGTGAAATACTTGAATTGTTTTCGCATGAGGGCCTCTCCACAGGGTGACCGACCCATTCACATACAGGTAGCAGCTGATCTGAGCATGGCAACAACGGAGCTCAGTGGGTAGAGCAGCTTGGAGTCGAGAGCTGATGTAAAAATCCCAAGGTACCGTAGTTTCATCCACCTAAACAAGAAAAAAATTGAGTAAAAAATGCTAAATAATCAACCTAAATACAAACAACTGAATTTCATATTGTGTACCTTAACAAGCACCATCCCATTATTTGAGTGATAACGATACAAGTTGTTTTCCATTGGTTCCAGGAGGACCAGTGTTTCATCACCTACAAGAACACAGTAAGACAGGTGATTAAAGATCTATTACATCTGGGGAATACGAATAAAACTTAGTGCATGAGCTTTTAAATGGTACCGAGTTGAAGAACATCTTTAGATTCCGGCAAAGGTCCAACCATCCTGCTGAAGTTAACGAAGGAACACAGATCCACATTATCAAGTACAGCTTTTCTGACCTCCTGGATACTTCGGGTCACATTATCAGTCTCTGGTGGCACATTTACATCATACTATTAGAGTGTGTGTAACATACATTCTAAACATTTACTACTAAGTAGAAGTGAATACAATGTGTTATTAGATACAGTGGCATTTTAGTGGAAAACTGTGGAAGTCCTGAAAAAAAAAAGATACATTTTCAGCATTTAGCTCAGGCACTTATTCAAATAAATTTACATACATAATACAATGCAAAAAAAATAAAATCTTATCAATAATTTAGTACTTTAAAACATCTACTACCAATAAAATAATGGAAATACGGTGTAAATATTTATATATTATGTTTTTCGATTAATAAATAACTAAAATAACCGTTAACAATTCTAATTTGTGCATTGAATTATTAATACAAAATTAAAAGCCATAACAGCTCACACTTTTCTATTTACATGTATCAATAAACCTATGAGATTACTCAAATTAACCTCATGTAAACTAACTTCAAATATGTCCAAACTTTATGCTAGGATGATTCACTGCCCTCTACTGGTGTAACACCAAAGCCCCCAAAGTTAAACAATATAGTAGTGAGTCAACTCAATAACATAGCCTCTTAATTTCTGTTTGGTAAATTACATAGATTTAACATTCATTATATAAGGAACTCACGAAAGACAGCAGTGGACTCATTTCTTCCTGACGAAGACTGCATGCTCTCCATAATTCTGCTGGTTGTGCTTTTTCCTTGGGTCTCCTGGTCTACAGGGACAGTGGAGACAATGGACGTAGCCCACTCACGACTGATCTCTTGTATTGGGCTGAGAAGGAAAATTGAAAATGATGTGTGAAGAAGCTTACAACATTCCCTTTTGTTGCAGACAGTTTATTCAAATTATTTCTAATTCTATATGTAGCTTTATTTTAAAATAATGTTAAATGAATTGAATTTAATAAATCTTCAATATTTTATTGCAATAAATTGTATTAAATTTGTACTTAAGTACTTCTGTTCTTATATTTTGACTCAACCTCGATCCAGAATAATCCCATAGCAAATAAATATTTCTTATAAATATAATGTATTTAATCTTATATACCTTAGCTTATTTGGTTCTGCTATGGGATCAGGATTTGACACCTGAAAATTTCCAGAATCTGCATTGTTGGGACCGACTTCAGTTTCTTCTCTATCTGATAAAGTTGACCTTATTTGCCCTCCAAAGGGAGTAGATGCCAACTGAGCTGCACGAACAAAATCACAGGTGTCATCTGGGCTTCGACAGAGAGTCTTATTCCAGTGGCCGTTAATGATGGCCTCTTCAGAACGGGACGCATCCTGAAAAGAACAAAATGGTAACAGACCATCACATTTAAGCTAGGCTTAGTATTGAATCCCAAGCCGTAATGACAATATTCTTTAAAGCATTAAATAATTAAGACGTACTTTATCACTGGGGCACGTAGGGGCTGGCTGTCTGGCTTTTAGAATGGTGGTGGGCAGCTTCAGAGATTTATGATTAATGGAGGATGATCTTTAAAAATAAAAATAATAATTTATATATATATATATATATATATATATATATATATATATATATATATATATATATACACAGAATATATATATATATATATATATATACATACACACAGAATATATATATATATATATATACACACATACACACAATATAAATCTATTCTTTGAACACACCTTAGAGGAGGCTTTTCTGACAGAGCATTCTTATTGTGAATAATGAAAGGTCTTGAGTCCTGTGTAGTCCTCTGTTTGAAAGCTATTCATTGGAGGGGGAAAAAATGTGTTTTCTTATTCATGTTTGTGAAAAATAGAACTATACTGTTCAAGAAAGAAAATCTAACCCTTTACTGGGCAAAATTACACAAATCTCTGGCTTTATTCATAAAAGTTTGTTAAGATACTGCACTTTTGAAATATGTATTATTAAATACAGAATTTCTAGCCCGGTGTATTTTGAGAGTTGCAAAAGCATATTTCAACGTTTTTATTCCAAAAGGTATTTAATGAATCCTAGACCATACTGCTTCCTTCACCAAACTTTACATAGTTTGTAAGTTTGGTGAAAATATTTCACCCAGCAGTCAATAGACTGCACTTAATTTCCCTGTATGCTTAATAATTAATGTCACATTCACTGGAATAACGGATGTGGACGGATTGAATTTATTTACTGAAAACTTACCTTGTCCCATATCTTCATCTTGATTCGTTAGGCCATTCCTTATCAAAAACAGCAGAATGTTAATTTTCACTTTAAACTACATATTGCCAGGATTACTCAAAAATAGTTCTTGGAAACACATTACTCTCATTTCAGTGGAATGCATTTTAATGAGATTAATAGACTTTCTAGAAATTTACTTTCCAGAATTTTGTTTTAAATAACTAGTCAATCTTGACAGAACTCTTTTATTTAAATCAATAATATTGTCATGATTGATGAGTTATACAAGTTATTTGTTAAACACTGGCATTAACACTGGCATTAACACTGGCATTAACACAGTTAAATTTGTACATTTTGCACCCTGACCAGCTTTACAAAAGCTAAGTGAAAATCTGAAAACTACTTTAAATACTGAACCAACCTATGAAGTGATTCCTTAACACTATACTTACTTCAAATGAGAAATGCTGGATGTTTCTGGAGCTTGAACATTTTTCTGAAACGGTGTCCGAGAGGGAACAGGAGCAGAGAAGTTTTGCGTTGAAAACTGTGACATGTTTGGTTCCTTTGAAATAAATATTGTCATAATTGCAAAGTGTTTACAAAAGCAAATAAATAAAAATAATTCTTTCACAGCTGGTTTTATCTAAATAAGTGACTGCCCAGCAATGGATATGCAACCTGTCTTTTTGTTTTTGGCCAGCTTGTAAAACTTTTTCTCTGAATGAGCAATTACTTCAATTATACATTTTAATATACAGAACCCATATAAAAACATTTTAAAATGTTAGAAGTTTTAGGAAGAAAGGTGTAATGTATTACCTGTTGTTGGGTATTGCTGCTTCGCCCTTGAACAAGTTTCTGTTTCTGCTCAATCTGAAATTTCAGCTCCTCTTTAACTTTGCTCAACTGTACAACTTTTTCTAAAAATAATTTAAAATATATAAAAATAAATTGATTATAAATGTTAATGTATATATCCAAATGAGAGACTTTTGAAGCATGAATGAGATGTGATTATTTTGATCATACCTTTCACTTGTTTGTAATAGCGCTCAGCCCGCAATTCTTCAAAAGAGAACTCCATACCGCTGCAATACACAAGCTCCTTACAGTACATGAACTCTACATTTTTGGACGCCTGTTCTTCTTGAGTTGCAGCCTCCAAAGTGTTGACTGGGTAACTAAGGGCAAAGAAAAGTTACAGATTGTTTAAAAGTGTTAACAAACAACATGAAGTAATTAACATTCAAAATATAAAAGCATTTGGTTTAAGAATTTTAATACTTAAAAATAAATAGAATCAACACATTCTACACCTTTCTCTCTTAGCAAGCTATTAAATTTGATACACACCTAAACAATTACTCAATAAACATGGGCATGGGGAACCCCACCGTGACCCTATATTTACATTAGGTCATTTAGCAGACATTTTTATCCATAGTGACATACAAAACAAGCACAGGATTTGCCACAGCATCCCTGGAGAAATGAGGGTTAAGGTCTTGCTCAATCACCACTAGGGATTCCCGGTTCGAATCCCAATCTGGGTGGAGTTTCCATGTTCTCCCCGTGTCTGCGTGGGTTTCCTCCGGGTTCTCCTGTTTCCTCCCACAGTCCAAAAACATGGATCAAGTCAATTGAATTCTCCAAAATTGCCCCATATAGAGTGTGTGTGTGTGTGAGTGAGTGTGTGCCCAGCGATGGATTGGAGCCCTGTCCTGGGTCTATCTGCCCAGCGCCTGAAACGTTCTCCCCTGGATGGGCATGGGGAACCCCCCCCCCCGACCCTAATAGAGGATAAAGCGGGAGATAATGAATAAATGAACAACTTAAAACAAAAGTTTCTGAGTGTGTGTGTGTGTGTGTGTGTGTGTGTGTGTGTGTGCCACAGTGATATCAGCGTTACAGATTCAGAGAATAGACTTATATAAATCGACGTGCGCACAAAAAACTTGAGTATCGATTTTTTTACGCAAGTATTGTTCAATACCAATACCAGCGTTGGTATCGATATTACCGATATCTGTATCGATCCGCACAGCTCTAGGCCGCAGCATTGAATAACATTCAGGTTTGATGAATTTACAGTAGAGTTAGTTTTCTTCATAGCTTCTGACTTGTTCTCATTTGTAAGTCGCTTTGGATAAAAGCGTCTGCTAAATGACTAAATGTAAATGTAATGTATTATATCTGTGATATTTAGATCTTGTTTGTGGTACATGTCGTACAGCCTTAGTAAACGTTTAATCTCATTTGTTGACGTCTGAATGAAGTTTGGGTTTAATGGCTGCTTACCTTCTCGGGGCTCGTGTGCTAGATTCCACTTGCTCCATTCCAAAAAGACCACGACAAGCTAACTGAAACAAAGTTAAAACATAAATTCTGAAAAATAAAAACAGGCCGTAAGCTCAAAGTGAGGCTACACTGTTTAAACCCGCTTTAGTCCCGGTCTATTTTCAAATACTGTCACGTGACAAGATGCAGCCCTTTTCAAACGTAACGCTTCTGATTCGTCTTCCAGATTGCAACGTCATTCACAATGCTGAGCCTCTGTGTCGCCCTCTGCTGGATTACAGGTCAAGTCATAATTCATACAAGTATGCAGCGAAACGAAATTGCTTTTATTCATTCATTATCTCCCGCTTTATCCTCTATTAGGGTCATGGTGGGGTTCCCCATGCCCATCCAGGGGAGAACGTCTCGGGCGCTGGGCAGATAGACCCAGAACAGGGCGCCAATCCATCGCTGGGTATAGACTCACTCACACAGACACACTCTATAGGGGGCAATTTGGAGAACTCAATTGACTTGATCCATGTTTTTGGACTGTGGGAGAAAACCGGAGAACCCGGAGGAAACCCACGCAGACACGGGGAGAACATGGAAACTCCACCCAGATGGGGATTCGAACCGGGAATCCCTAGTGCTGAGAGGCGAACGTGCATCCCTGGAGCAAGCATCCCTGGAGCAATGAGGGTTAAGGGTCTTGCATATCATATCCTGGGATTTGAACCCACAACCTTCAGATTGATAGCCCAACACCCACTGAGCTACTATGCCCAGAAAAATTGCTAGAACTGTACAATTAATGCAACGGCCATTAATCAATTTAACAGACAGGTCACTGCAGTACCGACATATCAGAATGTGCAAGGTGGGAATAAAAGTACTTAAGTTAACACTTAATATTTAAATGTACACATTTGAAAAAAAAAAATAACAGTGATTGCAATTATAGTGTTGTTGCATTTTTATTTTATAAGTGTGATTGCAGTGGCATCAGTCTTGCATTTCATGCACTCTGTTAATAAAGTGCATTTCTGTGCTTGAGAAATCCTTCGGTCAGGCCCCATTGGTTTCCACTTTGGTCACAGTAACTGAAGGTTAAAGTAAATAAATCCCAACAAAAAGGACAAACAAATTAGACTTGATCATATACGTAAAAAGAAAATTTTAAAAATGATCCTATATTACATTGGTGAGTGGCAAATGAAGTCTGTAATAAAGTCTGATTTTTACAACACATAATAATAAAAAGGTTTCATTAAATAAACACAGAATATTTTTGAGTACCATTGATGTTTGTTGGGTTGAAAGAGGTTACACAACCATCTTTAAAAAATTTGGGCAAGTATTTGCCCTCCAGAAGGGGTAAAGAGCAGGTATCACTGTCGCTCCTCTACTTTTGTCCACTGCGAACTAGGGGATAGACCTCTTACTGCAGACCTTCAACTCCTGCTTGTATTCAGTTGATATCAGAGTGTTAAAATAATGTGGGTAAATTAAGACATCCAGTTCAGCAAACACCAAAGCTGTGTGCTTGAAAAATAGTGCTATAGAAATGCTTAAAATGTATAATGAGCTAAGACTAATTATCGTTATAATTTGTGAAATATAAGTTAAATAGGCGGCACGGTGGCTTAGTGGTTTAGCACGTTCGCCTCTCAGCACTAGGGATTCCCGGTTTGAATCCCCATCTGGGTGGAGTTTCCATGTTCTCCCCGTGTCTGCGTGGGTTTCCTCCGGGTTCTCCGGTTTCCTCCCACAGTCCAAAAACATGAATCAAGTCAATTGAATTCTCCAAATTGCCCCATATAGAGTGTGTCTGCGTGAGTGAGTGTGTGCCCAGCGATGGATTGGCGCCCTGTCCTGGGTGTATCTGCCCAGCGCCCGAGATGTTCTCCCCTGGATAAGCATGGGGAACCCCACCGCGACCCTAATAGAGGATAAAGCGGGAGATAAATATTAGTTTGTTAAATTAGTAAAAATTAAACCCTAAATTTTTTACAAATTTTTACAAATATTTTTTTATATATTTTTGCAGAAATATGACCTAAAACATCAGATTTTCTAAAAGAAATAAGATTAAGAAAACCCAGATAAACAAAGGAGGAAAAAATATACTTTTGTAATTTATTTACTGAGGAAAATGTTCCAACATTACATATTTGTGAGTGGCAAAAGTATGGAAGCCTCCAGGATTAGAAGTTAATTTAATCCATCCATCTATTATCTTCCGCTGGTGCTAACCACTAAGCCACCGTGCCACCCTATTTAACATAATAATTTAAATATAAAATACAAAATAAAAAAGACAATAAATGCAATGCATTTTTGATTCAGCTTTGGCTATTTAAAAAAAAAATCCTTAATTTTGAAGTAGGTTGTATGATGTAATTATGTACCACAAGTTGTAGATCAACAGTATCCATGAGTATTTGGTCACTAAGATCTTATTATTTAGGATTTTGAATTTGAGAAATTAAAAAAAACGTATTAAATTACAGTAAAATGTTAATTCACATTGCTTATTCATATCCACCATTTCTAATGTGAAGTGTGTTTTATGTTACACAATGTAATAAAGACCATGAAAGCACTTGAAAAGCACATCACAATAATAACATTTTTATTATGTTGCATTCATTTACAATTCATGTTTGCATAAAAGAGTATTACAATGGAATATAGCTGAGCAAGCAAAATATTGCTAACAGGTTAGTTGTCCAACTTGTCCTTCACACAGTTTGTTCAGAGTGACTGTCTTACTGTTAATACTTAACTGGAAGGTTGATTTCCAGCCTTCCTGTTGGCTCTATAGAGACAGTTGTTAGGAACTCATTTAATTGGACCGACATAAGAGTAAGCCAGTCATCAACAAATTCATTCCAGGTCTCGATGGTTAACAAGCTATCAGCTTCCTCAATCAGTTCTTTAATTACCGTGAGGTCATCAAATATGTCATCGAACTCTTCAGCAAGTTCTTTATGTAAATCAGACAGTTCAGACAAAATGAAATCAAGGGTGTCCGCCTCCACCATGCTCACTATGTCATCCAGAATTTCCTTAATAAGGCCAATGATTTGATCCCCAGTCATCACTTCACCCCAAGGTAGGTGTATTTCAGTGGACATAAGAGTAGGCAATACATCTTCAAGGATAGTATTTAAGTTGTCAGTAAGGTCACGAATAACTTCTTCCAGAATGTCACCAATATTGCTTCTAATTTGCTTGCAGATCTCAGGCAGAGTACTTGCCTCCATGCCAGGCAGCTTAAATTTGGTCTCCCTCAGAAACTTGATAACCGCATTCAATAGGTTTTGAATGGCCTTCTGGTATTGAACTACAGCATTTTTGAACAGACCTGAAAGCTGGCTAAGCTCAGGCATATGACTGGATGTAAACGTGTGAGCTTTTTTAAGTATGTCAACAATGGTTACTTTCAATTCTGTAATTAATTCAACAACGTTATATTTTTCTGCAACACTGATAAATGCAGAGGTGATAACAGGAATTCTTTCCCTCAGGCCTGTAATCATTTCATTGAGTACTTCCAGATTGTAATCAGCCTGGAGATGAATGTTTTCTTCATCACTTGAAGCTTTGGCAAACAGTATGTCAATGTCCTTTTCTGGTTCGGACTTTAAGGAAAAAACTCAGTCAGTTAGAAAATAAATAAAATTAAATTCTTGTCATGAGATGTTGAAACGTTAACTTACTGCGTAGCGTCCATAAAGACGTGAAGTCAGTTGAAATGGCATCTTGCTGGCAAGCTGGAAACCTAGTAGGCCGGCTGATGGTGTGAAAACCGTTCCACTCAGAGCATTTCTCTTAGCTTCATAATGGAGTTTCATATCTGTAAATGTTGCGCTGGTGAGGTCCAGATTGACTTCATGGCTGAGATCCCTAAATTACAATAAACCATTAGATAATATTAAGTCAGAACAAAGAATCAGTGATAGCATCAGTGACTCAAAATTATTAAAAATGTATTCAGCCAATGGACTGCAAGTAAAAAACAACATGAAAAATACCTTGGAGCAAGAACACTGCTGAAATTCATATTGAGATCACTATTTTTGAAGAAGACCTTGGCTGTTGCACTGTTTTTACTGCAGCTATGGCTCAGGTAGCCTTTTAGGAATAAAACATATATAAGTACTTCAAGATTTAGGCTTAAATATTTAAGGCTATAAATAAATAAAGATCTGTAACACAATAACATTACTATCAAACACTGTTAAGGCTGTAAGTTTGTAAAAGCTAGAAATGTAATTGTTTAACTGCTTTTTTACAGAACTGTTTAAAATGATCATATTAATGGGTAAAATATTAATTGTAGATTCTTACCATTAAGATCATATTTCAGAAGCTCATTAGGAGATTTGCATGATGACTTGAAAACAACTTGAGAACTATGTGGAATATTTAGAGTTCCTTCAACATCAAAATTTGATGAAAACATTGGAGAGTCCGATTTTAAGATGTAGGAAAACTTCTGCTCAGATGGCTTCATATTCACAGTTGTTTTCTGGTAGACTGTGTTATCTCCCAACTCATTAGTTTGAGACAAATCATATTCTTCTTCTCCAAAGAAAGAGCTTAATGGGACCAGGTCAATGGTGGCTTTGTAAACATGCTTACCGCTTGTGCTAACGGAATCAAGGTTAACTACATTATTGGAGAGAGCATTCAGAATAATGTAGACACGACTAAGGGCTGCCTCTGTGTCCAGGCTTTCATCAAGGTCAAACTCTACTTTGAGATCTTCATGTTTTATTTTCAGATTTCCATTTGTCTTTAGTTTGGAGCGTAATCCTTGCCCATTGATGTACATTGATGCCTCATTCAATAAAGCCCCTGTTACAGTTCCATCTTTCCAGAATGTCCCGTCAGTCATGCTCTTTGCTGTAGATTCAGCAGAAAGGTAGGAAAATGTGCTGTCTACCTTCATTGTATGTTCTACTGCACCATTTCCAGCAGCATTGATGCAAGGAAGGTTATATTTATGTGTAACTTTCAATGTAGAGAGAGCATTTGGTTGAGTTTTAGTGTCTGCGAGCAACTTATGGTTAGCTTCAAAGCTGAGGACAGGCAGATTCATCTTTGCAACTGTGAACACAGCCACTGCAGCATCCAGATTATCACTGTTCAGAGTCAAAGTGTTGTTATGTGTTCCTTCAATAAAGGCATTCTTCAAAGACAAAGCTGTGGCCAGTTTCAGACCTCTCTTAAAAGTTAGGGTGCTAGTGCCTTCAAGATTAGCATTCAGATTTTGGTACACAGAGGTGGTAGTGGCAGCAACGCGGATGACAGGTTCATTTTCATTCTGCAATCCCACACTGGTAATTACATTTAAAATGGAGGACTTGAAGGACATTTCTGAGTTAAAATTACCAATAGATGGAATATAAATAAGGCCAAAATCTGCTAATGGTGCATACTTGCTCTTTTGGTAGACATTTTTGGTGTTTAGGTCGAAGGTTGGCTTCGTAGATAAAAGATTTTTGAGGCCAGTCTTTTCATACAGGTTGATGTCATTGATGGAAGGAATCTGATAATCAATGCCTGGAATGGTTATTTCTGGAACATTAACAGGAACAGTTAAAAATTCAAGGTCAGCCTCACCGTTTGCAGCAGCATATATGCCTGCCTCAGCATTGTTGTTGGCAATTGTAAAATTGTAGTTGTACTTGTTCTGGTTGAATCGCATAATAGCGCCAGTGCTGATATGCTGCTTGTTGGAGTTAAGAACAATGGTGTAGTCATTCTGAAGGTCAATTTTAGCAGAGAGTGTTTCTTGGTCATTTATTTTGACCATTCCTTTGTTCTGGGAATCAAGAGTTATTTCTATTGGACGTACCATGATGTTAAGTCCATTGGACAGGGTGCCAGTTACAAGACCAACAAGTTCTGTATCATGTGTGGCTTCAAACTCTGCTTTTAGTTTTCGAAGACTGAACCTTCCAGATGTGACCACCAAACTTCTTTTTATGAAAGGAGATTTAGCCTCAATTCTGCTTTTAAAGTCAATGTTCTTCAGTGGAACAGCATCAACATTTAAAGTTTTCTTCAAGTTCAATAAACCACTGTCTGTTTCTCCTGTAAAGCTGATTTTAGCTGTTTTTGCCTCCATTGTGCATTGAAGTTCACTTTTGTGGGAAATTTCATCAGTGAGGTCCAAAATGTTGTATTTTTCATTTCCTGTGGTACTAACTGTTACTTTGATAGTAGTGCCTTTTAGTAGAACAAGTACTGAGTGGGTTACAGCAGCGTCATTTGTCAGTGATATGAAAGGCAAGTTGATTTGATGGTTGTAAATAGTATCAAAAGATGCCGACATACCACCCTCCATAGCAAAGAAGGCCTTGTTTGTAAAGTCTGCTTTGTATGGGTAGGTATTTGCCTTTACTTTAGACTGGGCAGTGGCCTGTGCGGACAAACCATACAGGGTAACTGAAGCTTGGTGTTCAACAGAAAGTGCACTATGAATGAATTTTAGGGACTCTGCAAGAACCACTCTGCTCATTTTTGGAATGCCAATGCGGGCAGTGGCATCAAAATGATAATTTAGTGTCGCGAGAACTGGAGAGTTGCCAATTGATGTAACAAATGCTGTAAAGTGGTGCATCTGTTGACTGTCAGTAGAATTTGAAATTTCAGCAGAGGTTGTGATGGTGTAATAGGGACTACTGAGTACAATTCCACTGGAAAGCTTTCCAAATGCAGGCAGCATAAATTTGGTTGGGATTTTGGGCACTTTGATCTCAGGAATCTGAAGAGGAATGTCAAGAATAAATTCATTGTTTAACTTGGGAAGTGCTGGAAATGAGATGTGTGGCATGTTAATTTCTGGCAGTCTAATATCTGGGAGCTCAGGCAAATAATTCAGTGTGAATTCTCCAAAGTACACATCATCTAATTCATTGAGTCTGAAGTTCATAATGGTGTCAATAAGTTCCACAAGTTCCAGTTTGATGTCATTGCCTGTTAATGTTATTGCTGGAACTGTGTAAGTTCCTAGAATGGTGAACTGTGGCAGGTTAAACTCTGGTGGGATTGCATCTTTGAGCTCGGCCAGCATAATTTTCTTGGAGGGAACAACTAGGTCGGTAAGTGGAACAGTGAAAGAAGGAAGTTCAAGCTGAGCTGTCTCCAAAGCCTTGATAATTCTCAGAATTATTTGTTCCAGTTCTTTGATGATTGGATGAGGGCCAATGATATTTTCAGTCATCGTAGAAATAGACTTAAAGGCAACCATGGGAATTGACACTACGGTGCTGTAGACATAACTCACTAGTTGCAAGGCCTCATTAAGGTCGTCTACTAAATCCACTTCATTAACAGCCTGCTTCAAATCATTGGCAAATTTTTTAACAATATTCAGACGACTTAACATTAGATTGTTCATTGTTTTTATGACATCAGAGACTTTTGATTTTCTCAACTTTTCTAGAAAGGTGGAAACATGGGACAAGACATAATTAAGGAATTCTTTAGTTGCTTCCATTTTCTTTGGAAGTTCAAGTGAAACAAAGAAGCTGTTGATTTTGGCTGTGCACTCCTTAATTTTCTGATTAGCTTTATCCACAAAGTTGTTATATTCAAAAGACTTCAGAGACCTTACAAAAGCCTCAATCATTTTATTTAGATCCCCAATAAATTCTCGTACGTCAGTGATCTTCAAGTACTTGATGACATCATCCAAGAATTTCATCATGGGGATATAGATGGGTTTGAACTGGTTGGCAAAACTTTGGACTGTTTTTTGAACATTGAACTGTTTAATTAGATCTATAATGTTTTTTAGAAGTTTGTCGATCTTCTTATCAAGTTCAAGTTCAAGAAAGAGAGCTCGAACATCTTGCTGGAGCACTTTACACTTGCCAATAATGTCCAGGTCAGTTAGTAGTTCTATTTTTTGATTAATCATATCCAAACTAAGAACAGATATTAGAGAAATTAAATCCTTTGAATTAGAAATGAAATCGTTAATCCGTTCAGCAAATCTGTGTACATTAAACTCTTTCACCATATCCTTCAGTTCTTTCAGATGCCTTTTCAGATTTTTTTTAACATTGAGAACAATGTCACTGTCCCGAAATATAGGAACTTCACTGTCTTGTAGTTTCTTTGGATCAATCAGATCGACCAATTCTTCCATGGTTTCAATGAGAGCAAGGAATGAACTACGGATATCATATTTTTCATTGAGGGCAGTGACTGTATCCAGAATCTGGGTGACTGATTTATCATGAACTTCCAAGAGTATTTCCTTCACTTTCATGGTAAACCCATTTATCTGATTCGAAAAATTCTTAAGCAAGTCTATTGCTTCCTTTGCAAAAGACTCTAAATTCTCTTTAGTGACAGGACAATGTTGTGCCATTGAAATTAAGTTGTCTTTTAGCTGCAGAGTTTTTTCCTCCAGATTTAATGTAGTTAGGAACTCTGAAATTTGTTGCAAAAGGGCCTCCATTTTTACAGCAAACTCCTCTCTTTTTATGTAGTCGCGCAAAGCCTCAGCCAAAGTTGCAGTTGTAATTCTGACCTTCTCCAGAATGGCAGGCAAAGTTTCCAGCAATGGCAGGCTGATGACGTGCATCTCAGTGTTTTTGTCATATTTTAAATATGTTGACAAAGAATAATCTTGGCTTTTACTTGCACCGCTGCTGGTGGCCGCTCCAGAAACTTCCAGTCCAATTTTGTCTTGATTATTATAGACACTAAGAGCTGTGGTGAATACATTACTGTTGATCTTAGAGTTCATTTTTATTGCTGCAGATTGCACAGAGGTTGAGAGTAGGGTTTCTATCTTGTGGTCAAAGTTGGTGTCAAGAATGACATCATTGTACAGCTTGTGTGTAACTGACACCCTGTTTTCATGAGAATGGGCAATGGCTAGGTTTTCTGCCTTTAGAAGCAGTTTGGAATACACTTGAGCACTGTGTTTGCCAAATAGATTTATTTCTCCATCTCCATTGGCCAAGGCATGCATGTTCAAGTAGAATGGACCAGCTGTGCCCTTAAGGGAAGTGGTTAAGCGAACAGGCTGAGAATTAAAACGGGCCTCGTTGTTGATTTTGATGTTAAGACCAATGACCTCCAGTTCCGAGTCATGATTTAAGTGAGCGCCCATGAGTTTCCCATTTGCACTGCATTTAGCTGTTCCGGTTAAATCTGCATACTTAATCTCACAAGAGTGTTTTATTTCCATGTCAGAGGTAAGCTTTAAATTGTTTTTGATGTCAGCATAAGAAGAGGAAGGCTCTGCGTGAATCTTGGCATCGTATATGTACCACACATCTTCAGCCAAGTCAAATCGAGATTTGGAAGATAAATGAAAAGCAGAGAAAGATGCGGACATGGTGTTGGAGTTGTCAAGTGCCATCAGACCGAGGTTGCCTTTGGTCGCAACAGATAGAGATGCCTTAGAAGAATGAATGGTGCCATCAAAGGTATTTTGTAGTGTCAGGAAACTGTTTACCGATGTGTTGCCACTTGTAGTCAGGCCATTTTTGTTTAGGTTCAGACTTGCCTTGTGGGTACCTTTGTGTTCAGCAAGCTTGATGGAAGCGTCACTGTTTATTAACAGACCATTTTTATTAATAGTTGTGATGACCATGGAATTAATATGGTTTTCAGAACTGCCAGTTGTGGTCTCAAACTTGAGGTTAATACTTCCACCATCAACACTTGCTTCAGCAATATTCTGGATTTTCAGCCTCGAGGCTAAAGCCGTGTCAGATTTCACTGCAATTTTGGATCTTGTGAGGGTAAGTTCAGCATTGTTTGTCAGAATGTTATTATTTGCAGCTGCTCTTGACATCAACGATAGCTCTCCATTTGCAAAGGTTGCTTTAGCATGGTGTTGAGTTTGGAGAAGTGCTGAATTGATTTCACATAAAGATTCAACCAGTGCCTCAGGCTTAAATGGTATGAGAGTAAGTCCTTGTGTAAGTGTCAGATCACCATTGAAAGGTCCAGTAAAGGATCCTGTTAACTTGCTATCCCCTGAGATCTCTTCTGTATTGACTTCAATGTGGCCAGAATGTTCCAGAGATATATTCAAACCTAATGGACTTTTTGCTCCAAATTTACTGCTTGATTTTAAGCTGACCTTTTGCTTCATTGTTATCTCTTCAACAATGCTGACTCTGGCATCAATAAATTTGTGGCTCACCGCAGTAGTCATTTCTGCCTTTAGTGTATCAGTCATTCCAGTTAACAGAGCAGATCCTAAGAAGAAAAAAGAAGAATGCAAAAAGAGTAAATAGACTGTTAAATCAATTCAAATTATATTGTGTTGTACTGAAAGTCTCCTATATGTACTCACCATCAGCATTGAAGGACAAAACATCCATTGGGCCCGTTCCAGTCACATCATACTTGGCAGAGTAACTTTGAGATTCTGTCAAATCTCTTTCAGCTGACATTGAAGCATCCAGATTGTAAAGATTGCTGCTAACCTTACCAGACAACTCTGCCTTTTTAAATTTAGGCAAATATAATGAGAGGACATCAGGAATAACTACTTCTGAAAGACGAACGGAGTCAACTCCCAGACCAAAACGAGGCAGATATATTTCGGGAGTGGTCGTAGTTGAGGAAAATATTAGATCCTTTAAAGATTTTCCACCTTGAGGCATAGGAATTCTGATTGTGTAGTATTGCTGACTTAAGTGGTATTTAGCACCAGCATCCCTGTTAAAAAGAAATGATTCTAGAGCTCAACACATAGTGAAACATGTTTAAATTATAATGTAGATATATGGCTAGCATTACATGGATTAAGTTTTTAAACTTACATATTTAGATACAGCTTCTCAGGCAGTTCAGTGTCCTGGATGGAAGGCAACCTCAGATTTTCCATTAATGGGATACTGGAAGTTTCAAGGGCGGTATTTGTTTTCTACAAGGTAACAAATTGTTGCATTTAATTTGATCATTAATTTGTTAACATGCTTGTTTTTAAAATACATGTATTTTGTCTTTATTTATTCAACTGGGGAAAAAACGTGTGCATTGGAAAAAATGTGTGCAGCTAACCCTTCATATTATATGTAATATAAAAAGAAAATCTTATTTGTCCTATGAAAATATGAACTCCTATGAGTTCATTGGAACATTTGAAATGCATCATGGCTACTAAATTATCTTCTTATTTATACATTTATTAAAAATACAAACATTTATTAAGCATTAAGAATTCACATAAAAATGTAGGTACAAATTAAAGATTCTCACAACAAAACAATTTTTAGTGCTAAAAATGAATTTAAGAATATGAAATGCTTTGATTTTGAAACATGTACATAAATGTTAGCGTGTGTATTCAAAACTAATTCTGAAACCCCCTTAATGTGTGTAGTGACATTTATATATATATATTTTTTGTTTTTTACCTCGATCAGAAAAGCCATAAGTTCAGTTGTACCCTCTTCAGCTATATACTCTTTGATGATGGTATCGGCCACATCTTTGATGTCCAAAATTTTGGACTTGAAATCACTGCTGATATCAGATTTAATCTGAGCTTCTATTTGGTTCCCATCTAAAAACAAAAAAAAAAAAGAAAACTCATGAAATATAATAAATCTTTACATTTGATTTATATCATATTTTGCCAATTAGATGACTATTACCAATATTTATAAATTATTAATAGTAAAAAGTAATATAGTTGTAAAAATACAACCAATAATGCTAAACACACAGCTGTTTATGTATTTTAGTTCTTTGTACATTAAGTTGTTTTAATTGGTTAAAAAAAATACCGTAAATTAATGTGAGTTTCTGCAATGATGACATATCAAGGAGTTTCAGGTCACTTTCCACTTCAAATTTTAAACTGTCAGCATCCGTTATAGTAGCAGACAGTTTGGATTCAGCCTCTAAAGCTGGAATTTGCAACTCAACTTGGAATAATGCATCATTCAGCTCCTTAAAACTAAAACAAAAAATGTGGATTAAGTGAAGGACAGACTTTTGTGTTTTGGTATAAAAAATAATAAAATTTTATGATAACAAAATTTTAAGTTCAAGTACATACTTTGCCAGGCCAGTCAAAGACACCTCATTGAAGTTCTTGTTAAATAAATCGATCTGGATAGAATATGAGGCTTTACTCTTTTTGCTTGGACCAATTCGAATGCCTGCCTCAATGTCATAGTTAGGGATTTGGAGATCCGCAGAAACCAAATAATCTTTTCTGTTCAACATAAAATTGCTTGTGGCCCCAAATTGCACACCTAAAATAAGGAATAAAGACAGACAGTAGTTTATTTTTAAAAAAAATGGCTCCTAAACCTAAAAAAATACATGTTTAAAAGTTATTTGTAGCTTACCCTCTGCTTTCACAGCAACTGTAATTTTGTCAGTGTTGTCCGCATATGCATAGTTAATAATGGCTGTGTATTCTGTGACTTCACCTGTGGGCTGCAACTGAAGCGCAAACCTAGAAAAAAGAAAAGAAAAGAAAAAAGAAAAAATATTGTAGGTGTAAGTGAAATTCATAGTCTGATGAAAGAGAGAGAAATCACTGTACAGTGTAAGTTGAATATATATATTCATATTATTTCATATTGTAGATTTGAGGTTATGAGTATAGCATTTGTTATGCATATAGGTTTA
The DNA here is from genome assembly GCA_019802435.1 of Corydoras maculifer. Classification (NCBI taxonomy): domain Eukaryota; kingdom Metazoa; phylum Chordata; class Actinopteri; order Siluriformes; family Callichthyidae; genus Corydoras; species Corydoras maculifer. The sequence goes on along the minus strand of JAFMOD010000047.1, from coordinate 2,608,554 downwards.
TTTCTGACAGTAATACTAAATTTTCACTTACTTGCTGTCACCGGTAAAAAATATTGGCATGGCATTCGTGAACTGAATGATGCTACAAAGTTCCAAACCAGGGATGGCAAGGAAATCAAAAATGTCACATTTCTTCAGGTCTACACGTTCTGCTTCAACAGGAGGAATGGCTTTGATCTCATTACCACCGACAGATACAAAGGAGTTCCTATACAAAATAAAAATATTTTCAATGAAACAATGTTACTGGTGTATTGCGCGATTATTAGAATGTTCTATCTATTAGAATATTATTTGAATAATTTGTTGTAGATGAAGCTTAGCTTTCTCACGTGATACTAAATATTGTAGCTGGTGTCTTAGGAGTTGGGATTGTCAGCTTAAGCTGATTTCTGTTCATGGCAAATCTAGCAGTCATATCACTCTCATGGTAGATAGTTGTGTGCATCTCTATACCAGACTGAACATAATCTGGGAGGTGAGCTCCGAACTCGATGACAAACTCAGTGCCCACGGAAGGCATAAAAGCAATCTCACTCTGCAAATTGTGACAAAAACAAAGTGTGAATTCAAATATTCACATTATATTGAAAAGAAAACCTACTCTCACTACAGATTTACTTACCAGATCAGGCGAAATTTTAAGTCCTCCTTTGAACCCAGGGGTGAAGGTACCAGATAGAGCAAGCCTTAGTGGGACACCAGAACCAGTGGGCAGGTAAAACTCATTATCCATGAAGATGTAATGAAGGAAAAGGCTGTTGTCTGTACTTGAGAATAGGCTTTTGAAGAACTGCAAGTTAAGAAGAGTAGTGAAATAAAAAAAAAAGAAAATCAATACTGGATCAACACTGCAAATGCCAACCAACGTTCAAACTGTGCTCACCCCAGTGGGGAATGTCTTCATGAGGTTTTCAGCCATCTTTGTCATAGAGTAGGCCATGAATTCCAAATCTTGGGTTTTAATATAGCCAAGCTCAGCTCCCATGAGTTTCAGGTACACCATGGCTTCAGGTACATCATGGGCATTGAGGTCCTTAAATAGCTTGTTCACATTTTTACCAATTTCTCCGACAATGTTTTTATAGGCCTACAAAAGTAAAAAAAAAAAATATATATATATTATCAGTTTATCACTATGCATCTTTATATGAATTATGGATTAGAAGGCACTGAACAACTACAAGATAAATTCAAGGAATTTAAACTCTACATGAATATAATAATTATGTCATGTACTTTACTTATACACTGTAAAAGCAAAAACATCTTCATTATTAAAACTGAATTTGTTCTTATTGTTTAACGCTCATTTAAACAGGTACTTTTCCAGTGTCCAAATACAGTACCATATATTTGATCATATAGTGTGGACATGACTAAATTACAAATCATGACAAAAAATAAATAGTTATAATACAATACCTGTCTTTTCTTTCTGTCATTTGCCATGGCTGGAATCATGGATTCAAGGACCTCGTTAATTTGTGAGGGCATCATATCAGTGGCAAAGTAAATGGTCTTGAGGACAGTATCAGGGAAGAAACCATCTGGACCTAGCAAAGCCTCAACAGTGGGTTCGAGACCCTTACCCTCCATACCGACCTGGATGTGAGAAGAATTTGTCGTGAAAACAAGAATGCCATGGGTGAGGTCAGTTACCTAGTCAACAATTTAAAAACATTTTTTGTGTACCTCAACCATGTCAAGGTCGTATCCAAAAGCACTCAGTGTCATCTCTAACATAAGTTCCTTTGGTAGGTCATGGTCATCTTCAAAGATCATGTTTCCCTCTATGGTGCCAAACTTGAAGTTGCGGGAGAACTTGAATGGATCCATGACATTTTCAATCTTGTTATCTTGAAGTGTGTTCAGAATCTTTTGCTTCAGCCTTAATACAAGAAAAAAATGTAATTACATTTTAAATTCCTAAGTTAGACTGTTGTAAATACAGGTAGAAGTGGTCACAGAAGTTATGCTTCTTACTCAGCAGTCTCTTGAGCAGTGGAACTGAGAATGTTTTTGAGATGTGAAGTGAAAAAGCTTTTGGCCTGCCGGTTTTCCTCAGTCTTCAGAGCTGCAATTAACTGAGAAAGTTCTTCATGATTTGGATCTTTCATTAGAATGAGGTAGGCAGCGATGCGTTTCTGCACAGGAGCACCTCCATCCAGCAGCACCTTTAAAAGCACTGATCTATCCTGTAAAATATATTAAATATATATAAAATTATATTAGTCACATAATAAGGAATCCATGGATTTTTTTCTGGCACAATATCAAATACACATACCTTTTCAGGGAATGTTGTAGCTCTGAAGACCTGGATGGCAGCCTGCTGCACTTCAGGAGAGGCTGCTGGCTGGTTAATACACTGGACAACTGCTGATGTCAGGGCAGGACTGGCAGCATCCATGGCTGCAGCCATGTTTCCAATAACCTTTTGAAGAAGAGATTAATATAATTAATTGTGTTTAACAAAAAATCACATCATTTGTTGATTTATTTTACAGTCCAGCAAAGCAGAAAAGCCTTACCCTTAGGGTCAGAAAGATGTGCTCTTGTTCCCCTGTGCAATCTCTGATATTTTCAAGGAAATAATCAGCCACATCCTGAATTTCAGGGGTCACTTTTCCTTCAGTCTGATACAACCTTGTGTCATACAAAAAACACTCATTTTAAATAAATTGATAAATGATTTATATGTATAAGGCATTACTGTAGTAGAATCTTGAAACATATTAAAAGAAGAAAGTTATTTTCACCTCCTAACAGCATTACTGGTTGCATAGTAAATAGGTTTGCTTGGCTTAAACTTAGCCATCTCTAGCATTTCTTTTACAAGACCGCGAGAGGACTTGGGCAGCATTCCCATTGCATAGACCACAGCATCAATTTCAAAAGAAGCCCGCTCAATGCTCCTGAGGGTTCTCAAAAAGGCACCACTACATTCTGGGGTTCCACACTGGAACAAAGCCTGGTAGGTGAGGAAAGGAGAAATTTCCAGTGCATCTGGCAGTGCAGCAGAAAGAGTGTCACCATTTGCCTTGCGGATCATGGTCACAAGCTTGTGTGCCAAATTTCCTCTTTTGTGTCCATCAGTGGTCTGTGCAAGTTCAGCCAGCTCTCTCAGAACATCAAGGATGGCATTCTCATCCTGAACAGGGCTCATGTCAACACTGGCATCAAGGTACAAGGGCTTCATGTTGGCCTCATCTGCCAGAGACAGAAAAATCAACTGCAACGGGATTTTTTCATTGAGGTGTAAAAGTTAATAAGGCTGTTGGATGGTGCTTACTGTGATCAAACACTCTTTCGTTGTACACGGATACTCCTAAAAGAGTCAGAACTTGTTTTCCAACACTAATGATGGCATGGTCATCGCTGTTGATAATCAAAGTAATGTAAGTAAGATAGATCATTAGTACAACACAAAACATACAATTAAGATGATTTGAATTACATACTTGTTAGTAAAAGACACAAAGCGATGCTTTTCAGTGCAGACACCGGAAATCATGTGCTTCTGCTGGTTGTCAAATTTGTAGTTGCAAGTCTGACCGCTACTGATGAGTCGAGCGAGGTTGTGCTATGGAGCAAGGTGAATGGACTTTTATTAAATCTTTGTAATAGTACAAAAGTTTTATGAAATTATTGGCAAGTAAATAAAAGGTGACTCACCTCGCCTGTAGCAAGTGCCAGAGGGCTGGTGTAATCCTTCATTGGCTTAAACTGGTCACAACTAGACAGGTCTCTTGTCAGGGTCACATCGGTGGCAATATCTTCTCTTGAATTAATGATGTAGTCAGTTTCACACAGTCCATATATTGTGGGCTAAATTGCAATTAAAATAAGTTAGATAAGTTTTCAGTTAAATTAAATAATAAAAGCTTAATATTTTAAACCTATATATATATATATATATATACAAATATATATTTTAAACATTTATTTATGTTACCATTCTCTTAATTTTTTCCTCCTGGATTCCAGGAACAGCAAGGGCAGAAATTATTCCTCTCTTGATGTTCAGAATGTTGATTAGCTCGTCATCTTCAGGAAACAGCTTGATGTCATTTGCATTCTCCACAATGACTTTTATCGGGTTCCTGAGTAGGAAATCAATGCTCAGCTAAATATTAACAAATTACTCCCATATCACATTTATTGTAGGATAAATGCTAGAATCTCTAGGAGCTACATTTGCTACTGAAGACAAGATCCTTGCACCGTAGACAAGATTTAAAGTTTACAGTTTACCTTGATTTTGTATTACTACAGTAATGTCTTTGAAATGTACATGTAGAGATCAAATTGGTATATCAATTACATTAAAGTATTAATTATTTAACAGGGAAAAAAATCTATACATTTAAATTCTGTTTGATTAATGATACAATACCCTATATTGCAGCATCACTTGCTGTAAATGATTTTTGTAAACTTTTTGTTGTTTGATTTACCTCTCCATTTGAGTCTTGAATGTTTCAGCACCTGGAGAAGGTGTGTAGATGAGCTTTCCTTGTGCATCTTTTTCGACCTCACTAACTGTGCACTCCTTGGTGTGCACAACGTAGTGGCAAGTTCTAGGAACCTCAATCTCCACCTATAAACACATCCCAAGTATTAACTGTATGAATGTGAGTGTTTTTTTTAAATAAATGGATAATTGGGAAGTAGCTTGATTTGTACCTTGCAGCTGACTTTGGGGCCATTAATTGCTCCATTCAAGGAGTTCAGGGACTCCGACTCATACAGGTACTCATACTTGTGAAAACTCTTGTACCTTTTATCCACTATAAATATAAAATTAATTAATTTAAAAAATTTTCCATCTATAAGTCAAACTTATATATCTTATACAAGATATAAAAAGTGTAAACAGAAAAACATAATGTGAAATACTTAAATATTGCATTTAACTCTTCTTACTTAGTACAAAATATTAAATACACATTTAATAAGTATGCAACTGACCTGGGCTTGATCATAATGTTTACAACGTACTATATTTATATTACAGAAAAAATGTCATTTATATTTACACATTTAAATGTGGTTAAAATTGACTTAAAATCTGCAAGAATATCATGATTATACAATTTTTAGTGTTTTAGTATATAGAACACTTTTTTAATGTTAATCATTAATAATGTTCATTATTTATATAAGGTCTATAGATTTCAGATAATCAAGCATCATTTTACAATTGTTTTAAACGGAATTATTCATAAGATATTAGGACTATTTTTTTTAGTAACTAAGTAACTTACAAAGGCATGGTGCTGTGTCATCTTGGACATCTAAAATGAATGTAGAGAAAGAAAAAATTAATTTGTTAGCGAGTGACAATATATATATATATATATATATATATATATATATATATATATATATATATATATATATATATATATATATATATATATATATATATATATATATATAAAAAAAACAATTTACAATGGTGCGGCACGGTGGCTTAGTGGTTTAGCACGTTCGCCTCTCAGTGCTGGGGATTCCCGGTTCGAATCCCCATCTGGGTGGAGTTTCCATGTTCTCCCCGTGTCTGTGTGGGTTTCCTCCGGGTTCTCCGGTTTCCTCCCACAGTCCAAAAACATGGATCAAGTTAATTGAATTCTCAAAAATTGCCCCATATAGAGTGTGTCTGAGTGAGTGAGTGTGTGCCCAGCGATGGATTGGCACCCTGTCCTGGGTCTATCTGCCCAGCGCCCGAGACGTTCTCCCCTGGATGGGCATGGGGAACCCCACCACGACCCTAATAGAGGATAAGCGGGAGATAATGAATGATTTTACAATGGTGTTATATAAAATGTACTTAAGCAAATTTTGGGTACATAACAATACACAATAAACAAATGGATTTTTCTATTATCCTGATCACAAATCCTTTTAAACCTTAAGTTATGCTTCTTTATGTTAAGGTTTTATACAAAAAATATGCTTACATACAAGCTTGCCTAATTTTTAAGGCTCATTATAATTAATATACAATTATTATAAAGTGATATAGATGTAATATTAAATTCTAAAATCTTCTAGAAATATCTTTCTAGATATTTAACCACTTACATATAACCACTAACCATCATTTTTTAAGTTTAGGCAGAATGTCTGTAAAGTTTTGTAAATGAACAAAGTTTTAAATCATTTAAAGCAAGACTGAAAAATCTACTCACCAGCCAAGACAACAGTGCACAAGAGCAGCAAAAGGTAGAGCTTTGAATCCCCCATAATGGGTTCACAGAAGCTGCTGCCCTGTTTGGCACCCGAGTTCTTGAGATGGACTAACCTATACCTATTTTTCTGACCTTTTATACCTCAGCATGCTAAAGAGGGAGGTGCAATTACAGGAGCAGACAGTCCAGCCTGCTCCAAAGTTCAGAACAACTGTGGCAGGCCAAAGGCAACAGGTTTAATAACATAAGGGAGTTGTATGTGAACATACTGATAACTCTTTCAAAGTCCCTACAGTTTGCTTAATTATACGTTGTTTATTTGACTAGGAACATCATTTTTGTATTTACATTCTGTCAGGACAGTTTTTTATAGGTCACAATGTATACATTTTTGTATACATTACAAATTGTTTAATAAACTAATTCCCTCCAATCACTTCCATGTCCCACATTCACACGCAAATAAAATATTGTTTATTTAGTAATAGTGACCATATTTTAACAGGAACTGTTAGAAGTGATATAGTCATAAAGACATTGCCAATAGTCCATTTTACCTACAGTATCTGCAATGCTATTGAAATGTGGGAGGAAGTAATAAAACCACTAAGGCAGGAGAAGGACATGCACACTCACCACAGAGTGAAAGCATTTGCCCTAAAGTGAAAGCATTATATGTTTTTAAGGTTCAATTTGGACCGATTATAGCCATTGTGAAGACAAAATATGTGCATACACCAACTAGACAAAATGATTGGAACACCTACACAAGCTTTTATAACATTCTATTCTAAATTACCCCACCCCTTTGAACCCCTCCTCCCCAAACCTTGAAATTGAACAAGATTTTTGTCTATTCACAAGAGTATTGTATGTATTTTATTATCAGTTTGACACTGAAATCAGATGAGAGTGTCTGAGAGTTTCTTCTCTAGTTTATTTCAAAGGATATCGATATGGTTCAGGTAGGGGTTTGGTATGAATTGCTCAATTGTTTTTACACCCTAAACTCTACCAAACCCTTATGGAGTTTTGATTTCCACACTAGGGTAGTCATGCTGGGTATGAAAATGGCTTTTCGTTAACTGTTCCTACAAAGTTGGAAGCAGTCAAATGTGTAAAATTCATATATTTGTGGCAGTTAGACTAGAGTTTTGGACTGTCGCATCAAGACCCAGTCTTGAAAAAAATTGAGCCGTAGGACAAAGAAAGGGAAGGAATCATTTCCTGATCTCCAAACCTTGTGGGTTGTATGTCACATAAATTGATTACTAAAAAAGCAGATACTTCTTATTTTTAAATCTCTTGTAGTGGAGCAAGGTTCATCCAATGATCAATATATGCTTAACATGCACACAAGTGTTCAGTCAGGCAGGAAGTTTATCATTCAAACATTACCAATTAAAAGTTTTTATACCAAAGATGAGGTATATAGCATATAGACTGTAGAGGCTCAACGTTTACGGTACCAGACTGGTAACCAAAATATTTAGGGGTCACACTAACACTAATTACCAAGGTTCGCATAAATTACAATGATGTTGCTCTGAATGAGGGGATAAGAGTGGTTGCTAAATTTTGTAAATTAATATCCTTAAAGTAGGATAAAGAGGCATAACACAAACACAGAAGAGCAAGAAGAGTGGCTTTTCTAATGTCTAGAAATTAGAAAACGGAAGAAAATGGACAAAAATGTAAAAAAATAAATAAAAATAAGAAAAAAACACACACAATTTTTTTTTATAATTTGTAAGACTTCTTACTATAAAGCATTTGTTTTTCCAGAACAAAAAACAAAAGGCTATAATTTCAAGACAGTATATGTCAGCAAAAACAAAACAGCCATATCAATCTCCCCAAAGACTAGTGCAGAGTTCTATGTGATGCCCTCAGGGCAAAGGATTTTATGCTGCACCACTGAATCTAAGGCTTATCGTAGCTGTGTACAAAAAGTCCACCTTAATATCAAAGCTCTGATAAATGCACAAAGAGATTGCCCTATTACCCTTGGTGTCCAAAGAAATGTGGAACATTTTTATTTCACATAGATTTCTTTTTAATATCATAAAAGGCATTAATAATATATTTTAATTATGTTACGTATTATGTTATTAAGGGCGGCACGGTGGTTTAGTGGTTAGCATGTTCTCCTCTCAGCACTAGGGATTCCCGGGTCGAATCCCCATCTGGGTGGAGTTTCCATGTTCTCCCCATGTCTGCGTGGGTTTCCTCTGGGTTCTCCGGTTTCCTCCCACAGTCCAAAAACATGGATCAAGTCAATTGAGTTCTCCAAATTGCCCCAAATAGAGTGTGTCTGTGTGAGTGAGTGAGTGTGATAGATTGGCGCCCTGTCCTGGGTGTATCTGCCCAGTGCCCAAAATGTTCTCCCCTGGATGGGCATGGGGAGCCCCCCCGCCCCGCCCCCCCTAATATAGGATAAAGTGGAAGATGATGGATGGATTAAGATATTAAATATCATTTTATCAGCTCCACTTGCACTTTTCAGTTTTACAGAGACATCAGTTATATAGTGTCTGTGCTATACTCTGTTGCTGGTTCTCTGATGCTCAGGACCCCAAAAACACCTCCACAATGTAGGAACTATTTATTTGGGTGGTGGATCATTCTAAGCTGATGATGTTTTTTTTGAGCCTGCACACAGATTCATTATAGTAGCAGAGATGTCTGGGCAGGTAAGTTTTTGTCATTAATACTGCTGCAGTTTGGCATTCAGTGTTCTTTTTTTTTAATCTGTTTTTTAATGTAAAACTGCAAAACAACATTTTATATTAAATCCTTTTAAGTTCATTTGGTTTGGTTAATTATTTATGATTAATTATTAATTACATGCACATTTCAATTGTGTCTTCAACGTAATTGTCAATTAAATGTACTGTATAAAAGCAACATATCAATAATTTGTTTTTGAGCTTGTTTTGTTCTTCCTTTGCCTTTTTGGTTTGTTTAGAAACTCAGTTCCTGGTATATTCCAATATAATTTTAAAGCAAGCCTTTTTTTGTACCTTGGTATACATGACATGTGTGATATGACAGTTTTGCTATAAAAATGTTTAAGATATATAATGAAATATATTTAAAAATCAATGATTTCCCACATTATTATTCAGAATATTTATTATTTTGTACATGATCACACAGACTTTTAATGTCATGAGAATGTACTATATATGTAATCAATTTGCATGAAATACAAAAAGAATGTGTAAATGTGAGGGCAGGGGTGGAGGGTCATGTACTAGACTATGAATAATAGTGATAATGATGATTCAAACCTCAGCCCTACCAGTCTGCTACTGTTGAGCCCATGAGAAAGAACTTTAACCCAGAACTGCCTTGATTGTGTGATGTAATGACTTCTGAAAGTTACTCTGGATTAGTGTCTACTAAATGCTGTAAAATTAAATGGAACTGTAATGGGGTAAAAAGCTATGGCGGTAATGTTAAGTGGGACATATTGGGTTTTGATAGCCAATATAACACTTAATGGCTACTATTGCTTAGCTTAAAATCATATTTGAAAATGCTTTACAGACTGGGATAAAGTTGGCCAAAAAACTTAGAAAGGTGTAAATCTGAGTTCCAATAGTAATCAAAATAATAAATAAAAAGGGGCAAGAACAAATAGGATGCAAGGAAAGGGTTTAAAAAATTAAAGTAATATTAAAACACTAGTGGATAACCAATGGACAACTGAAATAGCATAGTTTGTGTAAAAAATATTATTAAAAATAATGTTTGTGCATAACTGAAGAAATGTTTCATAAAATAAAAAAGAAAGAGTTTTTAAAAATCTTTACAAGCTTATGTGTGTACATATGATGAACAGTATAAGGTGAAACCAGACTATTACATAACCATTATCTAATCAAATAGCCAATTTGTTAAATAGTAATTATGATCCATATAATAAATTTTCACATTGTAAATGTTTCATTCAATACATTGAATTTGTTTTTTGTATTTTTACATCAGTAATTTTCAGTAACTTTGTGGTTTTCCTATATATATTTTTTTTTTCCAAGGTACAGTGAAGCGGTTAATCAAATGACCAGTGATTAACCCTAAAAATCTGTTCTACCTCTCTGACATTAGATTAAAGTCCTATTTCTTATCTAATCTATCCTTATCCTGATGTATGACCCATATCACTAAGTTGAGTTATTTCACAGAGCATAGTCATGAGGTACATTAAAAATTGCTTTAGCTTTTTTTTAGCATAGTGATCATGTATCTTTAATCAGCCCCTTGAGTTGACTTTTTTATAAGGCTACGCTAAGGAAAAAAAAGGATTCAAATCTTATTTAAGCACACAGGACATGAGGCAAACTATAAACAGTCATAAATATAGATGCTATAAATTGCCCTTTAGAGTAATGTCATAATTAGTAGTTTCACTTCCTACATGAATGTTTTGTTTTCCAACATAAGTATTAATTGACATGGTGAGGGTAGTATTATTGCATCTGGGCCACGTCAGCTGGTCATAGCAATTTCTGACAAAATCAAAACCTGGCTGAGAACATCTGCCTGTAAATGGACTCTCAAGAGAACTATGGCGACACAGGTACTTGACAACAAGTTGTTTAAATGAAGGTTGTAAACGAATAAATGTTATGTTTTGGGATGACCATGTCATACATGGCAGAATTAATGGTGTAAAAACATGTAACAGCTAACACTTAAAATGGTACAATACCAGAACAAAATAATGCACACATTCATATTATAAACGGACTTTGACCAACACATTTGAGTTGGACACACCTTTGGACCAGCGCTGCTGAGCTCACTCCTTTCAAGAGAGTTAAGTAACAGCCTAAAGATGTAAGATAAGCTTTTAGACAATAACAAAATGAAGTAATGAGAGGCAATTATACTTAAAGCTGTGATATGGTTTTAGACAATTCACTTGGTGTTACTTATAGTTAACCAAAAATTCAAATAGTTTGAGTTTAATTAAAACAGTATTGTAATAATAGTAGGACAAGTGCTAAAGAAGTATCAGCATGCATTCAGTCATCATGCACAAGGCTAATGTGGGAGCACTAGTGTTGTGAATATTTACATTACATTTACATTCATTATTAAAATGAGAGATACCACAAGGAGAGCACTAAGAGCTATTAAAAAACGTAATTATGATACAAATAGCTGTTAAGCTCCTGTTATGTACAATGTGACATTAAGTGTAGAGGTTACCTTAAGTGTCCTACATAGCCATATCGACAGTTAAGTCCGATATATATCAAAATCTGTTTTTAAATCAATCTTTTTTTGATGATAAAGATTATAATGTAATGATTATAATTATAATATATAAAAATGAAATAAGTAAAATGTTTGCTTTTATTAATACCAGAATTTTAGGTGTCAAAAGTTGAGACAGGCATAAAACAATGCCTTCATCCATCCATTCATCATCTTCCGCCTAATCCTCTACTAGGGTTGGGGGGAATGGTTCCCCATGTCCATTCAGGAGAGAACGTTTCAGATGCTGGGCAGGTACTCCCAGGACACGTCTTTCTATTTAAGATGCCTGTTGGGAAGGATCAACCACAAAATTCATTGAATGTAACTATGATGCAAATAAACAAATGTTAGTACAAAACATTAGAATTTCTGGATAACCTTTAACACCTAAATACTTGTAAAGGCCACTATTACGATTTGCAGTTCAGTTTCAATACATTTTTTGTAGCAGAAATCATCTTTCTGCAACATAATTCTATTATATAATATACAATTCTAAAATAATGAGTTACTAAATGATATACGACGGTAAAAAACGATAGTCTCTGTACTTGAACACATAACTTTACTAATAATATACCAGATTTGTGCCCAATAAATCTACAGATTGTTTAAATTGTATAACTTTTTGTTTCATTAATGCAAGAAAACCACAAAAAAAGGCATGTGAGTGTGAACTGGGGTTGCTACAGTTTGCTTTGTCCCAGTGCTGAAAATAACATAGATGCATTACAGACATATGTGGTCAGAGTTCTACTCTAATCTTAAGTCATCTAAATTATTATCAGAGAAATAACTGGTGTTAGTCAGATAGCTAACTACTTAATTGCTATGGTACATGGTACAAACTGTACCTCATAAGCAAACTGGTATTCTCTGGAATTATATTAGGTCACTTTTTAAATGTTGTCCATCAAATTATAATACAAAAATAATTTTAAAATGCATTAATCGGAGCTGTAATAAAATAAAAGAATTAATAGTATGTGTATTTTTATATGTTTTTTGATTTATGCAGGACTTATCCAATCTAACTGTGGAGGTTTTGTGCAACAGTAAATGTTGACCAACTTTTTTTTTAGTCCATAGCCTTGATTTGTAATGACAGCATCGAGAGCAAATAATTCTCAACTTTGTCCTGAATGAAGGTTGCAGTCAGGTTTTGTAATGTGATTAGCAATACTGATTTTTTAAAGCAGTTTTAAAATTAAATGGAGAAATAAAAATAACATTTTTGATGCCTTAAGTCACTTGTTTTATTTGGAAATACACCATATCAATAAAACAGGGAATATAAAGTATAATCCTCATATAATTGACCCTTATTTTTTAAAATTAATTTACAAAATTCTTCAAACGTGTTTTTTTTCTGATTTTCTATAATCTGTAATTTGTCGGTGATGCAGTAGCAAAAAAGTTTTTCAGGTAAGTATCATCCTTACTAAAAACAAGCTGAAATTTGACACCACCAACCATTTTAGTAGAACTCAAACCTGTGTTTCTGTATAGAAAAGCACGGCTTTCTTGTGTAACTTGATAGGTTGCAGTTTGCAGTGCCGGTTTAGTACATCCAAAGCCCATGTGACTTTATTCATCAGAACAGCATGTAATGCCATCTAGGGAGATAAAGCTCACAAACATGCATATCAGATGTTTTTTTGCCTGCACTGGCTCATTTTCACAATATTATATATAGATGATATTAATTATTAGTCTTGCACTGTTAAACCCAAAATACTGTATTAATTGTGCTTTACAAATTTATCCATCTTTTTTTTTATTTTATTTTTTTAGAAATTTATAAGTACTGTTTCTAAACTTTTATTTTATGGCGCAGTCTCATTTTTTGACATAAGGTCAGTGTTAATTGCATTTTGACTAAATAGTTAAACTTTACCTGCATTACCTGCACACTTTTAAAAAATGAGTTCCCGTAATGCTGCTGTACCAGATGCACTTACAAAATTTAATTGCTTTATATACTGTACTGTCACATCAGTGTCATTAATGTTTTTGGATATACAGTACTATATATTAAGTTCATGTTTTTTTACATGTTCTTACACAAGTTTTATCTTATTTCAGAAGGAAGGGTAAATGTACATCTTGCATCGACTGTGTCGGGGCAACACATCCACTTATCTGGTGTATCCAAATTTAACATATGATAATAATGGAACACACACACACACACACACAAACACACACACACACACACACAAACAGAGATATGTATTTATAATTAACAGTTTATGTAACTGTATGTATATTATATAAAATCACAACTATTCTGCTCAAGGAGGACGAGTCCCCCATTGAGTCTTGGTCCTCCCAAGGTTTCTTCCTTGAATAACAACATAAAAGGGAGTTTTTTCTTGCCACTGTCACTTCGGCTCGCTCTATGGGGGTTTAAAGGCTTTTCATTCTGTAAAGCTGCTTTGTGAAAATGTACTGTTGTAAAAAGCGCGACAGAAATAAATTACTTGAACTTAATTTAACTATTCAATTGAACAATTATTGTTTTTTTTAACTCTTATCTTATTTACTGCACTCTGAGTGACCTGTGGTTAATATCACAGTGTTTCATGTAATGCCTCCTAGTGGTCCTTTCCAAAATCTCAGCATTACTGAAAATGGCAGGAAATTTCCATTTAGCTGAATTACAGTAAAACCTCAGGACTATGCTAACAAACAGAGAGGCTTCACACAGATTTTTAGGTATTTTTTAATGACACCTATTTATAATTAAATGATGGTTAACAACAAACTATAAAAATGTGGAAATGACATTGTAATGCATACAAAAGAGTTATTAATGCATGCATTTATTTGTAGATAACCTGTAAATCCTAAGACCATGTGTTTGTACTGAAGGCTTTGTTTGTATCTACGAAAAAAAAGCAGGAATTAACCTTTGGAGTTTATTGATTAAATGTACTAGTGCATAAGTAAATATGCTCAAAGTTCAGTCTAAAGCATTACAGCATGTTGCTTTAACATAATATCCTCTAGATTCTATTAACATGTTGTTTATTGCTGTATTTACACTGCTATGGTTTTTTGTAGATCACACTTATAAGGCACAGTTTAGACATTTTGTATGCTTTCTGAATCATCAGGTTAGCAAAAACAACTGCATGATGGGGCATCCACATGTGGAAAAATCTGAGATTGGCTAGTGATTGCACTTTATTTACTAATTAATTATTACAAACTATTGACCCTAATCAGCTGTGTGCAATGAGCTGTGAAAAAATGTTTGCATTAATGTTTAATGGGTGCATTCATTCATTCATTATCTCCCACTTAATCCTTTATTAGGGTTGCGGGGGGGTCCCCATGCCCATCCAGGGGAGAACGTCTCGGGCGCCGGGCAGATACACCCAGGACAGGGCGCCAACCTAGCGCTGGGCACACACTCACTCACACAGACACACTCTACATGGGGCAATTTGGAAAACTCAATTGACTTGATCCATGTTTTTGGACTGTGGGAGGAAACCGGAGAAAACCCACACGGACACGGGGAGAGTTCGGGAAACTCCACCCAGATGGGGATTTGAACCGGGAATCCCTAGTGCCAAGAGGAGAACATGCTAACCACTGAGCCACAGTGCTGCCTAATGGGTGCATATAATAAATAAAACATAAAAATGAAAAACAGAAACAACTATATCTATAAGGGAGCAGAGTAACCAAACATCAGCTTTAGAAGTCATTCAACCAAGTCATGTGGCCATATGACTCTGTTTTTGTTAATCAGACAATAAGATTTTTAAATAAATTGAACCATAACAATGGTATTACATAGAATTGACTGACCTATATCATGTGTTATCAGTGTCCCTTATTGACAGACTAAAAGCAAAGTATACATTAGTAAAAAAGTATACAAAGTGCAATCAAAAGTTTGTAGACACCTTAACTGCTTGAAACTCTTAATGTCCTGCTTAAAACTCTTTTGCTGTTCCTCTATTACATAAAGCAACTCATATTACAGATGGAATGTAACTGGGAATTTGTTTTCTATTAACTGGAAGAACATTTGTAAAGCCATTACATTACGTTGGATAAGAAGCCCAGCTTCACAGTCAAGCCATTCATTAATGCCAAATAAAATGAAGATCGAGGGCTTTGTGAAAGCTACTGCAGTTCCAACAAACCAAGTTAATGGCACATTTTCATAGATCTTGCATCATGCACAAGAAACTAGGTCATGCTGGAACAGGAAAGGGTCTCAAGTTTTAAAATCAAGGTGGGACTGTGCTTACTTTCGAAAATATAAAATAGGTGTAAAAGCAGTGAAAATAAAAGGTTGAAAGTCTGACATAACATCACTTCCACTCATCTACTTAGTGGTTTTAATCTAGTCTCTTTAGTAAGAGAATCCTGAATGTATGTTTAAATTTGTCTAAACTATGCCTTAGGTTTACTGCTAGCTAATAAATTGGTTTTATGTAATGCTGCTTTATTGACATAAATGCTGTAGAAATACTACAGAAATAATGAATGAAGGTGCTGTGTTAGATTATAAAACACATCACACTAGTTATCTATACTACATATTAGGCACAATTGTGTTGTTGGGTATAATATCTGCAGATTTTGTCACAAAAGAAGGTAAACATTTCCATTACATTTGTTCTCCACCGAATACAGTTCTGCTGCCCTCTGCTGATTTCCACCAAATAATATTTTGTGTAACAAATAAATATATGCTTTAAGAGTGTGCTCTATAAATACAAATACAAATAAAAGCTTTCAATTCGATAGATTATACAAATTTCACAATATGTAACCGTTACATTTATTGTTAAATGTGATGCATTCGATGTAACTAGTGAAGTTTACTTAGGAGACTATTCTCCTAAAAATGTCATACAGGTAACATTGTGTATCATTCATTCATTCATTCATTATCTTCCGCTTATCCTTTATTAGGGTCGCGGTGGGGTTCACCATGCCCAATCAGGGGAGAACGTCTCGGGCGCTGGGCAGATAGACCCAGGACAGGGCGCCAATCCATCGTTGGGCACACACTCACTCACACAGACACACTCTAAACGGGGCAATTTTGAGAATTCAATTAACTTGATCCATGTTTTTGGACTGTGGGAGGAAACCGGAGAACCCGGAGGAAACCCACGCGGACACGGGGAGAACATGGAAACTCCACCCAGATGGGGATTCGAGCTCCGGAATCCCTAGAGCTGAGAGGCGAACGTGCTAAACCACTAAGCCACCGTGCCTCCCAAATATGAAACTAAATGATTAAAATAAATGTTAATGTTGTCGCATCAACGTTGGGTTTAATTGAACTTGCATGGCATATTCCACCCGTCTTTATACTTTTGGCCACCTGAATAAACATTTAGCACAGCCATATTAACAATAGGTTACAATTGTAGTTGATCAAAAACATTAAATTCGTGAATTTTAACGGATCTTCAGTAATGTCACGTAATTGCACTAACACTCTTTAATGTTTGCGGCTGTCGCGATCCCAGTCGACACTGTACGGACTGAACCACGCCACACCTGGGGAGGTGTCATTTAAACGAATAATAAATGAATAAATGAATTAAACGACGATACGCGTGAGTGCGTGCTTAACGCTTAAACAAATATGATATCTTTCTATAATTGTGTCCTCCAGTATTTTGCATGTATCAGTTTATCACCCGGCAACGTCACAAACAACGAAACCTACCTCAACTCCCCCTCCGGTTGTTTTTGGGCGCACCCCTCGACGACGGTCCCGCACACGCAGCTTCAGGCTGTTGGGTGAAGCTGGAAGAAGAAATGATGAAGAGGTTGGAAGTTTTTAGTTGGTAAAGCGCAGGCGTCTCGTTCTTTTGGCGAAAGACACAGACCATTAAGATATTTTCTGCGATATGCGACGGAGACATCTGTGAACTGTCTACTTTAAACGGGTTCGGAGGGAGCGTCTTTTCTTTTTGAATGCGGGCGGTTCGGTTTGTTTTGCAGACCGACAGAAGCCTCAGGTTACAGACACGTTTCCCCCGCTATCTCCCGGTAAGTCTGTCTATAGCCCACCTGTTGGATAAAATCCATATAGTTTGCAGCGAGCTGCTCATTATATTCATTCTACATGCTGAAAACTAAGTACACACGAGCTAACGGTGAAGTCCTGAAGTCGCCGTTTCCCTGCTGTGTTTTATACTTGCGTAGGTTTAACACAAAGATGAAGAAAAACCTTCTTTACACAGATTCAGTACAGACTCCAAAGTCTTATACTTCACTATATATTATATATAGCTCAATTTGGGGAAAAAAATCCAGTTTGAAAGATACTTAATAAATAAATTTCCATTCTGTTGGGGGCACCACACCTTAAATATTAGGTACACATCATTGTTTCTACATTCTTTGTTTACTTACCATAAACAGTTATAAACTGTCTGTTTATTTACATACTTTATTTTCCAGTTTACAGTGTTCTCTAATAATAACAGTAAGTGGTGGTGGTGTGTCTGTGTGTGTTGGAGGGAGTTACGTTGCCAGATTAAGGATAATGTACAAACTATTAGGGTCTCTGCACTAGCATCTTGTAAGCAGCGTCCTGTGAACAGCAATGAAGGATTAAAGAATGACTAACACAAACTGTGCAACTTCACAAGTCTTGGATTTTACATGTTCAAAGTGGAGCAGTAAAAATTTAAATGTCTAGATCAGTAGGTAAAGGGGACTAACAAAATACACAGAGAATCAGACTACAGTCTGTAGTTGTAAACAGCTAGAAAGTGCATTTATATGGTAAGTGAAACTGAGCAAATAAGTGTAGTGTAGAAAAAACGTGTAGAAAGAAGCTAAAGAGTGTGTTATAAGTTGAAAACATGTTTAAGTAAAATATATCAATTAAATAAAGTTAAAAAACAACGCTAGTAGAATATTCCAGGTGGTCAAGAAGAGCACTAGGTGGTGAAATCTAGAAGTCAGAAATGTGTACTGTTAAGAGAGAGGATGTGTGTGTGTGTGTGTCTGTAAGTGCAAGAGAAGGAGGGATTGACAAAAGCCATCATGGTCTGCAGAGCACCAGTGTTACATAAACAACTTCCATGTTCACTGAAAGCCTGACTAGAAACTGTGATACATACTGAAACCTTTTTAATGTGTCTAATGTCAGACTGCTAACTTGAAGGCATATTAAAAAAAAATTTTTAAAAAAAACAGCTGACGTCGGAATAACAGACTGAACTTTTAAACTTGTGTGATTAGTTAGACAATGAAGGCATATTTTATATCATCAATGGAAATATAATTCACACTCCTATAACGCTATTAAACTGTATCATACAAGTACTGTCAATCTGATCATAAAAACTGGAAATAAGAGTAATTAGTTATTGTTGTAATTATAGATTTTGATTCTGAAGTTGATGGTATTCATTTTTAAAGCCTGTAGTGTTACACTCCTGTCTTCGCTGAACTTTTTTTTTTTTTTTTTTTTTTAACTTGACACATTTTTTCCCATGTAACTACATTTTTAGTCAGCATCTTTATTCAGCAGGCTGAACAAGTTAGAATTTCTTGTGGTTTGGCAAACATCTAAGGGGAAAGAAAAGGGGAGCAGAAAGTTACAATACAGACACATTTAGGTAAGATACCATGTGGTGACTGAAATAACAGGGATGTATTTTGTGTATGACTTATAATCCGTTATTCGTGACATTGCTCATGCCGTACCGTAGTAATTTAAACATTGGAAATTAACACTCACTGACTCTTTTACTGAACAAAAACCATTCAAACAATTTAGCATGCAGAAAAAAATCTTCTGCTTTTACTCATGAGTTCATTTCCTGCCAGGAAATTTTGCTCTAAATCTGGTTTTGTTGTCATCATACTGTCAGGCTGAAGGAGCCATGGTAATGGTGGACGTGCAGTGGGATTAACTATTTCAAATCCAGTAAAAAAAAAAAGAGCTAAACGTAGGAACGAGAATGAATAGAAGACAGCATGTGTTACACATGGGCAGTTCAGCTTGTGTTCCATAAAATTTTTATTGCTTAAGTGGAGGGTGTAGCCTAACCATATGGTGTATCATTAAATTTTTTCGTCCTGCATCTACTGCCTGACTGATCTCGCATATTCTAAATCATTATTGTGCTTAAAAATCAATTACTTTTGTTTATGAAGCAGCTAAATAAAACACAAATCATCTAAAGACTTTAGAACTATATGGATTCTTAAACAGACACTTATGATCAAAAAAAGGTCATTTTTTGTAAGTTAACAGTAAACTGATTCATTTTGCTACTTGAATAAGAAATATTTTTATGATAAGTAAAAATATGAGCACATATTAAGAGATGAACCAAAACTGGTAGATCTATATAAAGCAGTGTTTCTTAATGTGGATTTTATGGACTCAACAGGTGTAGAACACTTAAAGCAGCAATTGCACATTTTATCATCCAAAATAAAAAACAATGAAAGGGGTTTAATTTTCTTTATCCAAATGCATGATATGACAACTTGGTTCCAGTTTATAAAAAATTGAATTATGTTTTTCTTTTTCAAAAAGTCATAGTGACAAACAACAAAGAGTTAAGAAAACTTTGCTATAACAAACATTTTCCGGCACCTTTTGGCCCCACTGTCAGTGGTGTTCCTGTTGGACTATAAAAAGAGCTGATGTCTTTTCCAGTACATAGCACATCCTCCTTCTTGTAGAAATGTATAGTCTTTTATACACTTGTCTTATCCGTAAAACATTTCTTTGTCCTTTAATATATTTACAGGTTGAGTGTTTTAGATAACATGCCATTGTAGAAGGACATATGACTAAATCTGTGCAGTTAAAAGTGGTGATTTACTCCTGGACAATGTGGTCTTAAGAGATAAAAGCCAGGATGTGTTCTTGCAATCCAAAAAAAGGCCTTTGACCTTAATCTATTGTCAGGGTGGGGTACAAAATGTTTTAGTTATATAGACTTGCTGTCTCGTAACCCATGTTTTTAAGTGACTACAGTTTCCATATAAGTACTGAAAAATAGGAAACATTTATTGAAACATTATTCTAAAACAATAGGAATATCTGTTATGGTTTAAAAGTCTGTAGACAGCCTTGGGATGTTGTATTAGCAGGATATTAATGGTTATAATAACTCTTATTAGAGAATTGCCAAATCATTAGCTGGACAAAGAGGGGGAATAGAAGGCTTGCCTTTACTTTTCATTACCACTAACCTAAAAACTGAGCCTCACATTTAAATATTACGGCTTACAATCTATTTTTGAAAGTTGACAGCTATTGATTTGTGCCCACTAAATGCTATTTGTTATTTATGCATATGTTTTTATAAATATTATTTTAGGTCCCGTGAGGAAAAAGCCAGTTGGGCCATCATGGGAAAGCAAAATAGCAAACTGCGTCCTGAAGTTCTGAGTGACCTGAGGGAAAATACAGAGTTCACAGACAATGAGCTACACGAGTGGTACCGCGGCTTTCTCAAAGATTGTCCGACTGGCCACCTAACAGTGGACGAGTTCAAGAAAATTTATGCCAACTTTTTTCCATATGGGGATGCCTCTAAATTTGCAGAGCATGTTTTTCGTACATTTGATACAAACGGTGATGCCACCATTGACTTCCGGGAGTTTATCATTGCCTTAAGTGTGACATCGCGTGGAGGCCTGGAGCAGAAGCTACGCTGGGCTTTTAGCATGTACGACCTGGATGGGAACGGATATATCAGTCGTGCTGAGATGCTGGAAATTGTTCAGGTGAGATGGAAATCATTACCGTAGCGCATCAGACCAAACCAGATGCTGCAGGTTGATTGTATGTTCTGTTACTAAGGCTTGGTGATTAGAGTCCTCCTTTCTAATAACCACAACAACCAGTATTTAGTCTTGTCCTCCACTTTTACTGCAGTAGTGTGGAAATAAATATAATCTGTTGCAACATTTTCGCTTGTTTAGCATTAGACTGTAATAAATAAAATTTGTTGTTTTGAGACTGACATTGTTAGTGACATTGGCCGTATGAAATTTGGTTGCCAAGACACGTTTTAAAACCAAATGTAAACATGGCCTTATAACAACATTCTGATCTGGTCAGTGGGAAACAGGGAAACAGTGGGAAGCAGTTCACTTTGAAACTGACACTGGTTCTGTTATGTCGCATGGCTGTTTTGCAGTTAATGTATTTTATTTTTTTTAAGACTGGATAAATTTGTAATTATTATTTTTGCTAGTAAAAATCTAGACTCACATAGAGAAAAATACCAAAAAAATATAGGCTCTTTTTCTTTACTTATTTTGATTTTAAAAAATCAATACAACATGAAATTTGACCAGTGGTATCAACACGTTCACATTACTCAAATTACTCATTGTAAGTGGAGAAAATGCCTTTTTGTGCTATAAGGCAATTTTATTTACGGTAGCTGCAAAAATACAGCACTCCAGGTGCCTTTTTTGAAAAAAAAGAAGAAAGTATTGTTGGATTTGTTGTTGCCCAGAAGCTAATAATTTGTTTTGATGCATTAGATCCAATTATGGTTATTTTAGTTGTGCTTATTGTACTATTTTCCCAGTAAACACATTAATCAAGAAGAAACTGCCTTCTCTAAGTTATTAAATCTTCAAACTCAAATGTAAAAGATATAGACAGACAGAATACAGGGAAATTTACGTCCAGTAGCAAGTACATATGAATAATAGCACAGCACAGTTATAATACAATCATAGAAAAAAAGATTAAATAGCGAAAAAAGAATAAATAAGAACAATTTGGTAAATGTGTATAATTGACATAATACTTTGTTTCAAATAATTTTTCTTTTTTCGCTCTTTTTTCCTACAATTTCAGTATTTGCTTGCTTTGTTTACTCAGTAAGACCTTGCTTCCAAGGCAGCTTGTTCTATATCAGTATTGGTTCAGTTTAATGTTTTGAGATAATGCCTGTCTGAATCAACAAGTAAGTGTTCAATGAGCCATATGGCACTGTTAAAATGACGATCGAGTATAAAGCCTGTTCTGTGTTACTGTTGACTCAGTGGGTGGTCATTTTCGCACATCTAAAGATTTAATGACATGCTTTGATAAGAGCAGAAATAAATACATTCCTAAGAAAAAAATTATTTAGGTCACAAATAAGTGATTTGTCTTCATGATCCCAGGCCATATACAAAATGGTGTCATCAGTAATGAAGATGCCTGAAGATGAGTCAACGCCAGAAAAACGCACAGATAAGATCTTCAGGCAAATGGATACAGATAATGATGGTAAGCTATATGTGTTCGATTACAGTCTCACAAAGTTGGATCAGTTTTATCTAGCTGTGATTTAAAAATGTGTAAATATATGTTACATCGCTACCTCTTAGTTGTATTAGAGGATTTATGCATAAAGCTGATATTTAGGTTGACCTGTGAGCCATTTTGTTAATTTTGTTACATTCAATAGGTCATTTTTCAGCCGATATTCCCAGCAATTCCCACATTAAAATTTTTGAAGAATTACTGATTTACTAATTTGCTGGTGGGTGAAATGTCCATATTTCCTTACATAGCTTCTATTTAGTCAGATAAGACCAAGCTTTTTATATTTTGGCCTTATTCTGAGAGTTGGATTAGGTAAGCAAAATATGTGGGGACCAGGGGCCTCATTATATGAAATAATATAGGATTATACCAAAAAGACATGAACCTGTGCAAGTAGCATGCCATGTTTATGGATGCATATGCATAATCATAAAATTTGTTTTAGTAGATGTTTAGTGATTATTAAAAGTACCAAGTAAGTAGTATCACAAATACAAAAAAACATAAGCAGGGCATCATGCTTTCATCAGGGCTGTGATTTTGCCTTAAAATTTAAGTAAAAAAGTGGTCTGACCTGAAGTACACCACATTAAACAGGGAAAGCAGAAGTAATCCAGTGGTGCTGCAGCTGAGCAAGCATGTGCGTTCAGCATCTCTACATTTTATACATCCCGAACCTGCGTCTTCACAAATGTAGTCCAACTGCAAAGAGAAACTTCAATTTAAACATGCTGCCTGATGTGTGCTGTAATCTAAAATCAAACAATTTATTAGTAAATAGTGCCTTGTTTCCACACCATGATTAACAAGTGACACATCACATTCATAGACTGTATATAAATTACAGCATCTTATTATAAATAATCCAAGGACTGCTTGTTAAATGTGTTGGATTTTAGGTTTATGCAATGCAGAGTAAATAACAGGGACTCAATTTAACACAGCACTTAATATAAATATCAGTAACAAGCAGGAAGAGTTGTAAAATAGATCGAGAGAGAAATGTAAGCATGGCTTTGTCCCATGTATGATTCACAATTATTTACACAGTTAAAATCTAAATATGTAAAACACAAATAAAATGAACTACATGTCTAGAAAATAATGTAATAATGATTATTCATTAGATTGTACATCCTATTTAATATGTTCAACATGACTAAAATTTGTTTTGAGTAAGTGTTCTAAATTTAGAAACATTGTAAAAAGAAAGGATGTCATTTATCGAAACTGGTTACAAAGCCAATATGTTAATGCATAGTTCTGTAATCAAGCATAAAGCATAAAGCCCTTCAAGCATATCGTAGCATAAATATCAAGCATAAAGACCTTCATTTTGGACAGTAATCACAATAATAAAATTCCTTACATTTGTCTGTTCTCATTTATGACCTAAACTATTATTTACATAACCCCTTATATACAACCACTTGCAGTAAGTAGGGTCCCCATTTGTGAAATGGACTTCATATGTATTATTTAAAAAGTTGGATTTGGGATCTTAAAACAAAAGTGTTTATTATACAGAGATTCTGTATAACTTAAGTGCAGACAAACTTATTGGAACTTGGGAAGCATTGAGGATTATAATATAATATAATAATAATCTCTATTAGTGACTATGTATAGTATTATATAAACATCTAGATATAACCTGTTACGTCTATAATACCACAGGGAGACTTTCTCTCGAGGAATTCATCAAAGGTGCAAAGAGTGATCCCTCCATCGTGCGCCTGCTCCAGTCCGACCCAAGTACCTCTCGCTAGTCCTGGAGGAAGCCAAGCAGCAGTATAAGAAAATTACTCCACATACACATACAGGAGGGAAAATGATGGATATTTTAAGGCCAGTACTGCAGTATATGCTTGATGCATATGCGTGTTTTTAAAACTTTTTATTCTAACACACTTAAACATATTGTATTTGTTTGTACCTTGGGATACAACCAAACATTTTAACATAAAGCACATTTTTAGGTCTTTAGAGGGTTTATTTTGCCAAGACAAACCTCCCCAATACATATTTTTTGACTTACCAGTCATGAAAATCCTGATGGCAGGTATGCATAGCTGGACACCTTTGGCCATGAAAAGAATTGAATATGATCCAACAGGACATGTGTGGTTTATATAAAGAGCTTTTTTTTTAGATTTTAATGTTTTTTCATTTATTTGGCTCTTTCACATACAAATTGATGAAGCAGATCAATGTCCTGTTATAGTAATTTGGCCTCATCATAGTTTTATGACTCACTGTGTTAAATTTGATAGTAACGGATTATGTGCTTTTTTCCGAAGACACATTTAACGATTGCCAAAAAGTACCACCTGTCAGTCTAGATCATGTTTCTAAAATGTGCCTCTCAGTTTGCCAGATTTATCATACATTGACATTTTTTTACACTTTTAACACTGAATTTTTACCCTGGCTTTTCTGATCGATCAGAACATTACTTAATTTATGCAGCATCGAGATTCAGCAAATCTGCCAATGAGTACATACATTAACAATAAGTCATAACAGTGCCCAAAGTCATAACATGTGTGTGCATGGGTCCAGGTAGGCTGATCTACATTTAGACTTTAGGGTCTTAGACCCAGCTTTAGACCTGTCAACGACTGAATTAGGGTCTTGGGGTTCAGATGTTTACAAATGAAGCAATTACACAAAATTCTATTTAGGATCAAAAACCCAATAATAAACTAAGTGCAACAATGTAGATGAGAATCAGACTGTAAACATTTTTCTACACAGACAGACTTGTGCCAACACAAAGTCAGGAGCAAGCACAAAACTGAAAACTTACGCTGACTCTTTGGCTCCTAACTTACACCCTGCGCAAGGTGTGTTTCGTTGTGATGCTTATAAAAAAAGATCGCTAAAACAGCGAACAGAAAAGTTTTCTTTTTTTTTTTTTTAGATGTCCAACAACATTACTGTATTACACGTGGTCATACTGCATGCAAACTTATTAAAACACTATTTATAGGCATTTTTTAAATCTGCCTTATACCCAACAATCGAGATTAGCTCTTTGTAACCTCAATCTTTGTCTCATGCTTAAGGCCCTTAAAAAGGGTGTCCACAAACAAGTGCATATGCCTTAATAACTGACATCGATACATAACATACATACATAACTGCAGCTATACATAAGCTAAGCAACAAGGTTATATAAAAAAAAAGGAACCAAATACAGGACATCTGTACATTACTGTTCACAGGTGGAAAAATGTTTTGTTAAGAGTTTTGCTTTTCTTTCCAAGAAATCAAGTCTTGTGACTCATCCAGTGGTTTCTGTCTATTTAGCATACAATATTAGAATGGCACCATGTTATAGAAGTGGAGTAGCAATTTCTCAGTGTTGTATTTAACTTGTAATTTATTATATTAATTTAGACATCTGCCATTAAACTGCTTTTTTTGGAGCATAAATTGCCAAAACTAGTATTTATGTTGAGTATATCGAATAGTAATAAGACAATTAACCTGTAAATCTGTATCTAGGTTCAGCTGACCAATTCGTAAGCATATTAGTTTCTGATCTGATTTTTAATTTTTCTGTTGGAAGGGATTAAAATATTTAGTGTAAACAAGGAAAGTAATCTGCATAATAAAATTGTAGTCACTTCATTTGGTGTTCTTTTTTTATTTTCATAACAAAAACAAAGCACACTTGTGTAAGAAAAATCTACACAATACCCACAATGCTCCCTGTCCAGTACAAACACAATATCAAGGTAATTTAGTCAATCCTGAAAGAACCAAATTAAGATTATACAAATTGGGGCGTGTATACAATAGAAAGTCAGTAGTTTGAAACATGAACAAAAGATGTGAATCATTTATTGTATGTAGTAAGTGGGACTTGTTTCTTTTGTACTTCCTAAAGAAAGGAAGCCTTCAGCACTAACTGCCATCTGACAGCCTTAAAAAAAAAAAAAAAAAAATCCTGTTTGAGTCACAGTTTAAACAAAGTGAAGTCCTAGTGCAAAAGCACAGGGTTGAAGAGCCGCCTCTGATGGATTTTCATTAAAACAGACAGGAAGAACCTCATTTTAAAGATTTTTTTGGGAATAACTAGACAGAGAAATGTAGAATGATGCAAACCAGCTCACCGTCCTCATAACATTCAAACAGCCAGCCGGTCGAAATGAACTGCAGGCCTGTGAGACCCAGCTAAAGCAACCACCAACCCGATCCCAGCTCATTTCAAAACTACTGGAGAGAATTTTAAAATCGACACGAGTCTTCATTTTTATGAGTGTTCAGTAACTGAATGTCCCAGTCTTCCCCTCATCCATGGGAGAGGAGAGGTGACTCAGGGACTCGCTTGAGCTAGATCGCTCTGCTTTATAATTCGTCTCTCTCCAAATCATCGAGATCCACATCACTCAGGTCAATGTCATCCTCCACAGGAAGCTGGAAAATGAGAAGTCAGAAATAAGTTTTGATGTTTCAAATAGAATGTATAATAATGAATAAACAAAGTTTCATAAAAAAACACATGAAACGCTTACAAATCTAATGAATGGGATTTAAATAAAAGGGTCGATGATGAAGAAATCATTGTGCCCAGTGCAAAGCTGATGAATGTTTGATGAACACACTTTAAAAGTTTAATGAAGCTCCTGTATCAGTGTTCTAAAAGTCTATAGGACCAAAAGTATGTAGTCACCCATCTCTGACTAATGATTTTGTGGGGTATATGTGGGAATTTGCAGGTTCTTTTTTGCAGTGGGAAGAGCAGCATAACTGTTAAGTCACTGCCACTTCATTCTATTAAATAATCTTCATTTACAATAGTTTATGGTCTTATAGCAGCTTTATCCAAAAACACCCGATGATCCGACAAGGAGGGAAAAATAAATAAATAAATAAAATTTAAAAAATCAAAAAATTAAAGGGTGAATATTGTGAGGGCCTCAAACCCCCCCCCTCCCCCTCCCCCCAGTCATTAAAAATATTGTCTCATCATCTTCCACTTAATCACCTGCTGGGGGTTTAAGGCACCGGGGCGATACACCCAGGACAGGATGTCAGTCACTAGGCACAAACCATATAGTGGCAATTCAAAACAGCCAATTCACCTTAAATCCATGCTCTTAGACTATGGGAAGAAACCAGAAACCCAGACAGGAGAAGAACATAACACCCAGATTGGGATTCGAACCTGGATCACCAAAGCGCTGTGAAGCGGATGTGCTAACCACTAAGCCACTGTACAGCTCTATTATTATAAAGCCTTTAAATATTTAAATGTTATTATTAGATGAAGATATTGGTGTCTGTCACTAAGATTTATAATTTATGAATTAAGGATAGCTCCGTTTAACCCATTCAATGGAATACAGGGATTTTGGCGCCATCTTGAGGACGGCAGACGTATTTCCACGGCTCTTGCAGCGGTGGCGACACACAATTAGCGAGTTCTCTCTTTCCTATGCCACACTTAATCCAAAAGACTGAACAATTAAATATGACCATGAATGGTCATATTTATATAAAATAAAATACGAGTGCCGATTTGGAGAGAGACTGCTTTAGACTACTTCCATGGCACTGCAAAGACTAATGGAATGGTAACTGTTATGGGGGTAGGATCGGAACATTTAATGAGGTCACTAAATAGTGGGGGGCTTACTTCTCCATCTTTGCCATCCCAGGCTTCTACAGAGTGGATCTTTGGCAGAGCTCCACCAGCTACTGAGGCTGTTGAGCCTCGGCCAACAGAGAGATCCCTGGAAAGAGAAGAACCGAGGTTAACCCAACTGCTGCAGCAAAACCAAAATAAATAATTGATGGGGGGGGGGGGGGCTTCATCGTACCTTAAGAATTCGTGAATGCCCGCCTCACTGAACGAGCCTTTTAGAAGAGCAAATTTCATCTTACGAGAGTTGATTGCTGCCATCGCCGGATATCCAAATCCTCCGATACCCAATGCAGATTCCAGGTCCATCTGAGCACCGGCTTCAGTCCACAACCAGCTGCATATAAGGCATTTCATGTTAAGCCTCTACAATATTCCTGATCCATCCTGAAATTTATAGATCAGCAAACAAAATGCACACACTGACCCCCACAGCTTCTTCTTGTACTTCTCAGCCATCTTCATCATCACTTCAAGGTAAGCATTTCTTCCTGCAGCTCCTACAAACAAACAGGGTTTGATTGAGCTGACCTCCAAAAAGATTCAAATGTTGTCAATGGTGTGCATTTTGAACTGTGTTCGGTGTGTACCAATCGAATCATACATTGCTATATGCTAGTCTTGGTAGATTGTGTGCCATGCAAAAATGTGTTTAAAATGCTGGCCTACCATCAATCGTCCGACACACACACTATTTGACTACTTAATATACAATATAAATAAAAAAAATTAAAAATAAAGCTGCTGCTTGATATTGACAAAAACACCCTCACCACCTCAAAAAAATAAAATGGATTGGGGTTGTGTATTGAAAACAGACTGTACCTGTGTCTAGAATGTGAGGCAGAACAGCAATAACACAAAGCTGATGGGCCTCACAAGTTGTCTTTAAGATGTCCTCATTCAGAATCTAAACGAAATAATTACAAAGTGAGAACAATTATATTCATCATAAAGACTAATTGCGAAATATAATATTATGAATAAACAGACCTCTAGGAGCTCTGGAGGGGGAGCATTGTCTGAGAACAGGTCCAAGGCCTGGGCAACGATGTCCGAGCGGGTGCGGCCGCCCTGGTAATCCTGTGGCTCCTCTCCTTTGCGGAAGATCTTGATCGTGGGAAAACCTCGGATCTATGAGACAACATATCGTAATCAATACAGATAAACAAAAGTGGATCTTTACAGTCTTTTACATCAGAACACAAAGAAATGTTTACATGAACGTGAAATTGTCTAACAGTTTAAAAAAACATTTTAAAAGAAAGTAAAATGAAGTGAACAGCAGACATTGGGAAATGTGACTGCAACAGCGCAGTTATTCAGACTTACTCCAAAGCGACTGGCCAGGCCCTGATGAACAGTAGCATCTACAGCTGCAAGCTTCACTCTACCATTGGTCTGCTCTTTAACCTGAGAGGCAGCAGCTGTCCATTCTGGCTCAAGACTGAAATGGTCAAAATCAAGGTAAATGCAACCGCTGGTCAGTTGTGCAAAATTAAAATATACTGAAGAAGCAAAAAATATGATTTATTAAAATATCATGCTTAACTACAAGAATATGGACACTATTTAATGTATAATTAATATTTTGGTGATGTTAACATAGTTTCTATAGGACACATCATTAGGATCTTACAGGTCTTTTTTTGTTGTTTATATTAATCTGCATTATAATAACAATAAAGTAATTTGATGTCTACAGAATAAGTGAATACAGAAACAGATGCATGAACTATAAAACACACTTCAAAAAGTGAACAATAAAAACATTGAACATACTTTTTGCAGTGTCCACACCACGGTGCAAAGAATTCCACCAACCAAACATCATCACTGCCCAAAACCATCTGGTCAAAGTTGTCATCAGTCAGCTCGATTACATCCTTTTTATTGCCACTGCCGCTACCTCCACCCCCAGAACTCTGAAATCAAACAGTGGAGGAAATGAAATACAGAGCGAACGGAACAGACGAAAAACATGAAATTTGATGATGGAGGATTTTCAGTACCTGTCTGCTGTAATCAGAACCTCCAGACTTTCCACTCAGTCTGTCTTTGACTAGAGAGCGCAGAGCATTCATAGCTGTATCAACAATAGCCTGACTGCTCCGACCACCTGAAGAAACAGCGTCCAGTGTTTTAGTCATTTAAAGTGTACACTACACCATCTCAAACATACCACCCTGCAAAAGTGCTACCATGTTATAATCTAGAGGTAAGCTAAGCATCCGAATTAACATGTCTATGCAATTAATGTATGTTTTTACCTCCAACGGCACATCAGGAAGCCAATGAAAACATTTATGGCAATCAAGAGTCACTCCGGAAGCATACACACTCACTTAGCACGTTATAAAAATCATTGCAAATGAAAGTTGCCCTCGTTGCTTTTACAGCAGCCTCATGACCTAATATGTACATTGTTTTCTGATAATAAGCATTTCCAGCAAGCTGGGGGGGGAGGATAAGTGAATGTACTGATGTTCTTGATAAAGCATATACACATATTGTAAGGTTCACTAAGACACTGCCAAAAAATCTGAAAACATTACATTTAGCAGATGCTTTTATCCAAAGCGACTTACAAAGCGAGCACAGGGTCGGCCACAGCATGCCTGTAGCAATTAGAGTTAAAGGTCTTTCATAAGCATAAGGAAGCCCCTGTACCTTGGTATTCCTCAGGACTGTGCTTGTTTGAGCCAAAAATCTTGATAGTGGGAAAACCCCGCACTCCATACTGTCCTCCCAGGGAGTTGTGTTGGTCTGCATCGACTGCTCCCACCTTAACAATGCCCTGTTCAACGACAACAAATACAATGAGGAGAACATTCAGACCTTTTCAAATTAAAGCACGTGTTATATCTGTGTATTCTCATTATTATTATATTCTTATATTTTAGTATGGTGGACCTATAAATATATTATTACATATTTTCCTTATATTACATCCAGATGTTTTCCCCCAATAAAACTTTACCTTCAAAGCAGTGGCTGCTTTCTTCCACTCTGGTGCCAAGCTCTTGCAATGACCACACCTGTTATCAAAATATGGTCTGTAAACATTTATGTACAACATAACAGTTGGGCATCAAGAAATACCTACCATTTTGATTAAATAAAATGAGACATCATAGGTTTCTTATGTTGTACATATTTTACACATCATACATCTAATTTTCTAAATTAATTGTTTATTAAGCTTTTCATTCAACAACTCAGCATATACAGAAATCACATAAGCCTTTAGCAGCTGATTTAAGACGTGGTTACAGTTGGTTGCTTATTATACAGATGTGCTCATCACACTGTCTAGTTTGAACAAAGTCAAAAAGCAGTAAACTTCTGAACTCACCAGGGGGCATAAAACTCTATCAGCCACAAACTATCACTCTGCAGAACCTCCCGGTTAAAGTTGGAAGGATTCAGTTCAATCACATCGTCACTGCTGGAGTAGAGTCCATGGACAGTTAGCAGAGTTAAGGAACCGACCAAGACACCTGGGAAACAACATCTAAAAGTTAGTATCAGCCAGAAATCTTCAGTTATAAAATCAGAAAACATGCAACTAAATAAATTCAGTAGCTGTAAAAGGATAAAGAGAAATAAATAAGATACTACTGTGAGCTACATCAAAAACAACATCTATTAAATGACACAAAGCTGGTTCTGAACCCTGCATTAGAAATCAAAATAATATTTTCATATTAAAAGCTTGGGAATTAACAATATTTTTTATTTAACATGAAGTTGTTTGTGCTACAAAATCAGATGTCCTGCTTCAGGAAAGTCAAGTGCAGTGCTGGTAGTAGAAAAATGCAAATGAAGTCTAAAGCCAACAGCTAGAGTTAGACATTTAGGAACTTGGTTTGCATCTTCAGTAGTATTCCTAGTACTACTATTTATAATATCATACATGTTTTTGATTTCTGCACTGAATATGAACAGCTTAAATCACGTTTCTGGCACACGTAAGCAATAAATTATATCTACCTACCGTTTTTAAATATTTTATACTAGTAAAATATCATTTTCAGTAGTATCAGTAGTATCAGTAGTACTAGTAATACAACGTCGTTAGTAGCAGCAGGATTAGTAGTTGTATATTGTGTTACAGTTTATTCCCATTGCTTGTTATTTTTAAGTCAATTCTCAAATTCTTGGTTAAAACCAGCACTTATATTTCATTTGAAGCTTTTTATAGAAGACGTGGGAGAAGGCTCATGTTGAATATGTTAATAATCCTGAAAATCTAAGCAGTAAATTCGATTTAATATTGATCATTAGCACTTAGCCGAACGGCTACAGTCTGATCTGCAGCTCAGCCTTTCTGCCCTAAGCAACAACCTACAATATAACCCTATAAATATAAACATATATGAAACAGCTGTACGTTCTTACCTATGAGAGGTCGCATTGTGGACCGCTGAGCTCGGCTCGCTGCTTACGGAGCTTCGTTGCAGTCGCGCTGTAATAACCGTCCGCTCACAGCGCGCGGCTGCACAGACACCAGCCAGCCGAGCTCACCGTGGCCCACGCTGATTGGGCGCCACAACGCGGAGCAGCTCGCATCCAATCAGATCCCGCCGTGTAGCTTAAGGCGCTGCTCAAGACCAAGATGACTAACTTCCTTTAGCGGGGGATACTGAGGGCGTGTCCTAAACCACCAAAGTCACTATATAGTGCACTACTAAGTCAACGTCTTGAAAGAGAAAAGCTATGAAAATAAAACAACAAACTGGAATTTTGAGCATATTTCTCATTTTTGCTCTGGAATAAGCGAAATACATCGGGATTTGGTGGATATTCAGCAAAAAAAAAAGCTGTAACGAATTTCGAAGCTTGTAGGGAATAGTAAGCTCAAACCGCATTTCGGACAAAGCCTTGATTTTACATTTCTCACGGTGTGTTGTAAACTTATATGAAATATAAGTGTTATCATGTTAATTACAATCACTGCACCGTATAATTTAATAAGATAAACGTTGTATCTATTTTTAGTAATGAGTGCTGGAATACAAGATGAGCAAATTCAACAAAACTACACTTGGAATCCCATGCAAACATCTATTTATTCATTATTTCGTGATTAATCTTCTATTAGGGTCGCAGGGTGTTCCCCATGCATGCACATCCAGGAGGGAACGTCTCAGGCGCTGGGCAGATAGACCCAGGACAGGGTGCCAATCTGTTCTATCTTAAAACCATGTTTTTGGACTGTGGGAGGAAACTGGAGAACCCGGAGTAAACCCACGCAGCCCCGGGAAAACATGGAAACTTCATCTAGATTGGGATTCAAACCTGGATCCCCAGCACAGAGAAGCGAACGTGCTAACCACTAAGCCACCGTGCCAACCTCATGCAAATATTCACCCATTATCTTCTGTTTTATCCTCTATTAAGGTCGCGGTGGGGTTTTCCATTCCCATCCAGGGGAGAACGTCTCGGGCGCTGGGCAGCTAGACCCAGGACAGGGCGCCAATCTATCGCTGGACACACACTCACTTACACAGACACACTCTATAGGGGGCAATTTAGAGAACTCAATTGACTTGATCCATGTTTTTGGACTGTGGGAAGAAACCGGAGAACCCGGAGGAAACTCACGCGGACACGGGGAGAACATGGAAACTCCACCCAGATGGGGATTCGAACCGGGAATCCCTAGCGCTGAGAGGAGAACGTGCTAAACCACTAAGCCACCGTGCCGCCCTCATGCAAACAGAAAACGTCCTACTGTAAGAAAAAAAACTAAACAGATTACATGAAAACTGTTCATGGAAACAAAAACACAAGAAAAACAAATATTTTTTACAATTTTATTTTATTCAATTTTTTTCATACAGACAAAAATAAATTAATCAATACTTCGTTTTCACACTTGTAAACAACTATAAATACACCTTCCATAATATAAAGTCTAGACTTAGTGCAATCAAGTTGGTTATTTCATTTTATCAGTGCACACAATCACAACTAACAGCAATTTATTATGACAGAAGAGCATTCAGGTACAAAATATGGTGTAGTGTGCACAGCAAACCATATAAATAAATGTCTTGAAAAGCAATAAACGCTGGACAGAAAAATGTGTGCTAAATTAATACCTGTTTTTGCAAAGATATGTATGGTTAGTGAGAATCATTTTATTTCTTAATGCCATACAGGATTCTTTAAATTGTGCATGCTTGCTGTTGTTTTAACATTATTAATACACAGAGAATATCAAGCAAGGTACACTTTATCTGCAGAAATCATCAGATTATTTTTTATAACTTCAAACTTAACTGAAAAACAAGCAGGATGGTGGTCAGAAAAGGCTATTCATAGATGCTATATATAGCTTTGGGAGGATTAAGAAATATTATTAACTGCAAAATTGAGGAACTGTTTATTAAAAGCAGCAATTATGGATGGAAGATTTTTTTTTTAGGCACCCAGCATCTTTTTGACCAGGTATCCAGGTAAGCTGTAGAGGAAGAGGGCGATCATGATCATCAGAAGCAGGCCAAGGATGACTTTGATGATAAGCCATTTGTAGCGGTTGCACACCAGGTAGCGTATAGACTTCCACGGGCTCATGAACCAGAGGAATGTTGTGTCAGGACGACTGTATTACAGTGAGGGTGGGAAAAGATGCAAATATATAATAGTTAGTAGTGAAAAACAACATTTTTTAGTGACAGGCTCAGTTGCAAAAAGTAAATATAAAAAATATACTTACAATTAATTAATGGTACAGTATAAATAATGTCTATAAGCATTTTAACTTTTTTTTTTTTTGCAGTTGTAGAACGTTAAAGAGCAACACTTTATCCACTGGGTTAAAACATCAAAGTATTTGTCTATTTCACTAAACAAAAATTTTTGCTTTTGTTATATATACACATATAGTATCTTAAAAAAAAATGTGTTTTGTAAAGAGTGAGTTTATCATCAGTGTCAAAATGTTGCATTAGTAACTGACAGGAAAGCCAGGGTAATGAGCAGGATACCAGTGGTATTTCCCTTTTCCCTTCATGCTCCAAGAAGCTTCTTGACCAGGTATCCAGGAATGGAGTAGAAAAAGAGACCGAGAAGCAGCAGGAGCAGCAGAATTGCCAGAGTCTTTATGATCAGCCAGCGGTAGTGATG
Source organism: Corydoras maculifer (assembly GCA_019802435.1). NCBI lineage: Eukaryota > Metazoa > Chordata > Actinopteri > Siluriformes > Callichthyidae > Corydoras > Corydoras maculifer. The sequence continues at coordinate 2,573,003 of JAFMOD010000047.1, read as the reverse complement.
CCAAATGAAGTACCGTATGGACTTCAGAGGGCTCAAGAACCACATTAGACTGGTGTCTGGACGGCTTATATTTAAAAATGTAAATGTGTTTGTGAAATGGAGATGGGACAGAAGTAGGAGAGAACAGATGCATGTGATATTGAGTGATAAAAATGAAGGAATGAGGAAATAAAATGAAAAAGAAACATTAATTATATACTAGAGGGTTCTTAGTCTCTTAGGTTAAATATGGCACTGTATTATATATATATATATATATATGCACACAAGCTCTCTCTCTCTCTCTCTCACACACACACGTCTTATCTCTTCATCAGAAATACATTTTTATATCACTAAAGCATTCACTTTCATACACCTATGAATAATTTAAGTCACTCTTACTTTGGTTTCTCCAGTGGTTCAGGCTCATTCCTTGCCAGGCCGACTGGATTTTTCTCAGCTTCCTCTGCTGTCAATAGATGGAGCTCTGCCTCCACTTTACCCTGTATTGAAAATCATTCTTAAAAGCAATACTTCATAAAATTCCCCATGTAGAGTGCGTTTGTGTGTGTGTCTGTATGAGTGAGTGTGTGCCCAGCGATAGATTGACGCCCTGACCTAGGTGTATCTGTCCAGTGCCATTCTCCCCATGTTCTATGGATCTATTGTGCTCTTGTTAGTGTTATGTTGTGTTAAAGTGTTACTGGTAGCTCAGTTGGTAGGGTGTCGGGATATTAATCTAAAGGTTATGGGTTTAATTCCCAGGTCTGCTGATGTTACCATTGTGGGTCCTTGAGCAAGGCCCTTAACCCTAATTGCCTTGATGGTGCAGTATCATAACTCTTTGTTCTGACATGAACCATTAAGTTGGAACATTTCTAAGTCATTTTGGATACAAGGGTCTGCTAAAGAACCTGCAAAGTGAACATTTGATGTAGGGGATTGTATAGGGAAATAAGTAAATGGTTCCTTAAGATGATAACATTATAAGCAACAGCATCCAGATGAACACTTAATTTCAGTTTTTAGTACTGTATTGCTTACCGTCAACTCCGGCTCATCATTCTCATTTCTCGCCATAAAAGGCCACCAACCCTTCACCCGTTTCTGCTTGAAAATTGAGATAGATGGAAGCTCATGCTGATTAATAATCATATCCAATGAGCATAGTTTTGCAGTTTTTGCTCCTCGAGGAAACCGATTTAAATCCAGTTCGATAGCACCTGAAAGAAAAAACATGACATTTAAATTTACTTGAAACCAAATTAGCAATATAAACACCAAAACCATAAAACAATATAGTATGCTGTATAACATGACCTACAGCATTTTTAAAAATCTTATAATCAAATGTTTTAAATGTATAAATATGTTAATTCTTGAAAGATGTGAAAACTTTTAGATTCATCATACCCAAAAAGTCATCTGCTGAGAAGTGGTCTGCATCCCACACCTGCAGTGTCAGGCGGGCGGGGATCTTATACTCAGTCTCATCCCAGGAGAATAAAGACTCTTTTTTGGAGACCACAATTTTCTCCTCAGCCACCATATAGTCAAACGGAAAAACAAAGCGCCAGTTGAAGTTCCCTTCTCCAGTTAGAGAGTGATAATGCACATCTGTATCCTGCTTATCTTCTGTTTGGCCTTTCAGCCAGCTGCACAAAGAAAACAATTTCAATTTTTACATCATTCAATTAATTAATATTGTATTGTAAATATGACTATAATGTAAGGAGTAGCATTGTGGTACAAAACAATAATAACAATATTTATCATTTTTAAATTGTGAAAGAGGAGTTTAGGGAGCATGACAATTTTTGTGCATTTAATTTTTTGTCAGACTTTGGTATGTTATAGAGAATAGTTTACTGTTAAACGTTTTGATCATCAAAACAAGATTATGCCAATTTCTTGTGTAATGCATAAAAATAAAAAGTCTAACAGTGTATTAGCAGTGCCAAAGCAAATGGTCATCTTACACAGTTTAAGGTGGACAAACTGAATATTAGATTGTTTTTGGCCAGTGAACATTGAAAGGTTCATCAAATTACAGCAGTATGGACATGGGGTCAAATAAAAAAAATACTATAATTACCCTATAACATATATATCACTGGATTTTTCCCCTGTGAAGTAATCATCATCCTCCAGAATGACCTCATCAGTATTCCATATGATCACCCTGAGCTCATATCTGGTGAAATAATAAGGGAGATAAGGAGAAGAGGACATGTAGTCATGGCTGCCTATCTAACAGAATTATATATATATATATTTATATATATTTAAATTTAATATATTATATTTCCAAACTGTCTAAATGATAAAATAAAGACCACAGAAAATAAGAGATTAACATGTTAGAAAACAAATGCAACTCACAGATGTTGAACCCTGCTCAATTAAACAACACTTTTGAATGTTTTACTTAGTATGGAGTTGAACACAGTATGAGGTTCAAGTCAAATGGTAAAATGGGTATTTCCAGTCTTTAAATCTGATTGGCTGAGCCGGTTGTCTAGCCGTAAAATTATTAACACTTCACATTTGTATCGATGTGTAATATACAACACATTATTTTAAATCCTGTACCATTAATGGAAATACAGATTAATATAAACAGCAACCAATTCCAGATTAACACTAAGCCAGTTGCAGATTGTGTATTATTGTGAATAAATCATGGAAAAGATGTGTAATGTGTAATACATGTGCTTTGCACTATGGTTGGAAAGTGTGTTCTATTCGGTCTGTTTAATGTGGGGTTGATTGTCTTGTTTGTATCTTATATCTTCACAAAAAGCCATGTTTTCCGGACCCACGTCACCGTGGAATGTAACATAACGGCACTCGCTTCACATCATGCCCAACGACACCTCTTTCCTATGATTTATTCACAATAATGCAATGATATTACCTTATTGCTTTAATTATTTAGGGTTAGGCTTTTAATCAACAAGGCACATAAGGACGCAGTTCGTTTGCGTTCCATTATGCAGAGAAGAAAGCTCTTTCATACTGCTTTGGTTTTCGTGGTGATATGTCTAAGGCGGGTCCTGGAGCCGATGCATCCACTGGAAACATATCTACCCACAACTCAATCTTTCCCTGTGGGGTTCATATGAAAAGAAGACAAATTACATAAAGTTCTTAATTATGAATTAGATTTAACAAATGTAAACTTTACAGGATTTACAAAATTAAAGAATCTGTTCATGTCTTTACGTTGTGTTAATTAAAAAGTACTATGTTACCCCCACTTCCTACAAAAAAAAACCCCAAGGTACTAGTAAAACTGCTGCACCTGCTCTATGCCTGGTTTCTCGGGGCTGAATAGGGGCCTGGTCTCAACATGTTCAGGGATGAGTTTGCAGCCTGTTTTTGGAATCTCCTTCCAGTGATTTAGTGCAGCAAGAGCTAAATGTTCCTCTGTTGGCTTTTTCAGGCCTACCAAAACATTTTAAATTTACACAAAGAAATCAACATTTCACATGCACTGTAAAATTTATGCCCTTAAAATATCAAGCTGCCTTTTCTCAAAAACCTACCATTTTCATCTTCGATTTCCGTTGGCCCAAGGAAGACGCGATTTGCAACCTTTACCTTTCCACCTGGACCATAATGTGGACCGTCATGCCTTCCATCCTTACACAGCTTAGCAAGGATCTGAGTGGGCTTTTGAGGGTCTCGCCACACATTGTAACCATGGCTGTAGGCAGAAGACAAAACAGATTTCATAAGTCAAAGTGGGTTTCACATAAATTAGGCTGTGTGATTAAATCAAAATGTTATAAAACAATGATACATATCTAAATCGATATTCTGTGAAATCAATAAACAATTGATATAAAATCACCGTATGAATGGCCTAGCTTTTATTAGACTTTTAAATATATACCCAAAAGTATTTACTTATTTTCAGTTATTTTCTAAAAGTCTTTGTGCGATATTTTTTATTAAGAAATGAAAATCAAAGCTAATTAATTAGACTGAGACTGTGTGAATTTATTTTTTGTTTATAAATTTATGAGTACAAATAAAATGATAGACGACACAATTGGAGTACCAAGTACTTACAGTGAATAAGTGGATGCAATGCCACAGGTGGCTCTGTATTTGCTATAAAAACGATTTTCCAGATCAATCTTGGTCTCACCGATGAGATCATCAATGCCGACTAAATCCCAGTCATATACTGATACTGTGAGCAAAGATTCCATTGGAAATGCGGCCTCAATGTCAAATGACCTTAAAAAGAAATTTAATTTGAATTAATTAACTTGAAGAAGACCACTACAAAAATAAATTGCTTATGTTAATAGGTTTCACTGATATTTCTGCAAATGGACTACCTTTGAATCAATATCAACCTTTAAACTTACTTCCCATAAACTGGATTCAGTTGCTTAGAAATGTAATTTTCTTTATCTCTGATTTCTGTCTTTCCCAGCTTTATACCAATATAAGGGTCAGCTTTCCCATTAGCGTCAGTTGGATGAAGGTTTGTGGCCTGGAAGTATATTTAATTTTCCCATTAATTCCAAAATAACAGAAAAGAAACATTAGATGAAAGATAGCTAAAGGTTTACAGAGCCAAACAACTCACTTACCTTAACTATATAAATCCTCACAAGTACATTAACAGGATCATTGTTTGGTATGTTCTGAAACATGCCCATACTGGGATCAAATCCTGGTTCTTTTGTGATTTCATCAGAGAGTGGTAGCTTATAAACGCATAATGATCCCTGGGTCAGAGAAAAACACCAGCAATACAACACTAAAATAAATATTAGAAAACATACATGTGGTAAACATTTCAGTTATTTTAACCTAGCGAAAAGTCACCCAAACACCCACAGCTATAATAACTCGACCCTTTAATAAGCGGTGAAAGTAACTTGCCTCTCTCATAACTACTTTCAGTGCACGCTTCCAAATCTCTTGCTGAAAGTAACACTGGGTGGCATGCAGTAAGACACATACCCCCTGCTGGACGTAGATGGAAGTCAGGGACAATTGGTTTTGCCTGCTCCCAGCTGGCTTGAGCAGCTCAGCTCTCGGCCCTCAGATGGTGCTTGAATTAGGCAGCTATAGAGGACAATGATCAGTGCAGCAGTGTAAGGCCCAGAACGGTCGGTGCCCCCTATTTTCTTGACTTTTTATTACTTATGTTTATTTTCTGTAGGTTGCACTAGTTCGCTGTGGTAAAAATCTGTATGTATGTCTGTATAATGTACATTACATCCTGTGCTATTTCATATCGCTTTAATTATGTTTATTTTTATAAATAATTTGAACTATAATTTGTCTCTTGTATTTTTATCTCTTGGGGTTGGATCCAGCAAGTCCACTATTTCATTTTTATTTAATAAGTTTAATAAGCTTATTGCTTCTTTAAATTGCCTGCATTAATTAGTAACCATACTTTAAATCGGCCCATGATCCGTTCTTCCTCTGCAGCACTGCTGTCTTCATCATCTCCAGCCTTCCCTTTGTACAGGTTAAACGGGTGAAGCCAGTCTTCGAAGTTTTCATACTCGCTTTCAAGCTCCTTATGGTACACCTGATTATAAATAAGGTAAGCAAAATAGTATAACAGAACTAAAATATCAGTTAAAATGTAATATAAGTAACACACACAAATTGAGAAGAATAAAAAAATACATATATTTATTTCATGGGTTACAGCTTTTGATTCATCTGTGTTTATATTGGTAAAAAACTACAGGCTCTTCTGGCATGTACTGATTAATAGTTACGCAGATTAAAAAAAAAGAAACTAACTGACCACAAGTTCGTCCACTTTGGGTTTTTCAGGTTTCTTTTCGGCCCCGTCACTGCTATGAGTCTTCTTCTTGTCTTTGTCTTTCTTAGTTTTGCTCTTCTCTTTCCCCTTGGTGCCTTTTACATGAGATTCATCAGATCTGATTTCTGAAGTTAGGGTGGATGAAGAGAAGCAGATGGGAATGGAAATGGAACGCACAGCGATGGGAATGTCAATGACCATGTAACTGGAAGATTATTACAAGGATATAATGTACGTTTTCCTGTCACCTTTAAGTTAAAATGTAGTCGTGAAAAAGTAAAGGGTGAAAGATCTGACAACTGAAATTAACTGATCATATTTTAATACTCTAAATTGTCTCATATATTGTGTGTCTCTGGGTGAGCTCAGTCCTGGGTGTATCTGCCCTGGATGGGCATGGGAACCCCTCACCCACCCCACCCACACTCGAACCTAGTAGAGAATTAGGCAGAAGATAATGAGTGAATTACTATTTTAATAGAATATTGATGAAGTATATAGGATATTGTGAAATATGGTTCTAACACAGCCTTGACAGTGTACTATGCCATGACAGTGTACTATGCCATGCACATGCCGAATACAATTTAATATTTTACCCGATCCTTCTGCTGAAATCTCCATATCCTCTCGTTCCTCTGCCTCAGCCAAGGCTGCTTCTTGTGCTTGCAGTTTCTACAGTTGAAGGAAAGTAATTTATTTCAAGCTGGAAGTAAACAATCAATTACGAGAACAGAGACAATAACACTGTCTGTTACCTCCATCAATGTTTCTACTGAAGCAAAGTACTTTGACCACCAGTCCAATACACGTTCATCTTGCTCCTCTTCTTCTACTTCTTCCCCCTTCTTTTTCTTCTTCTTCTTTTTCTCTTGATCATCATTCTATACAAGAAGAACTCAATCAAACCCTGATAACCTTTCCATTTTAAAACCTTAGGTCTCTGTACTATCCTTTATTCACCTGGACAGAATTTCTATCAAATTTAGTTGTATTTTTTTAAAAAGAAACACTGGAGTTCAAGAGCCTCAGACTTGTAAAATTGACACAATGCACTGTGTAAGCCTCTAAATAGGGCTTCAATGGGCAAAAGACCAATCAAATCAGAGTTTCTTCGTTACATACATACATATTTACACATGTACAACTAGCAGTGAAATTAGTTTCACTGTCCCATCACACAATTAGCTATATAAAAAAGTGACAAGCAAACATAGAAAGATTATTTAGTATAAATGAAACAGTACTAATAGTCATATTGGATATACTTTGTGTAAAATATTTTGACAAACAGGTCCTTGGATGTATCTGTAACACTACAGATAAATGGGACGATGCCACTAAGTAAATGATGTAAATAATGGCATTACAGTTTACATTGGCGATTGTGTATTAAGCAGTATCTTTGTGTGTACAAGGCATCACACATAATACATTTAATCCAATTTAAACAGAGACTCACCATATCAACTTTAACAACAGCATCAGAGGTCTACATAGGAAAAGCCACACACAAAACCAACATCAAACCACAAAGCCTGAACAGTTATGCAGCCAACGTGAGTATAAAGACAACATTTATCAAAGGAATGGTGGTAACAAATGAATGGCAGTTTGAATCTCTTTAGTTACTCACGGCATCAAGTTTGACCACAGTATCCATCTTCTTTATGTTGGGATCGTTATATGCATTGACCACAATTTCACCTGAGAAGGGAGAAAACAGTGAGAATGGGATGTCCCATTAGAAAGAAGCAAGGTTCTATTAAACTAGCTATAGACATGAAAAACTGGAATCATGGCTGATTCATGGTTAAAGTCGAGATTTTTTTTATATCCAAAGTGAACTAGGTTAGTTAGAACTCAGACTTAAGAAGCTTCAAGATAAAACCATTCTAATGAAAAAGTAACAATATTTAAACATATTTACCTGTATTAGCCCAGTTGTCTGGCTTTTTAGCAGGAGGGGTGTAGATAAACCTGCGGAGACTGGACACAGCATGGGAACCCACCAGCGTATAGCGACCGAATGCTCTACAATCTACCACTCGAATGTTTAGTGGAGGATGAAGCATTTCATTCTCTGGTAGATCCTATAAAATAAAGTGTACAATAAAGTTTCAGTTTCATAAAGTGTGCAATAGAGGTTCAACTTGTTTCACAAAACAATTACAAACAGATATCCTAAAGCCAGTATTTTGGGTTAAATTATTATTTTTATTAGTTAAGTACCTATGTAAGTAGACTATTATACTATTAGTAGTGACTATTCACTCACCACATCAAACCATTTCACCAAAGTGCTAAAGTTTGGATTTTTCTTGTAATTCTGAATGACAGCTGATTGCACGCTTTTGCCAGCACACTCAATATCTACACGGGGCTTGTCCACCTGAGTCAGGTTAACTCTCTTGATGTCTCTTAGACCCCAAAACAGAATCTAGTTAACAGAAAAAGGGACATCAATTTGATTATTTAATAATATATGATATTTAATAATAAAAAATATTGCTTTATTACAATGTGATCATGTGATACACACACACACACACACATATATATATATATATATATATATATATATATATATATATATATAAATATATATATATATATATATTTTTTACCTCTATGCGGTATTTACTGAGGACAGGCCTTATTCCCAGAGGCACAGGTAGGATGGGACCATGATCACCATCAGTTGGTCCATCAATGGGCGGAAGATCTTTAACTCCTGCTGGTCCGATCTTTTTAGAAAAAAACGTTTTAGTCACATCATACAAACATTTCCTCAACAACAGCACTACCCACTGCACCACAATGTTATAATGCAATTCCTAAAGTAACTTTTCATAATAACCATTTAAATTCACAAAGTTTTTTTTATTTTAATATTAATATATTTAATGTTGTTCCACTACACAATGCAATAAAGAAATGTCAGATTAATGGGGATAATTAAGTTATTAAAATGATCACATGACAAACTCAGTGCTGTACCTGAAGCAACTCAAAGGCAGCTAAAAGCTCTCCTGCTGTGGTGTTTCCTCTGTAAATCTGATAGTATTCCAGCTGGGGTGGAAAACGTGGGGGGCCATAATGTTCATCAAACATCTTGGTTAAGGGTTTGGCAAAGGTCCGTCCAATGAATTCATATTTTCCCTGCACATAATGTATATACGATTACATACATAGATAATGAAGAATCTCTTATCTCTTATAAACTCTTGAGGTCAGTAATGCTACATCACTTATGGCATTACATATCAATGGGTCTGGATATTTCTGGACATTTCATTTATCCAGGCTACTGAATTGTACATTTCTTTAAGAAACCACATATTGAGAACAGTTTTAAAATGTGCTTGAGTTGGATAAGTACTCAAATGACACGCTTAGCCTGATTTTTTCTCTCCTCCACTCACGACAGCACAAACCCACTAGGTTCAACTAACTTTTATTTCTATGCTACAATTTGTAAACAGCTGAAATGGATTTATATCAGTTAAGACAGCAAGGTAAAAGAGATAATGGCCCAAAAGGTTATAAAATAAACATTAGGTAGCAGACTGCTAAACTTATAAGTAGTAATATTGTATGTTAAAGTGCAAAGCCATGCCGATAAGAATGACAAACAAGGAAACAAAGTTTTTTCTGTCAGTGTAGCCTTGTAGTACTGCAGACGAGTTCTCCTAATTACAATGCGGCTGAGCTGTATTGCACTGATTATACAGGAAGCTGCCAAGCTTCCCAACAATAATTCAGGGGCTGGGTTAAACAGGAACAAACATTTGACTCAGACTTTGGCATGACATTTTATGCTATAGTCTGGGTTTAATGCATTTTAATAAACTTTCATCTGACCTAAGCCATAACATGGTATGTACTCATTTTTAAAGAAATAAAAAGCTAAATGAACCGACAGTACATGTAGTATGTGTAGCAGATTCATTACTGATTCAATTATGACACACAATTTGAAAATGAGACTCCTACCACAGTATCCTGGTCATAAATTTCAATGACAATGATTGGAGGGTCATCACGGAGTTCGCTGGCTTCACCATACAGCTGGACGTTATCAAACACCAACAGCTGGTCCCATGTTGGACAGAGAGTCTCACTGAGGACCTGCAAGAATCAAATCATATATTAAAGTTTTGCATTCGGTATACTATATGCCCAATACACGATGAGGGGTAAGAGTTATCCCGGAAGCAGTTTCCAACCTCTCTCTAACTGAGTAACTCTCTAACTAACTTAAGTCAACCCCCCACAATCCCCCTTTGTAACTGTCAATATACTTTTACTGTATGTTTTAGTCCATTCACTTTACGTATGCACACATTATTTAACATTATTAATAAAAATACCAGCACATTGTCGTGTTGTACAATAGTTGAAAAATGTCGACTCCAACATCGACCCCTTAGTCAAATAATTTAGTCTTAATGTTTACTTTCTGAGCCTCAAAACATCCAAAGATACTCCCAAGAAGTATATAAAAGTATATCAAAGTGTACAACTCTACTGAGAATTCTAAAGGCATTGACATACTATTCATTTATTCATTATCTCCTGCTTTATCCTCTATTAGGGTCGCGGTGGGGTTCCCCATGCCCATCCAGGGGAGAACGTTTCTGGCGCTGGGCAGATAGACCCAGGACAGGGCGCCAATCCATCGCTGGGCACACACTCACTCACACATACACAATATATGGGGCAATTTGGAGATTTCAATTGACTTGATCCATGTTTTTGGACTGTGGAAGGAAACCGGAGAACCCGGAGGAAACCCACGCGGACATGGGGAGGACATGCAAACTCCACCCAGATGGGGATTTGAACCGGGAATCCCTAGTGCTGAGAGGAGAACATGCTAACCACTAAGCCACTGTGCCGCCGCATTGACAAACTATGTTTTCTTAAAGTATATAGGACAGAACTCACCTCCGTGACCTGGCTGTATGTAGAAAAAAAGACCCTGGCAAAGGGATCAGACATGCCACTATCATCAGCAGCAAACAGACTGCGAGCCTGGTACATGTGAGCCCTCAGCTGAAACACCTGCATACCTAAATATACAATTATAATGTTAATGTTTAACTAATTTAACAGTAATTTGTTATATTTCATGATTGTACACTGATATATGCACAAGTATTTGGTAATAAATATATTAAAGGTACATGCAAGTATGTTTGTATGCGGTCTTACGACCTACTGTTATAGACGAGGCTGATGGGAGGCACTGACTGTAAGCCTGAACTTTTAGCTACTTTATTCTCCTCAAAACCACTGGGCAGCCCACTTAGGAAGTCCTTCCTTTGTTTACTCAGTCCGAGCCACAGGTAGATCTCCATCTTAGCTTGAATCGTCAAGCCAGACGGGCCAAAACTCTTCTTTCCAGGTAACTGCATTTAATTATTCACAAAAACCACGTTAGGTTCGAGTATGCAGGAATACATGTAATAATACAAATAGACTTAATGCTAAATCTTGCATTCTGATATACACTATATACACATATACAGTATATACGATATTGTCCCAATTATTAGGATATCAAATCATAAGCTATGTATTTTGGATTTGTATGCTAATGGATTTGTAGGCAAAATATGAAGAAGGCCCTTCTGTTTTAATAACAACGCTGCTGTGCACAAATCCAGGTTTTGTTTGGCCCACGATGTGCCCTGACCCTAACGAATACCTTTGGGATGAAAAAAACAAAAAACTGCAAGTCCAGCCATTTTATACAAAATCAAAGTTAGACATTACAAAAAAAAAAAAAAAAAAAAAAAAAAAAAAAAAAAAAAAAAAAAAAAAAAAAAAAAAAAATAAAAAATACCCCCCCCCCCCCCCCCCCCCCCCCCCCCCCCCCCCCCCCCCCCCCCCCCCCCCCCCCCCCCCCCCCCCCCCCCCCCCCCCCCCCCCCCCCCCCCCCCCCGTCTTTTCCCATCTCTTCATCTACGAGTGAGTACAGGATGTCTTTGGACGGAATGCGTGCGTATGCTATACGTTTATTGTTACTGATCATCCATATAAATACATCAGGAATACTGTGCTGAGGCTGGACCAAAGAGAAGACAGATCAAAACTGATCCATTTCAAATGAAAGCATGTCAGCACACAACCCTCATCAACCCTTCATACCTCATCGGCCAGAAAACGGAGTCGGTTCAGAAAATTCTGAGTCATCTTGAGCTTGTCTCGCACCGTTTTCTTCTTCACCTGTAAGCGCATTGCCTTGGCTTGTTGTTCCATACTCTCCTAACAGCAACACACATCAACACGGCTTTTAAAGATCGAACTTTATATAATTTTAAAAACTTCAAATACAAAAATTACCATCTCCCGCAGACAGAATTTAAGTCTTTCACGATCCAGTCTGGTAACACCTGTCTGGTTCTGATCTTTGTTGGCCAGAGTGACAAATCGACTGTCAAAGAAAGTTGAAGGAAGAGAAGAAGAAAAAGAAATGGCTTTGGCTAAACTGTATTTTAGACTGAAAGTAAATTTGAACCATTATAGTTTTAGTTGTTATGGTAACTAACAAGATTTTTTTTATTATTATTATTGGATTTATTAATCATTTTATTATTATGACAAAAAACAGCATGCCATTTAAAACATACTGTCTTGTCATATTTAACTTAAAATAATGTCAGACTAAAATACTATAATAATAATAACAGCAAAAATAACAAACATCACTGATCAATAGACATTCATGGTTTATTATGTAAAATATTGTTATTATACTATATTATTATAGTATTATGTCTCACTTAATATTCATTCATTCATTTATTATCTTCCACTTTTATTTTCTATTAGGGTCGCGGTGGGGTTCCCCATGCCCATCCAGGGGAGAACGTTTCAGGCACTGGGCAGATAGACCCAGGACAGGGCGCCAATCCATCGCTGGGCACACACTCACTCACACAAATACACTCTATATGGGGCAATTTGGAGAATTCAATTGACTTGATCCATGTTTTTGGACTGTGGGAGGAAACCGGAGAACCCGGAGGAAACCCACGCGGACACGGGGAGGACATGGAACCTCCACCCAGATTGGGATTCGAACCGGGAATCCCTAGTGCTGAGAGGGGAACGTGCCACCGTGCCGCGCTCACTATGTTTATTTAAATTAGTTACAATTTGTGCATGTAGTTTCTTGTTAGTACCAGCTTCTGTCAAGTTTAAGAAACCATATTTTTACAGCATGAATTGTTCCTTAATTATCTTCAAAGTGTGTTTTGTCTTACACAAAGCATCCTTAGAAACACAAATTGTGTTTGCCATTTTAAAGTACTACAGCTTTGCTATCTATTGCAATAATTTCAAACTGCATACACACATGGGGGAAACATTACATTTTTAAGAATATTAAAGTACATATTGCCTTCTTTGTTAATTGCTGGAAAATACAAAGTTCTGGCATACATTTTAAACAACCCTATGTACTAATACACGTTTTCAAAATGCTCAAAATACCATTTTATTAGAGTGAGATTAAAAAATGGAATTGGTAACGCGGATATCGCGGGACACGCGTGTCGGAACGTCGTAGGTGAAGTGTTTGACCGGGTTGTTGTTAGGAGCTAATTGCCCCCCCTGTTAACGCTACTCTGTGTTTTTCATCCCAGTGGCCAGGCCATCCTCTCGAGCGCCCGGATTTTAATTTACACCAGGGCACCTGCACCAGGGCTGAAGGTTCCCGGACTCGCGGACTCCGCCCCGTCCCTTTGTTTGTTGCTCTGCTGCGCTTTGTGTTCTGGCGGGAGCGCTGCACGCCACTCGGGACTGCAGCACGTATCCCGCAGCATCGTCAAGGTGTTTTTGTTTTTCAAGCTCCTGTGGTATATAGGAGGCTGGTACTTTAGTTAATAAACTGGTGCTTACTCCGAACTCGACCCGTCTCGCCTCCATCCTTCACCGGCATGACACACACATACTCACCTGCATCCAGCACTCAGTTCCTCCAGTACACCCCTTAGCCTGCGCTCAGGATAAGCCTTCTCGGTCTTTATAATTTCCTGTACATCATTTAGACCCTCTTCCTGTCAAACACATGTGGACAATTTTTATGCTAAGAAATCACTTATATCTTTTAATTGTTTTGTCTTTATTCGACGTAAAATGTACAAATCAAACCAGTTTATCTGCAATTTTGTCCATGATGTTGGAGTTGTAGAGACGTCGCCGCTGATCTTGCCACCAACTCTTAATGTAGATGCAGGGCTTCTTTTCAAAATATGGCAAATGAAAGTAGTTGCTAAAAAAAAAAACAATAAAAAAGTGGCCTTCATTGTGATTTGAAAATGGTTGTGTTACATTCAGTAAACGAATGTGACTGTTATAAAACTTCATGTTAATATACACAATTAAAAAGCCACATCAAATTTTTTTTTTTTTATTATTACTAACCTGTCAGTGACAACAGGTTTCATTGGGGGGGATGATGATACTGATACCAGATCAGCATCCTCCTCAACCTCTTCATCACTGGAGTAATGGATCAACTCAGTCTCCTCTTCATCGTTATTCCCTCTGCCCTTCCTCTTTTCTTTTACGGGTTTGCTTACCCCATCGATCTGGTTACCACAGTTGCCTAAGAAGTGCAAATATATTAAAGTACAGAATAAACTATAGGCTCGAAATATTTAACTGGGAGTTTAAACCTATACAAGTTATAGATTTTTTCCACAGGGGCAAGTACTGAAAAGAATACAGATCCAGGCAATTTATGTCTCTAACTGGATTGGAATACCAGGAAAACCTATACAGGCTCAAGGAGGAAGGTCCACACAGGAATGTCCTTTTTTCTCTTCATGTGGGAATTAAACCCAGGACCTTTTTCTTTGTGAGACTGGAGTACTAGTTACCATGCCACTGTTCACAGAAACTATGAGTATATTAGTTAGTATACTTACCAATGGTGACTTCAAAGTAAATTGGTTTATCCCCAATCTTTCTGTCAATCATTGCAGCTTCCAAAAACGAACCAAAAAGAAGGAACTCTTCCACTTTTCCTGTTGAAATCTTAATAGATAGAATAATGTATATAAATTAAATAAAATGTCTTCAAACATTTAGTTTAGTTTTTTGTTTAGTTTTAACTGAGATGATAAGCTTCACACTGCCTATTAAATAAAATATGTAATAATGCATGTAAAGTACAAAAAAAAAGGATTTGTACTTTTCCGAAATGAGATATTCAGCCAAATGTGGGCCTTTTTCTTGTTATTTTGTATCAAGTACATCAACAAGAGAGTGAAACAGAGGGGAAAAAATAAACAGAGTGAAGAAGAGAACAAATAAAAGTAAAATAGAAGACATCGAATGCATTAATGCATGTAAAAGAGCAAGAATGCAATAAACATGTAATATCTATTTTTTACAGTAAAACAGACTCATATTTTATTACTAAATGAAAACAAGTGATTTCTAAAAACAACTGATTCTGACCTGAACTATTATTTATTTGATGCATAAATACAATTGACCTATTATTATTAATATATTCAACTATCTATAACTCAGATTTATTTTACTATACGAATCAAATCAAATTTTACCTCTGAAAGATTTTGAATGGCCTCCACCTGGACCTCAGTGGACGTGTTATGGTCAGAAAATGATGAGTCCAGCATCTCGACAGCCACACTAATGAGGAGACGGGCCCTAAAAGACACACCTTCTCCAAGTCCCTCATTTAGGTCCTGATGCTCATCCATTAGCGTGTACTGGCGTGTAGAGCCATACATGTTTATCCAAGTTGGACCAAGTGTGGGTAAAAATCCTGAACAGGGGACAGTAACCAATATGTGCATAACATGTGTAACTCGTGTTAAAACATAATAAAACTTATTAAGTTGATATGGTGTGAATTTCATCTATACCTTTGTCACCTTCATTTGAAATTTTGCGCAGGTCAATAAAATATGTTCCAATGGCAACATCATTGACTTTATCAGAGTCTCGGATCTGGATCCTCATGCGTGTACACAGGGGTGGGAACATCTCAGTGAAGACAATCTGCTCATTCCAAGTGGGCTCATATGTGCCCCTCTGAACTGAGGATTTTCCCTATTTTCACACAAGGGGGGATAGAATGGGTTTAATATCAATAAGTTTCAACACTGAGCAGTCGTATGCAATTTTGTCTTACCTTCTGACCAGCAAATTGTACTTGGACGTAAGGATCCACAAGGTCTCTGTTCTCACCAGTTAATGCCTTCTTCACATTGGCCATGATGCTGGCATTCATTTTAGGAAGCCCCTCTGCTCGAAATATCTTCACATAGAAGCGGGCCCACTGCCTCTCTGATGAAATACCCTCAGGTAAAAGGAGATTCCTGAAAAACATAGAGATCTGTTATATTTAAAAGACACGTGTATCATTTGTGTCTTGTTATATTCAACATATCGAGGGTATATGACTTCATACTGGAATCCCTGACTTACATTTTTTTTTAACTTACATATTTGTGAATAAGTCTAACCACTGCCCTTGTTGTGCATTTATTAGCATCCCAACTTATTAAAACTTAGTGTGTTTATAATCAGTTTATAAAAGCAATAAAACAGTCATGGTTGTGCATTATTGGGAATAAATCACAAAAAAGAGATCTCTTTACTGTAATTTATTCCCAATAATGCACGCTCTCATGCCTTATTGCTTTCTTGATTAATTACAATGAGCTTGTCATATTTCTAATACTTTATGAAATTTTAAGCAAATGAAAAAATAAAAAAGCTTTAAAGCTTTTCCTTATTTAGCTGTCATTTTACCCCTCAATATCGTCATCATCCCCCTCATTGGCCTTGCTTGGGGTCTTGATGTTGTCACCTTTGGCCAATACTGCAATATCACATTTTACATAGCCTTTGCACCCTGCTGTGATGTCATCGGGGTCTGAGAGCATCGCCCATTTATGATAAAATTGATGCTCTGTGAACAAAGAAATGAATTAATACAAGCAACAAACATAAATTATATAAATAATGGTCCAATATTACTATCAAAATCATATGTTATTATAATTTTGATGGCCATGTACCTGGTTGGGCATAAATTGTCCCTATGTCTATTTTAAAGGTGCCCACAAGCGTGCCACTTCGCAGAAGGTTTTTAGAATGAATCACCTGTAAGATCACCATATCATACATCAGAAGCCATTGTATATAGAAATGCTGTCTTTTTTACACAGCAGAACACATTGTACTCACGGACAGCTTCAGGATCTTATCAAACATGACATCTGGTGGAACGTGGAATTCAAAAACAAAGTACTAAAAGAAAAAATAACACATTTAAGCTCATATTTTGGTTGTCTTCGTATGAATTGTCAAAATAAAAATTCTAAATAAAGAAATATTTAATATTATTTAATATTACTAAATATAGTAATATTACTCCCCATGAAAGAAAATTAGGTCCAATGTTATGTCATCTATATAAATAATATAAAAATTTTCAAAGCATTTATTGAGTAAAATAAATATTAAGGTCAAACAGTATTTAACCAGCATCGTATTAAAATTATGGACATTGAGGATTGGGGTATGTTTTTATAAGTATCATTATTAAAAAAAAACTGTAAAAATTTCCACTTTTTATTAAATAATCAAATACAATTAGCAGTATTGTGTACTGTAAGACGGACACGGTATGTATCACATAAAAGTATAAAAAATGTTATAAACTGTAAAAAATATAATAACATGAGATGAGCTTCTATAATGTAACTGCTGACCTCACTGTAGTAAGGACTGTTTGTTGACTCTTTCATCGATGTATATTTTTTCTCATCTCCAATCTCTACACACACCAGTGGATCCATGTTCAGGCCCATCAACTGACGAGCTTCAATCACCATAACGTTGATCTACGAAACAATTTACAAATAGCAGATAAATAATCTGTTTCTCTTAATACTGTCCAACATACATATACTGTTGCACAAAATAAATTATTTGAAATACATATTGAAAAATATCTGTTTATATAATGTGATTTTCTATGCTGTGGTTAAAGCTTGTCCTCAATATATGCAAAGCTGTGAGCAGAGAAGCCACTGCAGATAATGTAATACTGTACAGTGCTATTCAACACTGGCTTAAGCAAAGCAAAGAGAAACAACTATGCACTAAAGCTTCAGCCATTCTATCAGGAATGCTGGACCAACACTGCAGCTTTGGTTATGTTATTAAAACCCAGTTACAGGGGAAACATTGGTAAGAACCTTCTCAAGTCATATATATACTATTATATATCGTAAGTTGATCACATATTGTAGTCCATCTGCTTTTCTGAATGCTTTCTTAGTTGACTTTACTCTGGTTTTAATGGCCAGAACCACCACAAATGATCTTGGTGGTGAAAGATGGTCTTATGTGGTGGTGGTTTGTTAGTCTGAGTTGTGCTGGACCTATTTAACACAGCATTTTTAATCAGGTTTTTTTAATAGTGTTTACTTATCCACAATACTGCTTCACCTCGTATGTTCAAAGTCAGTGACAGCAGCCCATTTGTTGCTGCACAGTTTGTATTTATCCTCTAAACCTTTATCAGTGCTCATTGGATGCTTTCTATCAAATGTTAGTGTTTATTTTTTTATAGATTTTGCTTGGTGAATTACGTGAAGCTGTAAAATAGGACAATACATGTGGAAATCAAGATGATTGCATAGATATCTAATGAAGTGTACAGTAGGTGGATTTTAATGGACTAAATTATGGTCAATTGATTTGATAAGCAAATAAAAATCACTGCAACAGTCAAAACACACAACAGCAATACACATTCTGGATTTAACAAAGCAAATAGGTAAGACACTCTCATTAGATAATTACTGCATGGGTGATTATGTTTCAGCTGGCAGGTTATTTAATCCTAACTGATAGAGTGAGTATCTTTACAAAACTGATTCAGATCTATGTTGACCTTTTGCTAAGATGACATTTTGTCCATCTTTTAGGGAATCCAGAAAAGCTTAAAGAAAGTCTCTGTTGATATTGTTAATGTTATGTAACATTCTGACTTAACTAGACTTAACTTTATTTCTTAACTAGAAATAAAGACTCAAACGTCATTAAACTGGGCACTTAATAAACTAAATAATCAACTTCGAAAAAAGTATTATAAAAACTTTACTACAAATAAAAGTAGATTAAGTGCTGTCCTACCTGGTAATCCATAGGCCTGCCTGCAATTGGTTCCATTTTAATATCAGGCTTGGACCTAAAAAGCATTATACCAGACTGTAAACCCTCAGCCATGTCCAATATGGAACACAAAAGATTTGTAAAAACGTGTTATTGTTCTACCTTTTATTGGAGACATCAGTTGTGACTGCAGTGACAGATGCCAGTGAAATCGAGTCGGGGTCGATGCCATGCCTTTTTCCT
The DNA here is from genome assembly GCA_019802435.1 of Corydoras maculifer. NCBI lineage: Eukaryota > Metazoa > Chordata > Actinopteri > Siluriformes > Callichthyidae > Corydoras > Corydoras maculifer. Next base: position 2,553,790 of record JAFMOD010000047.1, on the reverse strand, counting down.
CCTTTATGACCCAAATCCTCAGTTTCTAATATGGCAGCATCATCTGGAAGTTTCATAAAAAAAGTTAATGTTGAAATGAATTGACAACAACCATTAAAAGCTGTATTGTTCCTCTACAGCAGAGAATGGAGCATCATTTTAACATGTTTGTAAAGGGTTTACTTATAAATATGGACTTCCTCAGCTGGTTCTATTTAGAGGAACAATGCGTTTCAAAGAATATGCATCGGGTAGAATTATTTTTAGAAGAATATATTCACCCCCTTTCTTGTCTTTGGAGCTGCGTACTTTTCCAAGCCTCATGACTGAAAACACTCCTTTTCCAGCTCTAAAATGTTTTATAGAATATGAAAACAGAACAAATGTTGTATATCAATAGTGTCCTCTCACAAAAGGAAAACAATCTTGTAATATATAATACATACATTTTAAATAATGATTTACAATAAGTTATATCTTGGGAAATAAGGGGTATTCATTGGGGCTTACATGGCAGAGAGATACATTAAAACAAGACCATGATTCATAAGAACAGGTTCAAGCAGAATACATGAACAACAATGCTATAGACTGGCAGAGGTAAAAAATCTTGGTCTTTTACTTCCATCACACACATGCTGCATTTATTAAAACAAGATATTTAAAAGTACTAGCATCATCACATGATATTTTATATGACACATGTAATATGTTTCAAATACAACATTGTAAAAAATCTTCACACGTAAGTAAAGATTGATGCATTTGGTTTTTTAGGCTGGAAAGTTTTGATCACACTCATGGTCAAGACATTTCACCTGAAGAAAATTACTTACAACAGCAATGCCCTTATCCTGTAACACTGATATTATACTGATCAAATATCAACACGACAAAAGCCTGGTGATGTCACAGCCTTACCCAACAATTGCAGGGTTTTAATAATTTACCCAGATAGGGCCAGTTGTCCAATTAACTGCTGATATGGATCAATGTTCAAGTGATGAACGCAATCCATCCTGCATTTCTTTGTTATTCTTTATAAAAACTAATAATTAAAAAAAAAAAAAAAATATATATATATATATATATATATATATATATATATATATATATATATATATATATATACCCCCCCCCCCCCCCCCCCCCCCCCCCCCCCCCCCCCCCCCCCCCCCCCCCCCCCCCCCCCCCCCCCCCCCCCCCCCCCCCCCCCCCCCCCCCCCCCCCCTCTACCACTTAATTTACTATAAATTAACCAGTTACAAAGGCAAACAGAATCTAAGTTGTTGGATATAAAACATAAGAAATTCATGTCCTTTTGTAGTTATAAAAATATTTTTACAAATTTTAAAAGTACCCTATGTTTACAAGACAAAAAAGAAAAGAATGATGTTATGAAGTAAGATTCTCCCTCAGCCAGAATAACACAAAATATGAAAAGAAACAGATGATGTTACAATAAGTTTACATAACATTGTATCATTTAAATCTACCATATCACATGCATTCTTCATAATGGGTTGATTAAAATTGTAGTTACCTGAATGAGAGCTCATGTACTCACTCACTCATGCAGAAGGTCAATGTACAATTTAACATTTATATCCTGTTGTAGAAAGTTTAATTTCTATGATATACAATGTTTTACATCCAGATGTCTGAACCACACACAAAACACTACAGAAAGTCGTGTTAGTTTTAATGCAATCCTAAAACCACACAGATTAGACACCTGGCTAATAATGCAAAATGTCAATAACATTTAGCAATGAGTTAAATGTCACATTCAAGCAGAAATGTACATACCATGCACACTGGATGCTCTTAAGTGCCAAGCTCCTATAAAAATGACTACTGCAATAAACCAGAATGTAAAGAGGCTCTGAGCAGCTCTGTGTTCTTTTCACCTGTCTACTCCAAGAAGAGTCAGTACTAGGCAGAAGAGGGGGGTCACAAATAAGCAGGGAACATGAGAAGGCATCAGTTGAAACTAATGTGTACTTGTTTATAAGTGCAGACAGATGAGACGTACAGCCACCAAACCAAAATAATAAAAGATTACAAAAGTAAAATAAGTAAGAACAGAACCAAAATCAACTGCCTAAAAAATCTAATCGCTTACATCACACACATGTTAAAGCATGTTTTCACATTCCAAATATTCCTTCCAGGAGTCTGATGAATCGTTAAGGATGTTCATTAATTTGCTGGATTTTTCTGTTTCATTCACATTTTATTTATCACATTTTCGAAATAGAAGACTTATCATAGAAAACTTGCAAGATGAGCTAAAGTGGAAAATACAAAGTAAAGGACATAGGACCCTTGAAAGACCAGTATTGTTTCTTTTATTTAGCCACAGATTACCGTGTAAACCACTAAGTCGCTGGTGAGTCATTAGAAATAATCCAAAAATGGGTTGCTGAACATCTAACTTTAAACCATCAAATTAACATAAATGTTTTAATAAAAACAACTCAGGAAAGACTTACTACAAGATTGTGAGTGTGCAATTTGTAATTGTGCTCATTCACATATTTGTAAGGTCAGGTACTAATGAGAATGCCTGGTTTACCATCGGCATTTCAATAAATCTCAAAGATGTGTTAATGGATGTGAGGTCATGGCTCTGATGAAGCACTGGATTTCATTCACACAGTTCTATTGTTAAAAAAAACAATGAATGCCTTATTGACTAACTTGTAAAAGAACTCAAAAAAGCAGGCCAGGCAAAATAATCACCAGGTAGTACTGGAAATCTGAATGCCTTTGTGCTGTGTAAAAAAAGAATGACTATAATCAAAGGAAAATGAACCTGGTGAGTCGTAAGCTGTTATTTTTTAAATGTTAAGATAAACCAGGAATTTCAGATGAGAAGCATTTTTTACATGGCAGTTAAATATAAAGTAAAAATAAAAAAATACAAATAAATATTTTAAATAAAGAACTAAATAAAATTTGTCAGTTAAATTATCAGAGAGTGTGGCACAAAGGCATAGGTGTTAGGACATTAATCCCAGTCTGGGTTTCCATGTTCTTTCCGTGTTCATGTGTTTTTTCCGGGTTCTCCGGTTTTCTCCCACAGTCCAAAACATAGATTAAAGGTGATTTGGCTGCTCTAAAGTGCCTCTACTAAAATTTCCCCATTTAAATTAAACAGTGCACCAATCAAACAGACACACACAAACACACCTTATGGGGCAATTTAGAGCATTCAATTCTTCTTGAATCCATGTTTTTGTGCGGTGGGAGGCAAGCGAAGAACCTGGAGAAAAACCACGTGGACAGAGGGAGAACACGGAAATTCATATCTAATCTTTTGAACCTGTATCCCCAGAACTGAGAAGCAAACACTAAGTCACCGTGTCGCCCAGGTTAATCTAATATCATAAATAAATTAATTAAAATACAATTACTTTAAACATTTGCATTAAATATTTTATGACTTTACATGCATATATACAAATTTCTTATTCACAAACACTACTTACCTCTAAGTGTGGGTAGGATTTTAACTAACTATGTCACAAACTCCTTTAAATCTCCTTTTTTTAAACACTGGCAGTGGGATGGACTGGCAGTTTGTATGATTTAATACAGTGGAATCAGATGAACACAAACATAAAACTGCTGCACTGCATGTCTCTTAAGAAATTAAGAATGCCACAGTGAACTGCTTCTCTCTGACCTTAGTTTAATCTTCTTCTGCAACAAAGAGACAACAGCATCCAGAATTCGGTGCTCATTAACCACATGTGGTTGGAGCTTTGTACAGTACGTTAATGAGACCATATATTAAACCCAGAATGAATGCGCATGTAGATATTTTATTGGATGACTGATACATACTGTGGAAGGAGAACTGGAGATGTAATAAATGAATAATGCATTGGACAATGCTGAAGCCATTCTACTCTCTACTCAAGAGTCTTGGGTGAATGGGCTTCGCTTCACCGCTCAGCATGGTCGGATAATCAGCATGCGCCCCAAAGGGATTCATAGATCAGCCAAGACTGCAGTATTTTCCTTTACATATAGTTACACAATGTTTGGTTTTACTGCCTATAGCCGAGTAAATTGGTCTTGTTTCAAAGATACAAAGTCTCTGACATATTCTAAAGTTTTTACATGCAGTAACTTTTTTTCTGCTTATACTCAGCCCTGCAGCAACACTAGTACACATGTTATGCCTTTATGAGCATAAATATGTGGTGACCTACAGCCATGAAGTTAGGTTTTTAAAAATTAAATTTTGTGCCAAGGGGGAATTTGTGGGCATTGACACTGTATTAATTATTTTATACGTTTATTAACCCTACATTGTGTCCAGCACAGTGTTGGTGAAAGAAGTAGCCCCAATTTTTTTTTTTTGCTGTATGCTTAATGCATATAACCATGTACATTAATATTAAATCATCACAATACTTTAACGCTTTAAACATAATAGTGTGTCCACAAACAGTGTCCAGCTTTCATTAAGTGTACTAAGACTCAAACTTAAACTATATGATGCATAGCTTATTTGGGTAAGTTCAAATACTCAGGTTGCATGTGCAAAGTGTTGTGCAAAAAGTGTTATGTGAATGCCAAGTTGCAAAAGTGATCAGTGATTGATGAGTGGTTGCCAGAGTGAAAAAGAAAGTTGTCATGTGCTTCCTCTAAGACATGGGACACCAACCAACACATCTGAGTTTGTGTATTGCATGCAGAGGAAGGCTCTTTCATCTCTTACATATAAATAAGCTCACAGACACGGTCGGCTGGTGTCACTCTGAAAGATATGGAGAAAGCATACCACCTGTCTGGCCACAGATAGCTATAGCATAATCAGGATTTGAGCCAGCGATTTATAGATGAAAAGGAGAATGGGTTTCTGCCATGCCTGTATGGGCAAAAGGCAGAAAAATCAAACTGCGATGGACCAAATTCCTATTACAACACTAAAATATTATTTTCAATCAACTAATGTCTGTCAGAATTACAAAACACACAAAGCAAAAAAAAAAAAAATGCAGGACATGTTTGTGAACATAAGATTTAAAATTCATAACTGAATCAATGTGATATTATATACAGTAATTGAGGAGGAGGAGGTAGCGAAGCGAGTGCATAACAAAATGAGACAAGAGATGCTGATATCCATGGCTCACTGTTAAAACAAAGAGACAAGGGAGTTCCCCATGTCCATGCAGGGGAGAATGTCACAGGCACTGAGCTGATACACCCAAAACAGAGCACCAATTTATCACTGCATCTGTAAATGAATAAGTTTAAATACAAGACAAGTAGAATTGCACAGAGCACATAGCCTGATCAGTAAAAATCTTAAAAAAAAAAAAAAAAACACGAACACTTACACACTCTCTCTCTCTCAACCTCGCTCGCTCTCACACGCACACGCACACACGCACACACACACACTCTGCCCTCTGGTTCTCTGTAACCAGGGCAACTCCAGAAGGTAGTGTATATTATATAAGTTGTGGATAATGCTGCTTCTGTCAAAGGGATAGAGATAGAGGCTGAAGCATAAAAAATTAACTCATAGATTCGCTACTGCAAAATAAAACCGAGACGTGAACGATGAGTTCAGTCAGTAAGAAACCAATCCCTGGTGCAAGAAACTGAAGGTCTTAAGTTAATGTCTTAATATTTTTCATTTTTCTTTTTCAAATGATTTTTATCACTGAGCAGTATTTAGTAATATTCATACATGTGAAAAGCATGTTTATGATCAACATACAAATATACATTAATTTTCTTTCCTAAAATGTGTGCATTTATTGTGCAGAATAATGTCATTTTAAATACTTCTTAAAAAAAAGGTCTTAAAAATCAAGATTTATTATTCATCCTAGTTAATAAATATAATATGCCATTTGCAAATATTATTTTTAAACCTTTTTCAAGTTACATAGATTATGTTGCTTTCTGACAAGTGCATGTTGTAAAACATTACATTTTAAAAATACCATAAAAGGAAACCGACAGCTAACAATTAAGCAATTTTAGACACAAACTGTATGAGGATGGGAAACACATTTTAGGTCTTGTTTCTAATGTGAAAGATTAAATCTTTAATACAACATGTAGTTTATATTCTCATTATTCAAAAGTTCATATTATAATGCATTATGTCACTTTGTGTTGTTAATAACTTATAACTATAATGATGTACATTAACGGAGGCTTATGAAATTTTTTTATAAAGTATTATGAATACTTTATAAATGCACTTTGAAAGTGTTCCCGATTTAGAAATATAAAATCAAATTTATATGAAAGAAAAATATAGACTGTTGTATTTATTGTCTTATTGTATAATTATATAATTTGTATAATAATAATAATTATTATTAAATGTTTTATGTTGTTGTTGTTGTATTAGTCATTTTGTTCAGAGTCATGAGAATAGCTTATGTAATGGAGCAATATAATGGAAAATAAAAAGCTTAACCTTTAGAATGTAACAGGATCGAACAGGGAGAAGAATGAGACAGCATAAACATAATTACACAACGAGCTAACTTATGAGAAGTGGCAGCATAATTAGAATCACCTTTCCAACGTACTGGGGGAGGCCGGTGAGAGGAGACTTAATGACTGAATAGGAAAATGACTGCCGGGAAAGAATGTGGCTGAAAAAGCATTGGTATGACATCATCAATCAGAAGATGGATGGAACAGTGCAAATGCAATGGCTTCCAAAAAAGCTGTACAAATGCTGACGTAAAACAGATTGGAGCTTTAATGATTTAGAAGATCATAAAGGATTAATCTGCTTAGGCATGTAAACCTAGACCAAAGAGAGCAATCAGAATACCGGTCAATAACAGCTGAAATATCAGTTGACTGCAACGCACCTGGTTTATCATTTAGAATGCAGAGGTTTAAAGAACATTGTGCTCTAATCAACCTCCCTTTACACAACATAGTTTATGTTCCAGGGTTTCTCAGTAAACATCCTAGACCTGTCCTGCATTTTAGGGTCTTTGTGGGAATTTGCAAATTTATGTCTGTCCTGGCAGAACCAAAGAATAAGGCTCAGAAGGCCTAGAGCATATAAACTGCATATCACAAATTGCTCCGTAGCAATAGGAAAGTCTCTGAAATAAAAAGAAAAAGGCTAACACACTCTAAACAAGCATACACATTTATAAAACATCAATATTATATATATATATATATATCAATCTTCAGAAGTACCGCTATTTTTCCACAGAACTAGTAACAATGTTTATGATGCAATGTTTGCAGCACTATACACCTATGGTAGATATGATGGATCTGCAGGTCTATAAGGCCAACAGGTTTAGTGGAAATCAATACCACAAAAGGTATTCAAAAAGAAAATGTCTACAAACCATAGGTTAGGAATATTTATCATGGTCTGCGATTTAAGATAAGATAAGATAAATCTTTATTTGTCCCACAATGGGGAAATTCACATTCTCAGCAGCAAATACATTAGAAGAAAGGTGGAAAAAAGGTATCTAGTCATTAGAAGAGATTTTTAAAAAATAGGAAAAATTTAAATAGAATTAATTTAAATAGAATTAGAAGTCTATATATTTTTTAGCAAAATTGTCCAACAAACAAAGGTGCATGTTAACGAGGCTTCATCAGGGAATAGAGCTCTATACACTCACTTTCTCAGCGTGGGAAGGCTATGAGTCGACCTTCCTGGTGATGTTCCTGAGCTCTGGCTATATGCTGAGAGCAGACTGTCGGTCTCAAACAAGGCGTCATGATCGTTAGGTATGTTAAGAAATTCACCGTCGCTCCAAACCCGTATGCTTCCATCCACTGGCTGATATCTGATCACTATGGAGATGCTGGTCTGAAGAACAAAATAGGAATAAAACCAATGGGTCATGATGAAGAAAACATTAAACCTACAGAGTACAAAACTATTTTATTTAAGTATTTTAAACTATTTATAACTAATGTACTGCAATGCTCGATCAGAATACTTACTTATATATTGGAACATTTTGCTAAGTGTTACAGTCTATTTTTACAGGGGAGATGCAGATTAGGCATGGATTTGTGAAATCGAGGTGGAGCCAGGAAAGTAAGTGAGGTGATGAAGCTCACTATTGGCTTGTCTGGGTGAAATGTATGTGTACCTGTTATATCATTCAGTGAGATTAAAACAGGCAGGCTGGATAGAAAGTGAAAGGATGAGGATAAGTCAGTGGCATCACTTTTTTCTATGGTTCTCCGTTTCCTTCCTCAAAAATGGTATACCTTGCGCTTCAGGTGAGGCTTCTTCACTCCTGTTGCCTTGAGCCTACCTATTTTTATCTCTTTGCACATACACGCAACAAGTTCTGCAACCTTATACAACACCTTTAATATATCTGGTATCCCTCTTTACAAAACTGAATAAAATGACTTTAATCCAGCTCCATATAAACCAGCTAAAATGTTACATACTCCTTACAAGCTTCAGAATTAAATATTAAACATTTTTAATATAATATACAGATTGATCTTTTCCTAGCAATGGAAGACCTTTACATGGCTATATTGATACAGGGTCTGAACACTTTTTTTCACCTTAGCCTTATGCATGTTCGTAAATGAGCTTACATCTCCTTTAACTAACAATCACAACAGTATTAGTCTAAAGTATCTTGAGGAGTCTAAAGTGTCTCTTTGGCAATTGAGAGGCAGCCACACTTGTCATCGGGGACTACCACACTGGCATCAATATGCTGGCATCAGTTACTCCGCTCATGTTTAGCTGAGGAACAACAAAACGTTTAGCCTCTGCTGTGTGATCCTGTCGCTTCTCATCTCTCCAGGGAACTAGATTTGCTGAGAGCAGATACGAAAACCCTGAGCTTGTAAAAATGACCTCTTGTTTTCTGTCTATTGATTTATTACATTACTCATTTTTTTTAAAAATATTAACAAACAAAGAAACAAACAAAAAACAACCTAACTAGTCACTGTGATGCAATTTATTGTGATATACATTATATTAAAATAAATAATAATAATTAAAAATGAATGAACAAATGATTGAAGTAATAGCACGAAATTTCAAAAGTGTTACAACATGAAACAATATTTAACATAAAAACTCTGTGCATTGATCTTATGATTTTTGTGTAAATTTTTTGGCAAAGTTAATAATTAAATAAAATTATAATAATCATATCATTGGAAACTGTATCGCCTCATCCCTAGTGACCTGCACATAATCCCTTAGCACAACTTAAATCACCACCACTGAAATCAACAGAAATTATTCATTAGGCAATATAAATGTTTTAAAAACATATATGTTTGCATTGAGTAAGGATTTAAATAAACTAAATGAAATGCCTTACATGGTTACTGTAAGTGAGTAATTCAGCACCATTGAATAGATTGTATAATATATAATGTTCCAGTCATAGTGTGATTCTGTGTGGTATGAACTCATAATCCCAGTATGAAACAGATTGTGATAATGATTTTATCCTCTAAAACAGACAAAAAGCATTTTCAATAACTGATTTCGCTGCAGTGTACACAAAGCCATAATTCCAATAACGCTTGGTATTAAAATTATGAAATGTCATGAAATAAAAATAGTCAGGACAATTCCTTTTATACTGAAAACATTTTATTATTGTAGAACGTCAAGTCGATAATAGCTTGAAGCCACTGTTTACACAGTTAGAAGAAAAGTAATAAAGTGCTCAGTCAGTGAGTTTCTCTCTATCCATGCTGAGTTTATTTCCTTCCGTAGCAACAGGATATTCACTCAAAGTCAATAGTGTTTAGGTCAAACAGAGCTAGAACTCTGTATGTTACAGATATAAACTATTGCTTATTTTTAATACAAACAGAACTATAATTGACTAAAAGGAAATATGTTTTCATACTGTATCCTTATTGTATCATTATCTTCCTCTTAATCCTTTACTAGGGTCGAGTGGGTTCCCCATTGCCCATTCAGGAGAGAACGTTTTGGGCACTGGGCAGATACATCTAGGACAGGGCACCAATCCATCACTGAGCAATATAAAAAAATATATAATAATTTAATTAATTAATAAATAAATATTAAGGGTGGCACATTCCAGATTCAAATCCCAATCTGGGTGGAGTTTCCATGTTCTCCCTGTGACTGTGTAGGCTTTATCTGGGTTCTTCTGTCCCCAACAATCCAAAAACATAGATTAAAGGTAAAATGAATGCAATAACTTGCCCAATACATTGTGTGTGTGTGTCTGTGTGAGTGAGTGTGCCCAGTGATAGATTGGTGTCCTGTGTGTATCTGCCATGTGCCTGAAAGATTTTCCGCTAGATGGGCATGGGGACCCCCACCCCCGACCCTAGTAAAGGATTAGGTGGAAAGTAATGTATGAATGAATAATAATAATAAAAAGAATTTAATGATCTTAGGTTTTGCTATTAGTTATACAGTATAAGGAAATCAAGCAATAGGTATATATTTTATCCCAACCTGAACTGATGTGTTGTTGTCATCAGTAAGAGTGTCCGAAACTTCCAATTGGCCCTCTTCCACCACCTTCTGTAAAACCATACGGAAGATGCCAATCAACCTGTAAACAAAGAAAATATCTAAATCAGGCACTTGAAGATTGAATTTACTTTGGTTCATCATGGTTCTTAGTCTACTTAAGACAGAATATGTCTACAGTTGTTTATGCAAGAGATACCCTAGAAAAGAACATTTTTTTACAGAGTTTAAGGGTTAACTCTGATTAAAAAAACAATGGTCTTTAAGAAGTGTGTCTGCAATGCAGTGATTATGATTATTGGATGATTTCTGCGCTATTACGTGTTTTAAAGACGGGCCATGAACAGACAGAACAGGGAATGGTAAAAATCTTATTTAAAACTGATCATTTTACAAAAATACAGTATTTAAATCTTTTGATAAAAAGATGTTAATGTTAACACAATTTTAATTTACACCTGTGTGTTTTAAAAGCATTTTGTTGCAGTATCTGCTGAAATACTTCCTTTCAACAACACTTGAATCTCAATCACACTGACATCCACTCTGCATTCAGAGGAATCTGGATGGAAAAACACACACATAATTGTAATATCTTGTGTGTGCTTCTGTGCTGAAGTGGCTCTTTTGTCTGTTGAAGCAACATACACTGTGCAGACCTGAACAGGTGAATAATTCACTGATCTGGCATCAGGTTCTGGCTCCTGATGGGAGTTTTAAAAGACAATCTATGCATTATTTATTTTCCACAAAACAGAACATTTAATTTAAATATTTTTTTCTTAAATCGACCTCCATTTTTTACCTCAGTGCTTGTTTTATTTTCAACTGTAACAGAATATTGTCATGATTTTTTTGTCTTAACGTTTTGCTTGTTTAAGAACAGGCTCTGAACAGATAGATGACCAACCAGTTGACATCCTGATCTTATTTTGTAGATTGCAGCATGGAGTGTTTTCAATTTGCCACTGAAAATTTAGCTTTTATGGGCAATGTAAAAATAATGACAGTTCTGTTTATATATATGAATAGAGTTCTTAAGTCTGCAGCCACCATCAATAGCACCTTGTTAATTTAGGCACATGACACCTCTATAATCAGCAGTAGTATCTGGTGTCCCAGACCTAACCTCCTAAATAGTGACACGGGGTTAAGGGTGGAAGTTCTCAACCTTTTGTAAGTAAATACTAACTTGTAACTGCTAAACAATTGACCCAGACCAATTAAAAATAACAAAACACATGGACACACAAACCAATAACAGCAACACAAAAATAATATGACTTGTGATGTTAATGTTATGCTTTTCAGTTATAATGACTAGAATAAAGATCATGTTGACCCAAAATGAGCCACTTGGGCCTGCTTTTAAATACTTAGCTTGGTAAATTGCCAAAAAATAAATAAATTAGCATAGGGTAGTATCAATTTCTCCATGGTTACATAACCACAGTTATCTGTTTAAAATGGTTTGGTTTCGGAAACTCATTAATAACACAGACACCAAATGCTATAAACAAGAAAACATTATCTCATGTGTCCCAATTAAATAGATGTCTGTGGTTCTAACCCAGTACAGTTTTGGTTTAATTTTATTGAATTTCTTTATGGTCAACTAGATGCTTCTTCTATGTGTGCTGTTAGTAAGACAATGAGCAATAGCTCTCCCCTATAGATAGATAGAAATAGAAACAAAGATGTGAAGGGCAGGGACAATACTACTACGTAGTATTCCTTTTATTTCAACAATAATAAAAAAAGGGCTGTTTGCTCTAAATGCGTATAACATTCCCACATTCACAGATTCCCAGTGCATAAATACAAAGTGACAAACCAGACACTATATCCCTAAATAAGGTGCACAAATCAATATGAAAATATTACAGATATGTAAGTAGTATTGATACAGATTGTAAAGGATACAGTAACATGAAACAATTATTGATTATATTCATCCAATTTATTATGTATGCTTTACAATGCACTCGTTGTTTAAAACTTCAATTTGTAATTGAATTTTAATTAAATTATTTAAAATAAATAAATAATTAAACTTCAAATAATCCAAATCAGTAAATAGCAATTTTTTTATATTTTACAGTTGAGGTAATAATTTTTAACGCCACATTACATGGATCAAGTTCTTCAGTTTGTAAGAAACTAGAGGGGCAAAGCTATACTAAAAAATACATGAACACCTAAACAGCTGATTTGTGGCGATACAATGACTCATTAAATATTAAAACTTTGTGCTTGTATTAAAATATCACAATCTGCCCCAGAAGATGTTGTAACCTCATCTGGAGTGTTTTGTGGTTCAGTGTTACAGTTCTTTGTTTACTGTGAAGAAAAATAGCTACAGCGACACCACCCGAACTTAACTTTGGTTACTCAAATTGCAAACAGAAACTTACTCTCACTGTTCTCGTAAAATTATGGGTACCAGGATTAGTAATAGCACGGTCAGAATTTGAATCAATTTGATTATATTCATTATAATAAAATAAAAATTATATTCGTTACTATCATTACAACAAGAGATCAGGAGTTTTCATGTTCGTCCTGTGTCCAGGTTCTCTGCTTTCCTCCCACAGTCCAAAAACATGAGTTTAAGCTGAATTGGCTGCTCTAAATTGCATCCTATGTAAATTGTATATAAACTATATAGTGTGTGTTTGTGTAAGCATGGGGAACCACCTTGCGACCCTAGTGGAGATGTTATACATGGAATGAACATATAAGACCTATACAGAATGGATCCTTGTTTTGTATGTAAAAATGGATATATATAATTCAGCATATGGCCAAAAACATGAATGGTATATCCACAAAAATAGTGTAATGTCATGTTTCGCCAGAGACCAAATTAACAAATGTTTAGTTAATGCATTCCTAATGGTTTTGTGATTTTCAGGTATTATAAATTTAAATGTAACACACCTGTTAGTAAAGACCTTGCTGTAGTTGTATATTTGGATCTCCAGCATTTCATTTCCTTCCACATTGCTACCAACAGGCCAACGAAAAGTCTGTAAAAAGAAAAACAAGCTCAATTGCAATCTAAATCTTTCGGTTTATATAACCCCCATTCCATGGTTAAAAGCACATTTGTGTCATGTAAATAAATATTGCATGTTTATGTTTAAATGCACAGTATGCCAAGACCTCGTATTTGGTCAGTACATAATAATGAACTCATTAGCAAATATTAAAGCTTATTAAGGCATAACATTTTTGTAAAAAGTAGTAAATTTTAATGTACGTAAGCGTCATCTAAATCCAGTTAATTGCATGTTTAAAATCCATCCATAGTGCTTTCATGCTCACACCAGAGAACTGTAAGGAAAAGCAGAACAATGCATTCATTATCTTTCCTGTGCCAGCTTACATTACTGCAGGTTCTTAGTCATTTAGAAGTTTTACTAAGCCTTAAAAAAACACCCTGCTTAAAAAAAGCATCATTTTGAACTTGGTCATATAACCTAAATTAATTTATAAAAGAAAAACATGGAAATAAAAAAACCTAACAGTCACTCTGCAATATGTGATGATTTATAAATCCACATATGTTAAATTACACAGTGTTGTTTTTACCAAGGATTGTAATTGGCATGTACATAGGAACATATTTCACTCCATATTTCTCATCTACATTTAATACTTCTCAACAAATACTCTCGAAAAAACTCGAAAATATTCAACAAAGCACCTGAGTATATGTAATACTTACATATTTTTGACTAGCAAAACCATTCAGTGTATAAGCCGAGATAATGACAGCAAATACAGATTACACCATGTTTTATTAAACTCTGGAACTAAAAAAGAGACACATCATGCAGTTTTAATTATCACACTAATGGCACTTTACATGGTGCAGAAAATAATTAGGGAATACAGCACCCACATTTCACAGTAAGCAAAACTAATTAAAAACACTAGTTAAGATAAGAAAAAGAACGTTAATGTCTGTGATGGGCTTTCTGCAGCTCTTTGCATGTATTAGATAAGGACAATCTAGGCAATGCTTTCATTAAGTTTCATTAATTGCTTGTTATTGTGATGTGCAAAACACACATTTTAAAAGGTAAATACAAAAGAGACAAGAGTTTTTTGTTGAAACTAAGGCAAGGCATCCTACAATCGGACAGAGAAGTATTTGTGTTCACTCCTGAAACTCTCCAAAGCAATCTCACACTCAGTGGGAATCCTTGTGTGGCTGAGGACCACCTATGAGTTAAATGATCCATAAATAGTCTCCTGTTTTTACACCTGGACTTTTCATTTGGCTTTTAAGTCCATACTACAAGGTCTGTACTGTTTTCATTCATTCATTCATTCATTCATTCATTATCTTTCACTTTATCCTCTATTAGCGTCGCGGTGGGGTTCCCCATGACCATCCAGGGAAGAACATTTTGAGCGCTGGGCAGATACACCCAGGACAGGACGCCAATCTATCGGTGGGCACACACTCACTCACACAGACATGCACGCATACACATTATATATGGGGCAATTTGGAGAAGTCAATTGACTTGATCCATATTTTTGGACTGTGGGAGGAAACCGGAGAACCCGGAGGAAACCCAAGCAGACACGGGGAGAACATGGAAACTCCACCCAGATGGGGATTCAAACTGGGAATTTCTAGTGCTGAGAGGCGAATGTGCCAACCACTAAGCCACTGTGCCGCCCTTGTACTGTTTTATAGTAATAAAAATGTGTAAACTTTATGCTACAGGGCTAAGTAACAGGACAAAGTTCAGGGTTGGAGAGCAAGGACAAGGGACTTCTCCATGCCCATTCAGGGGAGAACGTTTCGGGTGCTGAGCATATACATCAAGGACAGGGCGTCAATTTATCACATTAATGAGAAATAAAATGAACTGCTTCGATTTTGCAAAATTCTGCAATAAAAAATTAATCTGCAATTAAACAAATTGTAAAATATTTCAAGGAGTCTGAATTCTTTACCCATTGTATAGAAAAATGTAAGTAAACAAAATAAAGCTCTGTATGCCATGACTGCAGCTGCCAACTGAAAGAAGGGCTACTTCACTGAAGCATAGCAGACTCTCAGCAGTAAGTGCAGTAATGATCATTGACAGCATGCTGTGAAGAAAAGTGACTTTGCTACAACTCTCTAATCGTGAATCTTCAAAAGCGGTGAGAACAGCTTGTATAAAATGACATAGCACATGTTTGTTATTCTTAAGAATTAGTAGGTATAATGTAAAGTAGGCGAGTATGTAATACGTAATCATTATCACAGAAATGAACTGCAGCAGAACATATACCAGGACTTAACCCTTTTAAACATCTATCGCTGGGCAAACTTACTCACACAGACACAACAAACACATTGTAAGGGGTATTTGGAGCATCAATTTACCTTAAATTCATGTTTTTTGGCTGTGGAGGAAACCAGAGAACCCAGAGGAAACCCACACATACACAGGAAGAACACATCATTATATATATATATATATATATATATATATATATATATAGGCGGCACGGTGGCTTAGTGGTTTAGCACGTTCTCCTCTCAGCACTAGGGATTCCCGGTTCGAATCCCCATCTGGGTGGAGTTTCCATGTTCTCCCTGTGTCCGGGTGGGTTTCCTCCGGGTTCTCCGGTTTCCTCCCACAGTCCAAATACATGGATCAAGTCAATTGAATTCTCCAAATTGCCCCATATAGTGTGTGTGTGTGTGTGAGTGAGTGTGTGCCCAGCGATGGATTGGCGCCCTGTCCCGGGTCTATCTGCCCAGCGCTCGAAACGTTCTCCCCTGGATGGGCATGGGGAACCCCACCGCGACCCTAATAGAGGATAAAGGAGGAGATAATGAATGAATGAATGAATGAATATATATATATATATATGTATGTATGTGTGTGTGTGTGTGTGTGGATGGGATCTGAGACTTTGGCCCTGAAGTCTAACTCTCGCACTGCTTATATTTAAAGCAATGCAGCTGAATTATTTACTAATAGCCTTAGATTAAGATAAGATAGCCCAGATTATTACCGTACTTTTTTTTTATTGACCATTTACCTTTAATCATGCTAGATCTTTACAATGGTAATAATAGGAAACACATCAAAGCAAAGGTGGCTGTTAAAAAAAGGCACTGTACTGAAACATCTCATCTGAAATCAACGTTTCTCTTTAAGAATGAATGTCTATGCTGGTTCTGACATCAAACTGCATCTCTAATAACCCTGATTTGCAGATTCTCCTGTGATTTTCCTCCTACATGCTTCTCTCATCTCTAAAACTGGTTTCATCATATTTTTATATATATTTTTTTTATATAAGTACAGTAAAAAAAATACATTTGTCACAAAACATATTATATTATAAAATTATATATACAAAATATAAATATATACTTATATTAAATTATTAATATATAAAATTATCCTCTTGGCATAGACAGTAACATTACCCCTGATTCAATTTTAGAGTAAAACACAAACCCTAGATTTGGAGGACACGTGTTTGGTGGCCATATGTTTGTCCATTCTGACAGAACATTTCTTTCCTTAAAAATCTTCCCTCAGTGAAAGAAATTCTTAAGGATAATTCAATTGAGAAAAGTTGATGGAAGTTGAATGAAGAACAGATTGTGTTGGTTCTCTGCAGTTTGCCATGATTTATTGTGGACACTAATTCTGTTTTCTTCACTACAAGCCATACGGCCTCACAGTATGAATGCTACTCTGCTCCATGAGACTTCTTCAAAGCCAACAAAAAAGAAAGGATTGCTTTCTTAAGCCAGCAACAGTTTTTCCTTTCAGTATTATACTATAAGCATGAAATAATCCAATCTAGGGGCAAAAGCTGAAACCAAACAAAATAATTAACAATGTTTAATGAATTTTTCCACATTTTTGGCTTTGGGTAAATTAAATATCTTAGCTCCATTAAGAAGCAGCTAAATCTAAGCATGGTGTAAACAAACTCTCGGAAAGTAAAGCAAAAATCCACTGCTTTTTCTTCTTTTATAACTTAACATTAACAGTAAAATGAGGGGAGGGGCACAGGAAACCCTAGTTTGATGCTACACTAGAACGAAGTTAGTGGTGAAGAGAAGGAAATTGAATAACTGTTTAGTGGAGATTATAAAACAAAACAAGTTATTCTGTAAACCATTAAGCTATGAGTGTTGGTGCACCATGTCATTTGGTATTTTTTCTTTCAATTGTGAAAAGGGGCAGTCTCACACACTCACACTCACAAAAACACACTAATGACAGGAAGCAACCCTTCGCCTGTGCCCTTGATAAAAAAAGATTATTTTCTTATTTTCCAGCACTTCAACCAACCAACCAAACATAATAAAGGGAAGAGGCCAAAGGAAACAGAGTGCTGATTCTGTGCCACTACTGGTGCATTACTTTACTTTAGATTACTAAACATTTATATATTCATTATACTTCATTCGGGCGGCACGGTGGCTTAGTGGTTAGCACATTCGCCTCTCAGCGCTAGGGATTCCCGGTTCGAATCCCCATCTGGGTGGAATTTTCATGTTCTCCCCGTGTCCGCGTGGGTTTCCTCCGGGTTTCCTCTGGTTTCCTCCCACAGTCCAAAAAACATGGATCAAGTTAATTGAGTTCTCCAAAATTGCCCCATATAGAGTGTGTTTGAATGAGTGAGTGTGTGCCCAGCGATGGATTGGCGCCCTGTCCTGGGTCTATCTGCCCAGCGCCCGAGACGTTCTCCCCTGGATGGGCATGGGGAACCCCACCACGACCCTAATAGAGGATAAAGCGGGAGATGATTAATGAATGAATTATACTTCATTTATTCATTCATTCATTCACTATCTTCCGCTTAATCCTCTATTAGATTTGCAGTGGAGTTTCCAATGGGAAGAATATTTTAGGTGCTGGGCAGATAAACCCAGGACAGGGCGCCAATCCATCGCTGGGCACACACTCACTCAATCAAACACACTCTAGTGTGCCAATCTATCACTGCAAACAGTCACTCACACACAAACACACACTATATGGGGCAATTAAGAGCATTTAATATTAACTGCATAATAACTGTAGCTTTTTAAACTAAACAAGAATACCTGTCATCAGTTTAACAAAGTAAATTATATAACTGACTAATACTCTGATGTAAAAATCTCAAATCTATTTTACATCTATGAAACGATAGATTGGTGCCTTGTCCCGGGTGTATCTCCCCAGCGCCTGGAACGTTCTCCCCTACATGGGCATGGGGAACCTGTGCAACCCTAGTAGTGGATTAAGTGGAAGACAATGAATGAATAAAACATTTTGTTTTTTACTTATTACTTATACAGTGAAATAATGTGAATGCTGCCTTGTTACAATTCTGTATTTTTTGTATCCAAAAGAGTGGATTAAATTGAAACCTGTCTATACTGCAGGTTTTCCTGTAAACCAAATCTAAATCTCTTATGCATGGTACTACAAGTGTTGATGTATTGAAGTAGGTTTATAATTGTCTGCAATGAACAATTACTGAAGTAAAAACCCAAAATACTGACCTGCTCAAAATTAGCTTCATCTTCACAGTTCTCAAGCACTCGCGAGTAGAAGGCAAGACCTTTAATAAAAAAAAGGAAATCATATGT
The DNA here is from genome assembly GCA_019802435.1 of Corydoras maculifer. Classification (NCBI taxonomy): domain Eukaryota; kingdom Metazoa; phylum Chordata; class Actinopteri; order Siluriformes; family Callichthyidae; genus Corydoras; species Corydoras maculifer. Next base: position 2,534,702 of record JAFMOD010000047.1, on the reverse strand, counting down.
TATATTCATTTATTCAGGTTTACAGAATCATGATTATGTATTAAGATTAAATATTTACAAATGTAACTTTGCTTCATTTAACTTTAAAGTTAAATTCAGCAACTAAAAATCTATGGAGATTATATGACATTTTTAAATAATCTACATAATAGAATTACAAACAAACATAATATTTGCAGTATTGAGTATTCATTCCTAGTTCTGCTGCCATTAGCGTTGTAATTCTGGGAAAATAAAACTGAGAAGTAGGAGACATGATTCAGTTGAATGAGCCTCTCCACACAACAAATATAGGCCAGGTATTGCCCGAAGCAAAATGTAGAGAAATGGCTACTCATTTCACAAAGCTGTGGCAAAGAGGTGAGAAGTGGACAATTGTCATTTGTAATCCTTTTTGGGGAATTACTAATCATAAAAAATAATGTTTTATAGTATGACAAAATCACTGCTCAAAGATAATAACAGCAGAAGGATCACAGAGCAATTAAAAAAAAAAACCTTTCTGCAATAGTTCTAAGACAGGAATACAATTTCCGGAAGGACAATCCCTTTAACTCTGTAGTGATTCTCACCCAGGAACCATTCTGTATTATATTGCCTTAATCCGACAGGTAGGTGGATGGATTACTCAAGTAAGGGGTTGGTAAACACAGCAGGTAGATTATTTACTTATACCAAACCAAAACGTCACTTAATATAACTAAAAAGGTATTGAAATCTGAGCTGGACAGCGAGCTATCATAACATACATTACACATATCCACTTGAGGCTAGTCTTCCCACAAACCAAACAGCAGTATTTAAATAAATCCCATATTAATTAGGCCCCAGTAAAGCAAACAGCCTTTGTGGACACTGACAGCGTAATGATGGCTAATAATAAATTTGATAGGATGAAAATTAAATATACAGAACATCCTTGTAATCTGTGTTATTTATTTAATGCTTAATGCATTTTATCTCATACAAATTTGTAACTGAGAAGCAGTTCCATAAATATAAATAATAGAAGTTCTCCCTAAAGACGACCATTAACCATAGGATCTGAATGCAAGAGCAAAGCAAACAAACTGTCAACACAAATGCACAAGCGTGCCTGACCAATGCTCCTGTATGTGCTATAATAATCCCTGGAATTGATTGGTCCAGTAGCAGTGTGCTAATTACAAAGCTAATGGTGCTGCTCCTCCTCCCAGGCAGCTTCTATCATACAAGTGGAGATTGTGGATTCATCAGCAGGTGTGTTAACAAAAGCAGAAAACCAGAGAAAATCACATCTGACAGCTGAAATAAAAACAGTAACAGTGAAACCGGATTTATGGAGGTTACTTTGGTTGTAAGAATAAATGTTTGGTGCACTGCAAAAATTAAATGTGATTTTTCATTTTATCAGATAGAAAAGCAGATCAGACATCAGGGCTTCAGTCGTTGCAGTGTTTCATTGATTCTGTTTAATGTAATAGATTATTCCACCCACGTAATGAACAATGGCATAATAAATATACTCTGACTCTCTGACAGAAGAATTAGACTCATAATTCCCTGAAGTCTATAAACAAAAGACCATTTGATGATGAAAGGGACTACACATCAGCCTTGTGCCATTGCTCTACATTTCACAGCCTTTTGAAGCCAGACTCAATAAACAGAGGTGATTAAAAAGGTTTTATTCTGGAGAAATGTAATGATAAAATGAGCAGAATATACTAATTGTATCACATTATTCCCAAATTCCAAACATTTACCACTCAATTATCACACTGAAGGCCAGCATAGCTAAGTCACGCTATATGGGGCAATTTGGGACATACTTTTTTTTTTGGACTGTGGAATAAAGCGGAGAACCCGGAGGAAACTCGCACAGACATTTTTTTTTTTTTTTGTTAATTAATTTTTTACATAATAGGATTCATTTGCAGGACTATTTTGTATGTAATCAGTGAGAAACGAAATATTCAGCAATAACCAGCTTTATTATTGCTATAAAGTTTTGAGAGAAATTTTTTAAGTTAACTAATTACGATGATAAGGCTAAAGTTCTGGGAAATACATCTATATGACTACCACAATTATCTCAAAGCTTTAAACCAGTGCTCAAGCGATGGTAATCTTTTTTTAATGAATAATTAAAAGCAAGAACATGAGAACAGTTGCATAAAACCAAGTTCAAATAATATAAAATCTATTTAATTTGATTAAAAAAAAACCTGGTTTGATCCTGCACTCAAATAACTGAGTGGGAGATTTATGTCTTAAGACGTCAATTGGTGGTCTGACTAATCTACACAGCTAGGATAGAAATCATGCCTTTTCGTGTATAATTTAAACGAAAGGATAAGCAGACCTTTTGCTCACAATCCGCTAAGAACATTAAATCTCCAATATGAAGTTCAATTTAGATTAAGTTATCTAAGATTTAGTTTTATCCTGACATTCTACTGAATGCAGTGCATTGTATGAAAAGTCTGCTTTTTTAAGAAGAACAGGACATGGCTTAGTTTCCTGAAACCCCTTTCCGCTCAAGATAGGCTTGGAAAGAGTCAGCTGTAGATGAGGCTGTGGGTGTGACACGGAACAAGAATGAAAGACATGAAAGGGGCAGACGACGTATAATAGGCTCCAGTCAGATAAACGGCAATGCACTTTGTATTCATCGACAGAAACCAGCAATTACAGCCAATTTTGTATTTTCATGTTCCCGTCATATTTCAGGAGCTGATAAGAAATCATGCCTAAGTTCAAAATAAATACATAAATATACAAAGATATGTTTTTTCTTTATCTATGTTGTAAGAAAAAAGAAAACTCACTATTAAGTTGTTTTTTAAGAAAGAAACCTTGGGAGGACCGAGGCTCAGTGGGGGATTCATCCTCCTTGAGCGGTTTTGTGTAATGATCATTTGTCCATTTCAAAAATTAGAAAGTCTAAATCAGCTCAAGGAGGCCATTCTGCAGGTCTGCAACACAATAGTGCAACAGAAATTCAGGTTCTGTTCATAAACTGTTATTGCTGTTGTGCGCTTTCATCGTTATGGATTAAGAGCTGATGATAGCTCCAGAAGCAGATGAAACCTCATATCACTGTTTACATCTCATCTCAGCTAATGAATTATGCAGTCATTTGGTAAATTCAGTGGAATTCCTCATTAGAGTCCAATTATGCACAATAAGATTACTCTCCCTTTCTTTTTCCTTCACTCACACACACTTCCCTCTCTTTTGTGCTTTCTCGTTTAAACTCTCTCCATCTGTTCATCTGACAATGAAATAAAAAAAAGATTATATATATATATATATAAATGTGTGTGTACATATGTTTTCTTTCTTTATCTTTATACACAATTTCATGGTATGTTTTATTCAGCACCCTGGACAGCTCAGTGTGTGTGAGTGCTAACGTAACATTTAATGCTTTCTTTAATGTTTACCACTTACATTATGTTTAATTTGATGTGTATTAACAAGAGGTTGCTAAGTCTATAGTTCTTGTATTCATTCATTCATTCATTATCTTCTGCTTTATCCTCTACTAGGGTCACAGGGGATCCCCATGCCCATCCAGGGGAGAACATTTTGGGGGCTGGGCAGATACACCAAGGACAGCCAACCACTTGGTGATGGGATTTTATTTCATTAAATCATATACAACACTGATCATGACTGGAGCTGCAAATGTTTCAACAAATTGGTAATGAAACTAATTCATTGACCGATGAAATCTTATACAACAGCATAAAAGGGTCTTTTCAGCAGTACCATAGAAACAAACTCATTCAAAAGACTTTTCACCAAACCAGGTTTGAACATTTGAATTAAGGACATTTTTCTTTATTTTACAGTATGAAGTAAAATAATTCTAAAATACTGTAAATAACATGGAAAATGTGTTTTAGTATCTTTTCTGTCAAATATGTTTATCCCGTGTCTATTCAGATGTTATTTGTTTGATTTAGTACATAACATGGGGGTCTCATTGGAGTAGCCCATAGGTGAATTAGAACTGCGACTATGTCGAAATGAAGCGTTATGATTGTAATAACACAGATTAACAATATGGAGAATCAGAAAGAGCGCACTGTACCTCGGAATGAGACTTTGGCGAGTCGGTCTCCTTTTCCTGGAAGCTCCGAAACAGATTTGAGATAAAGCAGCAGAGACATGCTGCTAAATAATAAAGTCTGCGAACCGCAAGCGAAAGCAATGTCTCTGGATTCCAATTAAAGTCCACTGTGCAAACTATCCGATTTTATTGACGCTCGTGGATTTTTTATGCGACAATAAACAAAAGGTCGCATTTTAAGCAGAACTTGTCTGAATTCCGTGACTTTTTAAAGGAGGCTGAAGTGCAGTAGCGTCTCTCTGCTTTTAAACCGCGCAGCAGTTCGTGCGACCTCCACCTCCACCTCCACCCACCACCACCACCACCAACACCAACACCACCACCGCCGCTCTACCACTGCGCGAACGAACCGACTCTTTTAAAGCGAGCTTTCGGGGTCTGTAATCTGTAAATTGCTCATCCTGAAAACGGACACACACAATTATAAGTTACTATATACATACACGGGCGGCACGGTGGCTTAGTGGTTAGCACGTTCGCCTCTCAGCACTAGAGATTCCCGGTTCGAATCCCCATCTGGGTGGAGTTTCCATGTTCTCCCCGTGTCTGCGTGGGTTTCCTTCGGGTTCTCCGGTTTCCTCCCACAGTCCAAAAACATGGATGAAGTCAATTGAATTCTCAAAATTTCCCCCTATAGAGTGTGTCTGTGTGAGTGAGTGTGTGCCCAGCGATGGATGGATGGATGCCTGGATGGGCATGAGGAACCCCACCGCAACCCTAATAGAGGATGAAGCGGGAGATAATGAATGAATATACATACACATCTCCCGCTTTATCCTCTATTAGGGTCGTGGTGGGGTTCCCCATGCCCATCCAGGGGAGAACGTCTCGGGCGCTGGGCAGATACACCCAGGACAGGGCGCCAATCCATCGCTGGGCACACACTCACTCACACAGACACACTCTATATGGGGCAATTTGGAGAATTCAATTGACTTGATCCATGTTTTTGGACTGTGGGAGGAAACCGGAGAACCCGGAGGAAACCCACGCGGACACGGGGAGAACATGGAAACTCCACCCAGATGGGGATTCGAGCTGGGAATCCCTAGTGCTGAGAGGAGAACATGCTAACTAACCACTAAGCCACCGTGCAGTCTGCAGTCTCTCTCTCTCTCTCTCTCTCTCTCTCTCTCTCTCTATATATATATATATATATATATATATATATATATTTACACATACACACACACATATATATAAAACATATATATGTCTATACACCCAGGGCGCCAATCTAACGCTGGGCAAGCACTCACTCACACAGATAAACACACACTCTATATGGGGCAATCTCAAGAATTCAATTGAATTAATCCATGTTTTTGGACTGTGGGAGGAAACCAGAGAACCCGGAGAAAACCTACGCGGACAGAAGGAGGACACGGAAACCCAGATTGGGATTCCAACCGGGAATCTAGTGCTGAGAGGCGAACGTGCTAAACACTAAGCACCTGTGCCGCTCCAGGTTATATATATGGTATATATATTGTATTATAGAACGTGTAATTAATACATATTCTATTATACATTACTGGTAAATAATAAATTCCCAGAAATAAAATATATATTTTTTATTTGTTAGATTTGAATTTTAAATGTTTATTGCATTTACAACCGCATTAGTGAGTCCAATCACTGATTCTGAGTAAAAAGACAGAGTCGTTATATTCCTGAAGTCAATTCATCAGACAAACGAATCAATTAACCCAGTGCACAGATTTTAACGGGCATTGTAACTGAATCGATTCACAACGATTTAGAACACAGTATACGGTAGCCCATTGCATAAATTCAGTAAAGGACCAACAGGGGGCAGCATTTTAATTCTGCTCTTGCTTCAACAGGTTGGGCTTGAAAGCAGGTTACAGGAGTTTATGACACCTCTTACACTTGTCAGCTATTTTAGTGTTATAGTAACAGTGATAATTTTGCAATTTTTTTAAGACAACGAAAAAAATATATAAATACATATTTATAACACAACGATGCATTGGTTGGTAACACTATACAAATTAAGTTTTTATAATGCATTATTAACACATTTATAAAGCTTTATAAAGTATTCATAATGCTTTGTTAATGTCCATACATGTACATGACCACATTCAAAGTTTATAGGAACATGCCATAAGACTTTATAACTCAGAGTGGCATGATGCATTATAAAATATACATTTTAACTGTTCATCAACTTATTATAGAGACCAGAGACATAAAGCCTAGCTTATAAATGCTCTTCACAGAAAGTGTAATCATCTTGTTTTAATGACATAAGGAATTAAACATAATATGCATAATGGTGAGATCTGCTATTTTGTCCGAGGTGTATTAGTGTATGAATTAATGAAAGTGACCAACTCTCTGACTCTGCTCAGGGTATGAACGGCTTTTGAATAGTATCTATCCATTTTATTTTTAAATTGAAAATTGGTAAAAACAAGAACATGATGCTTACCTAGAAGTAGATTTGTAAGCATGCTGTCATTTGGCAAAAATTGTAGAAAATCATTTTAGTCCCAGTTCCCATTATATTTGCTGTATTAACAAGATTATTTGTTTACAGTATTTTTTATTTCTAAACAGAAATCACATTTGCATATCTAAATGGAATGAAAATTAACAAAATTATCAGATTTTTTTTACACTATTTACAAATGATCTAATAAGCCCTGTATGCATATCTTTTGAAATACAGCATTGCACAATAGCTGTGAGTTTAGTATTGTTTTATTAAATGCCAAAAGGTTTAGGAGCTCAGAAAAAGGTTTAGGGGTTCAGAAATCAATTTGGTAATCTCATTGCTAATAAGGCTGTGATATTTGTATGAGCTCATCTAGCATTTACATTTTCCATGGGACTTGAGGACAGCAATAATTTTACTGTTTGGAAGCAATTATCTCTAAGACTGAAAGTATTTGTTTCCTTATACTAATAAACAGTTAGGTTTGTTTAGAAATTACATGTATAAACACTCAGTTGTATGAATAGAGTAGTCAGAAAGATTCTGCATTATTTTCCAAGTGCAGTAGGTGCCAAAAAGTGAGATACGTCATTATAATTCAGCATCATTGGATTAAATGTGTTCAAAATATTTCCATCTTGTTTTGATAAAGTGATAGATCCTTAACTGAGTATAAACTCTATAGAACCAGTGCAAAACCTATTAAGATTTATTGACTCTACTATTTAGTATCTAGAGTATTTAATTAACCTTGATTCCATGTTTTTGGTATATGGGAGGACACCAGAGAACCCTGAGGAAATCTATGAGGACATCGGGAGAACATGGAAACCACCCTGCGTGGGATTCGAACCTGGACCTCCAGCACTGAGAGTAGAATCTGCTAACCACTAAGCCACCGTGCCACCAATAAGTTTTATGTTAGATAAAAAGCTTTGAATCCATGTTTTTGGTCTGTGGGAGGACACCGGAGAACCCGGGGGAAACCTATGAAGACATAAGGAGAACATGGAAACCACCCTGTTAAGGATTTGAACCTGGACCTCCAGCACTGAGAGGAAATTCCTTTTTAGATAAAAAGCAGTTTGTTTTGAGACATATTAGCAGTTTGGGTTTAAAATGAGTGCATTTAGAAATTTAGGGAAATTAAAGAGCAACAGGTGACTTAGTGGTTAGCACATTCGCCTCTCAGCATTAGGGATTCCCGGTTCAAATCCCAATCTGGGTGGGTTTCCTCCAGGTTCTCCGGTTTTAGTACAAAAACATGAATCAAGGTCAATTTAATTCTCCAAATTGCCCCATATAGAGTGTGTGTCCCCACTCTAATAGAGGATAAAGCGAAAGATAATGGATGGATGGATGGATGAAGTGCAAGAGCTGTCTTAAAATGTAATTTTAGTCTGTAAGTGTAATTCAAGGCAAAGACCTTTTCAGCAGTGAAGCCTCTGTCGCCCTCTTGCGGTGACGGGTGACGTGGCACCGCACTTTGCCAGGGCAGTGTGGAGTTTGGGAGCCGGCCATGATGTAGGGAAGTTGCGCGGTCGGGACCGCAGCGCGCGCGCCGCCGCTGCACCAGTGTTCACTATGCGTCCTGCAGCTGCACGCGCTCTCCCCGCGCTCCTGCTCGCGCTCAGTGCCGTCACGCCGCTTCTCTCAGGTAAGCAGCGTTTCCTCTGCACCACCCATCTGCACTGCAATGCAACAGGTTTCCATCTGCACCATGCATTTAGAAACAGATTTAATAATGCATGAAGTAAAGGTAGTTACAAGTTACTAGTTTCATTTTATTTGCATGCTTTTGGACACATGCACTGGACACTTTTGGACTTAGATATGTTTGCAGGAGAAAAAAAAAGTTTGGGAAGCGAATGCATCTCATTAGATGTTGTGACAAAAGTATTTGAAGTTTTGGAGAATCCTCCACAAGAGAACTAAAGTTTTGTTATTGTTACAATAATAATAATAATAATAATAATAATAATAATAATATAGTAGGAAGAATTCCCTGGCATGGTAATTCATAAAAGAGATTAGTTTATTAGACTAAGATTTTATATAAATTTAAATATAAAGTTCAATTAAAGTTTGTATATATTAAACTGTACATAAAACAATTTGTATAATAATAATAATAAATTATTATTATTATTATTATTATTATTATTATTATGTGATTATGTATTGTATAGGCTATTAGGGGAAAAGGTCTAAAAACTATATATATATATATATAAATAGAAGGTAATTGCATAAATATAACAAAGGTTCTACTCACATATGTATTTTAACAACATGCAAGACTGGAACAAATAAATCAAAAAGCCAAATACGGTACTAAGAAAAATCATATGGTCAAAATATGCGTGCAGGGTCTGTATTAGGTCTGGCTTACAGTAGTAAAGTCTGTGTCTTGCACATGCACATTTAATTATGAAACAAAAATGTTTGGGCTGTAGAGAATACATGTCATCTCCATGGTTTGTTTTGCTCATACACACCTGGTTTTACAATTTAAAAATGGGGTTAGAGCATAATCAAACTTTCTCCTGTGTGTGCATAATGCCACTCAGCACTGTTTTTTGGATCCTGGTTTGTCTGCAGAAATCATTTTAAAGCCACTGTTTGCTCTGGTAGACTCATGGAAAATGCGCTCAAAGAAAGAGGGGTACGTCAACACGAGAAAATAAAGAGTGACCTCATTGAGTAGCCAGCTTGGAGAAGAGCTGAGAAGAGCTCTTAGCACCGAGGGAGTGGAAGTGAAATTGTAGTGTGTAAAATCAGTGTTTTTATGCTCATGTAACTCTCACATGCATTCAGACGTAGAAAATGTGAGAAGGTTGTTAAAAAGCAATGTTGCAAACAACATGCCTGACTTTTAGATGCTCGGGAAGCTGGTTTTATCTGATTTAATCCACCACAAGAGAGCTTACAAGTCATGCTGCAGATGTTTTGGACATCATTCGACTCAGTTTGTGAAATCAATGTTGTCTGCTTTCTTTTCTCAGACTCCATCTCTCTCTCTCTCTCTCTCTCTGCCTTTCTCTCTCACTCTCTCACTCGCAGTCTCATAACTGTAGAGCAGTTTAACAGAGGACTTTTGGAAATGGCCATATCCCACTGAGCAGAGTTTAGCTGCCACGTTACAATACGACCCTTTTTCCTTTTTTTCTTTTTCTCATTGACTTTTTTTTCTGTTTTGGAAGTGACTTTGTATTTAAGGTCAGCCAGTACAGCCTGGAACTGCTGTCAGCAGCTGTGTATAATCCACCTTTTTTCATCGATATCCCTCTGAAATTCCCATCTTACTGCTGCTGTTTTGAAATCTGAGTTTTTTCAGACTTACCTGCAATTTGGGAATAGACTCGTCCTCATGCACTTCCTTCTACAGACCTTCACTTTGATAAAATATGAAAATCAAACATTGCAACACATTCGGTCATGTTGCTCTACATAGCTCCAGCAATTTTTAGCGTGGGGGTCACATTGTCTCAGTGCATCAATCCATACAAAGCTTCTGACAGTTTCCAAGCACATCATCCAAGTCATCACACATCTGCCTCATAGATAAAATATGTATTGGAAAGAATGAGGCCCAAGGGTTTTTTCCACACTGCACCTTAGCACGTCAGGTGGTATGCAGCAGGATACATAACTGTTTTTTAGGTCGTTGTCGTATCGTATTCTTTTGGGAATAAGGGCAATAGTCAGTGTATTCCAATGGTTGTTTATGAGGGAAAAATAGTAAAGAGAAAAACATGGATAGATGAACACAGAAACATGCCAACAATCTGAAAAGAGAAGTAATAAATATGAATGCGTATTTTAAGAGGTCATGGAGGTGGGGAAAAAAAATGAAAATAAAAGTCATGCCCTAACCAGCTGCTGGTATTTGATTAATGTGCTTCTATTGTCTCTAAGAAATGTTAAGCAGTACCTGGACATTCAGTTCCCACTTAAAATATTTTGCATAAATCACGCTATCGATTTATATTATTTTCATAAATCATAAGTCAGTACAGAGTTAACAAATGGTGTAATTTTTCATATTTGTTTTAAATTTAGCCAAGAAATAATATTCTTCACAACAAAATAAGTGTGGATGCTTAGCTATCAAATCTGTAAGAGCTTAACATCCTATTTCAAAAGAGCAATAAAATAGTATTTTGGTAACATTTCACCTAAATCTGGTATTCATAAAGCATTATTAACTCATTTATAAAGCCTTAGTTAATGCCCATAGATGTTTTTATGTGCACTCAAAGTTTTTTAAAAGCATGCCATAACACTTTATAACACAAAGTGACATAATGCATTATAAATGAGATATTTTAACTGTTCATCAAATTATTTTCAAGAGCAGTGACAAAGTGTGTTTAATTAATGCTTTTCCTTTCCTTCCTTTTGTTTAATTAATACTTTTCATTTTGACTTTTTAAGTTTTCATAACTGTTAAAATATTATAAGCTCTCTTTACAGGCATAAACTAAAATGTTGTCAATATTTACCTCTTTGAAAAAAACTGCATACATAATGACTTAAAAAAGCTTATAAATGCTCGTTACAGACTTAAAGTAAAGTGTAATCATCTTGTTTTAAGTAAGAATGTCTTAACATCCAAAGAATCAAAACTTCAAATAAGTTCATATTATAAAGCCTTATGTCAAATTGTTAACAATTTATGACTATGATAATGAACATCTATGAACATTTACAAAGGCTTATGACAAACGGTACAAAGTGTTATGAATACTTTATAAATGCGCTTATAATGGATTATAAATACCAGGTTCATAGAAAGTGTTACCAGTATTTTGTATTATTTTGCATGTTGACTATCGTTTCTAAATCTGATGCTGCTTATTAATACATTTTTTATCAAATTGTGAGCAGAAGTGAATGTTTATCAAAATTGCACATACATTAGCTTGATCCCTTTGGTTTAAATCCAGAACTATGCTTGCTGGAACAAAATAATTCTAGATATGTTACACAGTAAACATGAGTGCTGATGAAAGTGTTTTTACAAATGCGTTTAGCTAGCAATCCCATCCATGAATTTGCAGCGTGTACAAATGAAAGAGGATGTAAAAGGTCAGGCATTAATGTCGGATAAAAAGGTCTGGACTGCAATCAATGCTCCACTTTATCCCAAAGGTATTCAGCTGGATTAAGGTTTTGGTTATGTGCAAGGGCCCTGACATTTCTTCAGACAAAACTCATTAAATGTTGGTACAGTGACAGTGATGCAGGAATAGGACCATCTCCAATCTGGCATTACATCTAAAATGTCTATATACCATAACAATTATAAACATTTATTGGACCTAAATCAAACTCATTAGTGGTGTATAAGTGTGTTTCCTCACTTTTTGTATATAAACAAGTTATCAGAGCTCCTGATCTACACCATAGTGAAGGGGGTATTTTAGATCTCTTGGTAAAACCTCACTGGTTCATGTCACATCATCTGAGCTGGGTCTAATGGATGCTTATTTTAAGGGTCACAAAGCTGGAACCTATCCTGCAACCCATCCACTGAAGTTATCACTGTTGGTCCTTAGGCAGGCCCTTAAGCCTAATTGCTCCAGGGATGCTGTGGCCAAACCTGTGCTCACTTTAAGTTGCTTTGGATAAAGGCGTCTATTAAATGACCGAATGTAAATGGATATCAATTGAAAATGGACATAATCCTAATTTGCAATCTGTCAGTGCACATTCATTTACACCATGGAGATATGTATGTTAGTTTTATGATGTTTCTTTGTGGGTATGACTTTGTGGGCTGTGCCCCAGATGCTAGAAACTAAACATCAGGCCTAATTGAATAATTAATATCACTTGTTGAGGAAGTGATTAAACAAGTGCTTTATATAAGCCGCCAGGCTGAGCCGTGAACCTTTAAGACACAAGATCAAACAAATTAAATACATCTCTGTTTCATGCAAAGCTTTTGAGATTTCTGCTTGAAATACGTTTTAAAAAGTAAATACATTCACATGTTCTAAATAGGGAACATATATTTATAGATTTTCAGCAGATGTTTTAAACCATTTCTATTTTTACAGAATTTATTGAATCATTGTTTTTGAACTGTGGGAGAATCTGTATCCCCTGCACTGTAGAGGCATGTAGAGGCGAACATGCTAACCACTAACCGCCGTGCCACCCTGAGATTGTACTAGTCCAATAAAAAGATTAAATATAAAATGACTGCATGTTGCAAGAAGCAGTATAGCACAGCACTTAGTAAAGTAATTGGGTATGACTACATCTGTCTGGGTTTTAAGTGCAGAACTGGTGTATAAATTTCACATGCTTCATTGACACTGTGGCGTTTCACCAGCAGGTGCTTGCCCTACAGCATTAAGTTGTTACAAATAAAGAACATGACTGGCACTATTATAGCAGCCATAAAACAACTCACACGCCTACCATTGATACATTATGTACATACTATGACACTGTAATAAAGTATTAAGCACCAAAGCAATCCAAAACCAGTCTATTATGAAACTACAAATAAGAAGCACTGTTTTTAAATCATTACATTTTATAACCCAATCTCTTTCAGCCCTTTCACTTGTACTCCACCTCTATAAATATTGATTTCTCACCCAGGTGGCCAAGCTGTAAAATGGTATGAGGGTGTGGATGTTTAAACTGGAATGAACTTGCCTAGCATCTTGGTCCATTAGTGTATTGCATTCCTTATGCACATCCAATAAATATATGCAACATAGTTGGAATTCATATACGTTAAATACATAACAATAACGGAATATTAATATTGCACTTTTGCGCTGTGTACAAATTGGCTAATGGTTATATGTGTATATACATATAAACCTTCTACATGTTGTTCAGTACCTCCTGAGAAATAGTTCATCTGCTTCCATTTGCTGCACATTTAAAGTTCCTTTTGTGTCCTTTCCCCAAAGTATCAATTCTAATACTGGAAGCTCGTCTGGTCTCCATAAACTGTAATGCAGGCATCTTTTTTACTTTTATAGACCTTGATCTAATTAAAATCTGACGTACTTAAAGATCATAAAATTCTCAGATGAACAAAATTCGTGCTTTGAGGGTTGCAGAATGAATTAGTGTTTTCGTGCATGTGTGAATCGAAGCTGTTGGAGACACTCCCAGCACGTGTGGCAATAAACATTCAAGACTCATTTGTTGCATTGCCAGATTTGCAATAGAAACTTGTGTAAATCAAAGGACTGTTGTGCTTCTGAATCTTGGTTATCCTACAATGTTGTTATTGCCATGCATAAGTAGGAGGCAAAGTATGTTATTCCATATCTAAAACAGTCACATATATTAAATTGGAAGTCATACATACATGATTAATATAAGAAAACACACATGTTCTCAACTGTGATGAGTTTTAAATAATAAAAGCAGTTAATTTGAGAAAAACACTCTACAGTTAAGTCCCATTCTCTAGGAGGTGCAATGGGGGTGTTAGTTAAACTTTGTGACTTTCCCTTTGATTTTTGACTAATAATTCAGAAGAATAGATGTTTAAATAATATAATACTAAATAAAATATTTTATATACCAGGGGTGCTGTATGTAACCCCAGCCGAGTTGGGATACTTGTAAGCCGATTTAGATATAAGTGTCTGCTAAATGACGAAATGTAAAAGTATTGTAAGTATTATGGCTGAAGTGCCCTTGGGCAAGGTACCTAACCCCATTTGCTCCCCAGATGCCATGTACAAGTCTGCCCTCAACTCCTGGCACATGTTCTCACTTTACACGGTGTGTGTATGTGTAGGTTAAACTGCACAGATGGTGAGTGGCAAACTATAGCTGCTGCAACATTTAATGCTTAGGTCAAAGGGGCCCCCAAATGCCTTCAAACACACTGACCAGAAGTTAACACAATATTTATCTGAATAGACCACTAATTCTCCTTATATGGTGTAATGTTAATAAATAAAACAAAAACAAAAAAAACTGAATACAACCTACTGTATGTACTTATGAATCAATGACACCTTACTGGTACCAGTAATTTATAACCTAAAATATAGCCACCTAATTACACATGAGAAAACATGGCAAGAACGCATTAGTAGTGGTATTCCCTCCCAGCCCATGATCAGGTCTACTTTTTGGCTTAGTGTGGTTAACCAGGGTCTTTTTCCTGTAGAGTTTATGTATTTTTTTGTGTCTGCGCGTGTTTGACCATGCTATTTTCATAAAGAAGAGTAGTGTTCAGAAACTAACCCAGAAACAACATGCCGAAAAACTTTGATGGTGGGTTCACAGGGCTTAGCACATCTAGCCTTTGGCCTTTGTATATCTGGCTGTTAACTGGTATCTGGCAACATAATGCATTTTTTTATCACACTGTAAAATGCAAAGTTTAGTTAATCGAATGATTTATCAGCTATAAAACTGTCATTTGTTGTAATGCAAATGTTCCATGACAACAGAGCACAATAACATTACAAAAAGTCCTTCGAAATGTGTTTTCCACTAAACAAGTCCAAAATCACTTTAGAACACAACTTAAATGGAGAACCATGTGCTTGCTGCATTTCTGGGCTGAACACAATATTTTTAAGCAATGATCACGCGGTTGGACCAAAGTCAGTAAATCTGTCAATCATCTGTTTAACTGGCACCGCTTATCTACAAGTTATGTTATGCCAACTGTGCTTACCCACAGAGGAATACACATATGAACCTACTCATGAAAGGTCACTTTAGCCATTGCACTCTGTGAGATCTGGAACTTCAGATCAGAAGGCTGGTCCCTTAAACACAAGCCCATGACTGCCCCAGAGCCTTTATTTTTGTTGTTGTTGTTGTTATTTTTATTATTCATTCATTATCTTAATCCTCTACTGGGGTTGCAGAGGCGTTCCCCCATATCCATCCAGGGATGCATGGTGCTGGGCAGATACATCCAGGACAGGCTGCCAATCTATCGCCAGGCACACACACACCAGCACACACTATATTGGGGCAATCTAGAGCATTCAATTTACCTTAAATCCATGTTTTGGACTGTGGGGGGAAACTATCGATTATTCATATATTATATGTATACAATTTGTTTTATAAAGCCTCAGGTCGTTGTTATAATACTTTATGACTGTGATTATGAACATCTGTGCATATTAATGGAGGTTTATAATTAAAGTTTATGAATGAAACCTTTATGAATGCACTTTCATTGCATTGTGAATACCTGATTCATAGAAAGTGTTACCGCATCTTTTTGCTGAGCAATGTTTTTCAGCTTCCTATTTAACTTGGCAAACTTCTCCGATTTCCTTTTTTATTAGCATTTAAACCTTTGCGCCCACGCAATGTGAAGCTACGGCCTGTGGAGAAGGGTTTATTGTTGACATGGGACCCCCCTAATGAGTTGGATGGTCGGCCAGTGGACCGCTACAGCATCGGCTATGGCAAGTCTATAAGTTCTCTCCATTTTATCACAGTGGACAAGGACCAACGCTCTGAGGTACTAGAGGATGTAGGTAAGAACAAATATATTGCTTTTATATGATATGCAGCAACTGGTATAAATGACAATATACATAGCAAACTCATAGGAGTAGAAGTGTGTAAGCTATATATTACACTATATATGTGTGGTGGGTTTTAGAACCTGGAGTTCCACACTATCTTAAGATGATTGCTGAAAATGAGGAGGGGATGAGTACACCAGTCTACAGGACAGTCACTCCAGGAGGTACGCTAATAAAATAGAATGTTTCTTTTATTTATGCCCACTGTAACGAGTATTTTCATTCATTCATTCATTATCTTCCGCTTTATCCTATGTTTCCCCATGCTCGTCCAGGGGAGAATGTTTCGGGTGCTGGGCAGATACACCCAGGACAGGGGGGCAATCTATCACTGGGCACACACTCGCTCACACAGACACGCACGCATACACACTCTGTATGGGGCAATTTGGAGAACTCAATTGACTTGATCCATGTTTTTGGACTGTGGGAGAAACCGGAGAACCCGGAGGAAACCCACGCAGACACGGGGTGAACATGGAAAGTCCACCCAGATGGGGATTCGAACCGGGAATCCCTAGTGCTGAGAGGAGAACGTGCTAAACCACTAAGCCACCGTGCCGCCGTAATGAGTATTTGGTTTCAGCAATTGTTTTAGCTGTTGTGCTCTATCAGAGAATCAACTAATATCCTGCTTTAGTGATGTCATGCTCAATTGATTGCAGATAAGCAAAAGATTTACACATGTTTGGATTTGAAACACAAAATGAGACTTTGCAATAATCACTTTAACACGCCTCCTAACTCAACTCAAGTCATTTGGAGCTCTGCCTTTTCCTAATCTTTGAAACTTGATGGCTAAAACAATGACATGCATTTTAGGCCAGTACAGGATAATCATTCCCATCTGCATTGTTAATTATTTCATCCTCATTTATTACTGGCATCCCCTGTAGTTGCACAAACCTACGGCCAATTCTCACATTCTTGTCCGACTCAACCGTCCTCAGAAACCACGTCATGTGTTGTGGCAGCTTGTCACCCGTCCAGCGCACACCACATAAATCTAACATCATTTTCTCTGCTGCTCTGATAAACAGTGTTCGTGTTCATTACTTGATTTGCTGTTGATTCATTCTTTATCAGGCATAGAAAATGAGTGCAGATCACAAATTTGTCTGTATTAAAGCCTTCTAGTCTCCATGTTTTTAGTAAACAGACCGTATTAAAGGTGCTTTACAGTACATGCAAAGAATAATACCACATTATTATGTATTATTTGATTACACTACTTTAACTACTTACTGGTTATTATGTTTAAGACAGATTATAAATTGCTGTAATTGTTCTAATCTTTACTATAGAAGAGGAGTGGGTAAAACTGGACGGTTTTGCTGTTGAAGGGAGATCTCCAAACAGCTCTTCACCTGGTAGGCCCACCACACACATTTGTTAAATAATAATGGGTGCTTTGTGTATTAGGTGATGGATTACGGAACAAAAATGATTAAGGTTTTAATTCCCTGAACTGTTTTTCTGCCTTAGTTAGGCCATTGATTATATGATACAGAATGACATGTAAGTTACACTAAGAGGTGTCTGGTAAATCACACTCATTTGGTATAACTTATTTTAAAACCATAAATTAATATGGGATAATGGCTTTTTTTAGACAAAGGAGCGTGCTTTGGGTCATGCACATGATTAACTTTATGGACAAGAAGTTTTCCAGGTTTGATGTCAATGCCCTATGTGATATACTGGTGTTCAAAACCTTCAGGATTGTACATAATTATTCATTCATTTATTTATTCATTATTTTCCACTTATTCCTTAAGGAGAACATTTTGGGCTCTGTGTAGATACACCCAGAACAGGGTGCACACGGGCACACTCACACACACACACACACTATATCGGGCAATTTAGAGCAGTTAATTTACCTTGAATACATGTTTTTGGACTGTGTGGACTGAGGACTTTGGGACTAAACCACCGTACCACCCTGCACATAATACATAACACATTTAGTAACTGCTTAAATTCTGTCTATGCTGCATTATTCATCACCGAAACAATCACTAAAAAAAGATGACCACATACTTCTGGTAATACAGTAGAGTGTACATTAAAGCATTCAAAAGCCTCGAAATAAAAACTCAAAACTGCTAATTCAGGGGCGATATCTTAAAGAAGTATTTTCCCCTCCAAAGACTGTCAGGTATGTTTGCCTGGGGGGTAAAAGTGCAGAAATTTGTCACAGCAGCTGTGAGAGATGCCAACCACATCAAAGCACAAAGCACTTATTTCCACCAATAAGCCACACATCGGCTTTAAGACAAAAACTAAAACAGAAATTATTTAGGGACTATCAACAGAAACTCTGCTGCTGTCCAAAATAAATTACACAGTAAGAAAGAATAAAGAAAAATGCCGTTTAATAATAATATGAACAAAATAACCCACATGTTTTTATAATTATGTACTTAGGAAGTGTCTGTGAGAAATAGCTTGGACTCTACATCCACACGTGTATACAATACATTTTATTATTAAATAATATGGAATTAAAACAGGTCCAGCTAACTGTGTATTCACTATAGAAATTTAGTCTTAATGCATTTTCCAGGATATAATTTCCAAAGTCTAGACAATTCCAGGAAATCTGGTTGAGATAGCGACCAATTACAAACTATATAACCTCCTGTTTTAAGAACCATTTACTACAAGTGAAAAGAATGCTAATGTTACACCAATTCAGGTGAATATGACAATTAAATACGCAGTGAAGGAAACCAGGAGTGCATATAGATTTAAAACTTTAGACAGGAGCTGTACAGACGCAAAAAGGGAAACACTAATCATCAACGTACATTTAACCTTGTTTAATAAATGGATTTTCATCTGCTTGCTTCTTTCACTCATTTTTTCCCAGTACCCCAACCGTGCACAAACTCCACAAAAGTCTAGGAAATACCTTGCTAGAGTGCCAATTGCTCCCCCCTGTGGAGAACTGTCAACTTTCATAAATTAGTGAGTTGACTGAGCTCAATACCAGACTAATGTTTATACATTTAGGAGAATGAGAATGACGTGGCAAGGAAACAAAAAGCAAGGAGCCTCCAACCTTCTGATCTGAAATGCTACCAAGAAGCTTGCTCATGTTTTCCAGTAAACCCAAATGTCAGACTCCAACAACAATATAGTACATATAAAATATATCGAATATATGACAATATATTTTAAAAATATATAGTGCATGTCTGTGTGAGTCAGTGCCCAGCACTAGATTACCACCCTGTCCTGTGAGTATCCACCCAGTGCCCGAAACCGTCTCCCCTGGATGGGCATTGGACCCCCTACCCCACGAACCAAGTAGAGAATTAAGTGGGAAAAAAAATGAATGGATGAATGTTTCACATTTGTTTTATGAGTTTAAGCCTCAGCCTGAAGAAAAGGGGAGGAAATCTGTCGATCTAACTAACAATTTGACAAGCAAGTTTCATTTACTCCCATATGCAATTAAAAGAAATGATAAAAGACATGAGCAAGTATTGCATCAGACAGTTCTAGCTATTTATCCCTTTCCAAATACTAAACAGAGACAGCATATATTCAAGCACAATGCACAATGTACATCCAACCAATTCATTTTCTCTGATCAAGAAATTGGAAGCCTTTTTGAAAGGAAAAATCTAAAGCATGCATTGTTGCACCTAACAAACGCCACTGACAATCTCAGTGTCCGTGTGGACCATGTAGGAAATTCTTTACAAACCTATATCAAATGTGAGGCTGATTGTTCGTATTTGGCTCAACTGAAACGTAGTGTCATGTGTATTTTTTGCCAAAACATTCCTTCGCTTGTATCAAATTGGACTGCATTCAGACATCAGCTTCCCATTACGTCCAATTACATGTGTTTAAAAGATAAAGAGATAACACTAAGAGAGTCTGTGATAAAAAAAGACGATTTTTTTTAGATGTCTGATTGGCATGAGCTGGCAACTGCCTTCACATTCCAACCAGGTTAACTCAGTTCTGTTTTATATTTGCCTTGTTGTTGCCATAACGCTGTGTTCTAATCCTGGTCTGTCTGGGCATATGCACTATTAAGAGATAAAAGGTAATTTTGCGTTAAGAGCAATTTTTTAGCTGTGACTATAATGACGTGTTTACCCAGTCAGCCTCGTGTTAAGCTGATGTGATTGCTGTTTCGACAGCTTACATAATGTTGGATAATGTGGTGCAAGAAAATTCACTCTAAGAAAATGAGTGCACTTTTATTGTGAAGCTGTAAGCCATTTTTTATATTTTATTGATATATAAACTATTAGCTTTTTAATTTTTTTTTACATAAAATAAATATTTAGATCTTCACTAAAATTATATTAAAACTATAGCACAATGATGCACAAATCATTCATTCATTCATCATCTCCCACTTCATCCTCTAAAAGGGTTGTGGGGGGAGTTCCCATGCCCATCCAGGGAAGAACCTTTCAGGAACATGCCAGATACATCCAGGTCAGGGCGCCAATCCATCGCTGGACACACACACTCACACAGGCACACACAAAGACACTATATGGGGCAGGAGGACATGGAAACTCCAGCACTGAGAGGCGAACGTGCTAATCACTAAGCCACCATGCTGCCCCTTTTACTGTTTTTTTTATTCATTTTGTGATCTGTGTACATGTTCTTTGGCGTAAACTTCTGTGCACATGCGTGATAGTATGAGTACTGTGTCACCTGAGGTATGTTATTGTTGTAGGGGGCTTCCATGTGCCATTAAAGGTATTGTTTAACACTATGCATGCTATGTTGAATATGCATGTGTTCCGGGGTATTTTATACTGCTGTCATTATGTCGTTTTCACTTTTTTAAACTATTTGTCTCTTGTGGTTTTCTTTTTCTTACGGTTGGGTTCATAACACATTTAAAAACACCATAGCCAACATCCTTATCGAGCTGACACTACGGTCTGTTTTCACTCCTGCTTAATCAGTATAACTCATTATAATAAGGTTTTAATTACTTACTTACAGTACAGTGCTGTACCAGCAGTGACTGTTAAGCCTCTTAGACTGTCAGACAGCATGAAAAAAAGAGACCAAGGAAAGCCAAAGCACTTTGGCTAAGATGAAGAGATGATTTGCGCTCTCTCTCTACGCTCTTTTACTTTTTTTCCTTCCTCATCGTCCAGTCCATTTGCTCTTCCAAGAACTCATTCACCCAAGTAGCAAGCGAGAGATATCATATCCTTTTTTTCTTATATTTATTCATTTATTCTATGTTTTTGATTAATCTTCTCCTGCACTTTACTAACAATGCTTAATTCATTCCTTATAAATACAATCTAATTTCCAATAATGATTCAGGGACTTACTAACTCTTTCCTTCCAAAAATGCCCAGGAATAAGGAACCAGTGCATGGTTAATATGTTCAGATCCATCCTAGTATAGCAGTGATGCTGGCTGTGTCTGATGACAAAATCAGACTGTGATCTGTCATCTGAGAATCATTACTAAAGGAGACAGAGGCAAAGCACAGAGGAATGTTTTTCATTATACAGTCTCTGAGTAAAACGAAAGAAAGTGGACAAAATGCAAGGAAGCATAGAAATTAGGGAAATGTTATTGCAAGACATGTTATGAGAGAGAGATAGATAAATAAAGAGGCAGACAGAAATTAAAGGGTAGTAAGAGAGAGAGATGAAAGAGTGTGGAAAAGAAACAGGCAAATGGGGTGAGAGTAGGGGTGGAATGGAGTAGCAGTTGATAGAAAATCAGTGTCAGTGTATGTAATTGTGACTTATCTGCATGTCAGTAAAATTACTATATATCCCCATATTCTTTATATGTAGTATAAATACAGTAATCAGGCCTTACACTATACTGTTCATCTTTGTCCTGAGATTTGTCTGAGAGCAGGCGTTTGATGCACTTAATAATTTTGTCAGGCCTGGGATTTTAATGATTAAAACATGGTTCCAGTGACTTCCAAAGTAGGTCACATAAATGTTACCTCCACTTTTTTCTTTTGTTGCTTTTTTGTTACTTGTTTCTTATATATACCTCAATTGGGGCCATGTATTTTATACCTAATCCATCAGTAATGCTCTGTCTGAATTAATAAACCAATGTATGGTTGGCGTCTTTTTTATGTAAAAATTCAATATAATTGGCCGTTTCATCGCAAATAGCTAACTTGTAACGGCAATGCAGCGGCAATGGGGGAGAAAACAGAGCCATCAGCAATATACTTAAATCTTACTCAAATCCTAATAAAATATTGATTTCTTTCAAAGCCATAATTATTTCTGTATGACTCCAAATGATTTCTAAAGCTCCAGTGGAAAACAACTGGGTAAAAAGTGGATAGTGCACTGCAGCACAAAAAAACACAAATTGCAGGGTTATGTCCTCAATTAGTAAGGAATGGGATGCAGGTGTTAATACTCAGAAGGGGCAGTGCTGAAATTAGTCACACTGCGTTGGACTGAAGTTTGCAACTCAGAATTTCCTACCTCTGAAACAGGAAAAAGAAAATAATGACAGTTTAGCTAGAAAATTATACTTACAAAAGCACTCAAACCTGACATTGGCAAATAAAATAAATGAAAATACATTTACACCAACATGGCCAATTTAATTTTTAGTCTAACTGACAGACCTGTTTTTGTCTGTTTAAAATGAACCCTACATTACTTTAATTCCCTTTTTAAAGGTAAAACTAACTGGACTATAAAGGTATGTAGATTTTGCATCAATAAGCAATGAGCAATGACAAGAAATGTGTGGTACAGATCTAGGGAGATACACATTTTCTGATTTTTTGCAAATTTTGGTACAATTTTAAGTTTGGACCTTATATTTTTTGGTTGATCACAAATATTAAATTAGCATCTAGTAACATTTTGATCTTCTGTTAGGTAGGAGGTCATCAGAGTTTTCTTCCAACCCAAACCCACGCCTCACAGAACATAGACCAGCAATACAGCAGAGACCCCCTCAGTCCTCATCAGGCCCTGAAGCCCCACGCAGAGGAGGCTATCTTCCGATTCGTTCCCAAAACAAACACAGAGTGGACCTTAGTCAGCCCCAAGCTGACCAACGCAAGCCTAAATTCGGTAAGGATTGCAGCAGGTGGAATCCAAACAAAAATTATATGACAATAACCCACATTAATAATAAAATGGAATAAAATAATGCTGTAGATGATATTTTTTCTCTGTTTGTAGCATCCGAGTCCGTCTTTGTGGTTTCACTGAATGGAAATAAAGCCCCACAGAGAAGTGCAATAGCAAACAAGGCTCACATCAATGAATCCCCCCCTTCAGGTAAAAGGCCACTTTTAAAAGAACCATATTACTAAATTTATTTCAATGTACAATTCACAAAACATAAATGTTCTTTATTAGAGCCTGAGATAGTGGAGGAGGCAGAAGACATTACAGTAAGAGTTGTTTCCCCGCAGTCGGTCCTCATCACTTGGGTGGACCCACTTGTACGAAAACGCAAAAGCATCCCTGAAGACAGCAGGTCAGAATTGCTTTTAATTCTTTGATCCACTTTACTGGACTTTTTATGTAATGTGTTTAAATATTTTAGTTGGATCGTCAGAGTAAGTTAGAGAGGCGCATTTATTTTGTGACACGACATGTTTTTTTGTAAAGGCATTACACTGTGAGATACAGAGAAAAAGGAGAGTCTGCTCGGTGGGAGTATAAGGAGACCACACAGAGGCGACTCATGATTGAGAAGCTCTTTGCTGACGGCATGTATGAATTCTCTGTTCGAATCACTCAGGGAGACCAACATGGAAAATGGAGTGTGTCTGTATTCCAGAGGACCCCAGAATCAGGTACTGTTAAAATCATAGATCGCTGTAATTTGAATGTTTGAAGATTTCTTTCAGGGCTGAACAAAATCTGTAATTTAATGGCAAGTAGAGATCAAATAAATCATAGACTTAAATTATTTAACATTTTTGATAACCTATATAGCCTTCAAATTAGTATTTAAAGCAGTTTCACATGAATTCAATTCATTTTCAGTCATCAATAGGCCACATAAGGTAATTTAGATACATGCTATTAGTACATCACAAAAACAAAGTACTTCAAATGATTAATTACTGTAAAGAAAAAGATAACAAATTTTCATGTAAAAACAGCAGTTACATTAAATAATTTATAAACATTGGCTTTGTGGTTCAGTGCTGGGGATCCAGGTTCAGGTTCGCCATTTTCCTCCCACTGTTCAAAAACATGGATTCAAGATCAATTGAATACTCTAAATTGCTCCTATATAGTGTGAGGGTATGTGTCTGTGTGAGTGAGTGAGTGAGTGAGTGTGACCAGCGATAGATTGGTGCACTGTCCTTAAAGTATCTGCCCAGAGCTCAAACATTCTCCCTTGGATGAGCATGGGAACCCCCTTAGAGGATTAGGTAAAAGATAATTAATGGATAAATCCAACCTGAGCATTTTACAGCACCACGGCTACACCCACCCATTTGATTGACCCTGACCCACATGAGGTCAACTGAGGCCAATGAAAAACTCATCTAAATAAAAGTAAAGACTACTCTTACTTAATGTACACACTAATGTAACTGAAAAAAAAACAACAATAAAGATGCAAAATCAATGCATCCATTGTGTACCATGTACAAAGTGTAAGTGCATTGCTTTTACTTTTATTGAAGTTATTGGTTCGACTCTTTACAACAGTACACGTTTCTTGCATTGTGAGAAAATTGATTGCCCAGCTCTGATGTAGACTCTAATATTTGGGGTATTTATGTACTGTTACATATGCTGGTTAAAGGAGTAAGCTACATAGTTGGCAGAAACAAAGACTTACTGGGAGGCACAAAACGAAAGTACAAATGTGGTTTGGGGACTTTATACATCACATGAAATGCTAAAATAAGAACAAAAACGAACTAGCGGGGAATGCATATTTAATAATAATAACAGACACTGTACATAAAACTGTGTATGTAATTCAGTCAACAAAAACAAAAGATTTCTCTTAAGGGTTCATTGAGATGCAACAAACCAATATCTGCTCATCTGGACACTAAAGATGACCACAGCATTACTCATTTTCCTGGACTAGCTATGTTTTGTTTCCATCCTAAACCCTTTTGGCACAAAATTGAGGCAATGGTCTTCACCCATAATTATAAAGCAGCTGTGGCTGCATGTGTTTCATTAAAATGGGGCTATTCCAATTTCAACGTGCTTAATCATTTCAGTGTGGTTTGTAAACAATGCTTAGGTGTTGGTTTTATGAATTACAACCAAGTAAAACTACAAAACGCTGAGGGGAGGATGTGCTAACCATTAAGCCACTGTGCCACTTCTAGTTGATCCTCTATATAGTGATGCAAGTTTTGGTGCTTATACTCTGTAGTGTTGTTAAACTTTCAAAAAAAATTTAATATCTATATCTTAATAGTTCCATCTGGCCCCCCTGAGAACTTTGAGGTAAAGCCGCTTAGAGGAAAAGGTACTGCTATTACAGCATCATGGGACCCACCTGATGAACCCAATGGTAAAATCAGAGGTAAGGAATATGCCTTTTCTCTTTCATAAAGTGTATAAAATGATTTAGAACTACAGTAGTAAACTAAAATTAGGAATTTAATTGCAGAAATCACAGATATAGAAAAAGTATATTAAAAAATAAATGGCATGACTTTGCATTCTATTTTCTATTGATTTGTCCTTGTCTTTATAGTCATTACAACTAAATCTAAATAATTGTCATGTTACATTATCCTTTAGAATATATCCTCTCCTATGCACCTGCCTTAAAACCCTTTGGATCAAAGTCAGTCACATACCGTGGCACTATAACCTCCGCGAACATAGATGGACTGACGCCAGGCGACCGCTATATCTTTAAAATCCGAGCTGTCAACAGAAAAGGACAAGGACCACAAACTAAAACCTTAAGTGTTATAATGCCTGGAAGTAAGCCTTATATTTGCATATTAGCTTAATTATGGACAAAAAACCCACAGATATTAATTCATGTGTTTCCACTTTACCAGCTAGCACTGCTTCAGGACATCCTAGTCAGTCTAAAAATCCCTCTAGAACATCCACATATGATGACTCGGAACCTGAAGATATAGAAGAAATGGAAGAATCCATTATTCAAACCACAACTTCACCCCCGTTACCCAAGAAACACCGTCCTCTTTCTCAGACCCGATCTTATCATAGCATTTTTTCAGCCGTGCGAGGCACTGTGAGAAAGACAAGCTCAAGGACATCCATAAACAGCAATAAAGAAGAAGATGTTGAGGTAACCGGTATTACAAATCAATATGAGACTAAAGAAAACGAAGCTGCTGAAGATTCTCATCCTGAAAATACCAACAATGTTCCTTCAAAAACCGGGGAGGAAGAAGACACGAAGGATTTATCTGGAGCTGAAGAATCAAGCCCTGTTCTTAAAGGTGTTTCAGTCCACACCGAGTCTGCCTCTCCAAAATCATCTGATTCGCAGTCTAAAACAGAGGACCATCTGCAGGTTCAGTCACCTCGCACATCGCCGCTCATCAATCAAAATCGGTTTAGGCAACCACATAGGACAGCAGGTTCACGATCAAGAAATCCAAGTGGAACATCATCCAGTTCATCTCGCAGCCATGAACCTGATTCTACCAAAACTATCCTCAGCAGATTAAATCAAGTCAAAAGCAGCTCTAACGAAGCAAAACCAAACACCCCATCACCTCGGGTTGAAAAAAAAGAGCCAGATGGTGAAGGACCCTCATCATCAGCTTCATTACCATCTTCCAGAGCAAGTAATGTTCCTGCACAAGCAAGTCGCTCAGAATCTGGTTCTGTTTACCTAAATGGCAAAAGAGTTTTTCCATTTAAGGGTCACAAACAAAGATTTGGTTCATCCTCTTCCACATCATCACAGTCTACAACTCCAGCAGCAACCGTTCCCCCTGATAACAGTGAAACTCAAACAACCAGCAACCAGGATACAAACATTCATAACAAAAATGACCATACCAATAAAATACAGAGTAAAAATAACGAATCCCCACAGTCATCCCATCAGTTTATGACAACATATCCACCCTTAATCAAAAAGAATACACAGGAGATGGAAAACAATAAATATAAAGACAGCCATTCATCCCAATTACATTTGAAAACAAACCCATCTCAGATAGAGCTTGGGTCTTCTACTCCTAATAGAAACTCTCGAATAGTAATAGGTAGTCGAAGAAAAGATGGCAGGATGCCCTGGAGCAGAACTGCTTCTTCTGTGGGTGCAGAAAGGCCACATCTCCGAGGGAGTTTATCAAGACCTACAACCTATACCTCAAAGCATCTGGTGCATCCTACACCTGCTGAACCCACTTTAAATAGTATACAAACTGTTTCAACAAGCAGTCCTATTGACAACAGTGACAACAGACATTTAAAGACTAGCAATGACCATGACAAAGATTACCTTGATGAGGTTAGTAAAGAAACTCACAAAATTAACAATAAAGATGCTGTCCCAACTGCTTCTACAAAATCCATTGCATCAGAGGTTAAAGAGACATCGCAGTCTGGAAAAACACCAGCAAGTGGTTCAGCTTCCACTGCTTCTCAGAGACCTGTGTTGGGTTCGAATGGAAAGTCTCGCTCTTCTTATTTGGCAAGTCGTCTACAAGAATTACGACTCAGCGGTAAGTTACAGCCTGTGCAGACTTCGCGGTCAGGCTTCCCAGCAAAACAAGACATTGCCTCTTCATCTATTTCAGCCACTTCATCATCTGTTGATTCTCAGCAACAACAAACACTAACTTCCAACCAAGACACAGGTACAAACCGAATTGGTAATAGAAGATCGATAGTGGGATCAGGCTCACGGTCATCTCTAAGGCAGCATTCAACTGCTGTTCATCCTAGCGGCGAGACATCTACAATGTCTCGTAATCCAGTCGTAGGATCTAGAGTACGAAATCCCATCGGTGGCAGCACTATTTTTAGAGGAAAAACACCAATCAGTTTGCCAAAATCATCTTATGCACAAGGTACATTAAAGACTTATCTGAAATTCTTATTAGAACTTGAATACGTCAGAATGTGGTATTTTTTATTTGTTCTTTCTTTACATAGGCAAAAATGGACGTCCAAATCTTACAGATCAGAATAAGAAAATGCCATCTACGACTACAAATGAGAATACAAAAAAAAGTGGACTGAAACATATTACAGGTCCTGATGGAAGCAAATGGGTGTGTTTTTTTAAAATGGTTCACACGGTATCATTTCCCCTGGCAAGCACCAAAACTAAACATACTTGTTAATTATATAAGAAGCTCATAAAGGCTTTCAGTAAATTGGTATATATGCTTATCTCATGTCTATTGTTTAATATTTTTCTGCATTCACAGTGAATGTACCCTCCCTTAGGTTGTAGATCTGGATAAAGGGGTCTTAATGAATGAAGATGGAAAGGTTTTGCAGGATTCTAGAGGTCGACCCAAGAAAATTATACTTGGAGAAGATGGGAAAACAATTTTTGGTGTGATTCTTTAATAACATCTTGATGACCTTCATCCACATTGCGTTTAACAAATGGACATTGTGAACCAACTACTATTTTTCCTGTTATCCAAAAGATGAACAGGGTAGCCCGTTGGTAAACCAGGAAGGAATGGCCTTGTTTGGTCATGGAAGGGACACTCGACCTGTGGTTAATCCTAAAGACAAGTACCTTACTCTGGGAGGGAAGCCAGTTGTGGGGTTGGATCGTCCTACACCCAGTACGACAACGACAACCACCACCACCACTGCTACCACCACCACTACCACCACCACCACCACAACTCCTGAACCCACAACAGAGATGACAACTCTGGAGTCTATAACTGAAGCTCCTCCTACCTGTCCCCCTGGAACATTTGCAAGACTGGATAGTAAGGGTCTGCCTACAATGGATGTGAATGGAATACTCGACTGCTATCCAGATGGTAAGCATTTTCCAAACCCTGATTTCTCACCTCTAACAAATTGAATTTAATGACCAAAACACAATTTGTATTCTTATAGCAGTCATGTGAAAACAGACAGGTGAAAAGCTCAGCAACAGCTGTTCTAATGACCTTTTAAAAGATATTAAATTGATTTTGGAAGGTTTGGCATTTTATTAGCCCCACATAATTTATTCTTATATAACATTTATTATGGGCAGTAGATTTAAATCCACTTTGACTGCATCCTTGAATAATCAAAGTTTGACTTCCATTACCAGCTAAATACCAAATTTACATATTTAATCATTTGGTGTCTCATAGCAATACATATTTGAAAAAGAGAAAGCCCGTCTAAGTAGAAAAGCTCAACCCTTTATTACAGTGCTGTATAATAAATGTGAACAACATACTAATCACTCACTGAAAAAAAAAACTAAACTTTTTTTACTCTGCCTATTTATTTTAAAATAATATATGTTGGGTTGGGTAGTAGTAATACAATTGTTATGTCTGTGGTTAGATGGCAGGAAATGCTTTTTCTTAACAAGCTTTTAAAATTATTTAGTCTGGTGGCAGCTTGATGCCACTATTGTCTGTAATCCGCAAATCTTGAACTTGTAATAATTGTTATGCATCTTGTACACATTAATACACATTGTAATAAACAATAAGCTTGTGACTGTATGGCTGTCTGCATGTGTAGGTTAGGAGTAGGAGAAAGTGAATAAGATTTAGAATATGTCTCTATCTTACAGATGACTTCTTCATAGAGACCACAATGCAACCAGCAACTACTCAGCTGCCCATCTTAACACCTGCACCCGCACCTGGGATGCGTCACCTTAACAACACCCCTACCTCTGAATATGATGCCACTGGCAAGAAACGTTTTACAGGTAATGTGTGTGCACTCGTGTGCTTGTGTGTGTGTGTGTGTGTGTGTGTATGGCAAAGCACACATACAAATATATAAGCTCCATAAGTGTGGTGCTAACCATGTCACATGGTTATAATGGAATTGTGTCTGAGCTAAAATTAAATACACCTGGTTTTGATCCAGCATATATTAAAAACAACTCAATATACACATTATCAAGAATAACAACATTCATTAAATCAAGGCCATGACATGTTTTGGAGAAGTCTCAGTCAAAGTGAAAACTTATCGTATCCAGCCTTGACATTTTGTCATTTTTATTAGGTTGTAAACATTAACTCTGGAGCTAATAAATCATTAAACAATATTTTCATTGAATCCTAATGCATTGAAGGTCATTTGAAAAATGTTGTTTCTGATAAGACTTAAAATTTCACATTTTGACCTGGAATTTGATTTGGCAGAGCTCCACATCTTCTCATTGGCCTTGAATGCCAGTCTCGCTGTCTCGTGCTCATGGTGGCATTTTGTTGTGTGGATGTTTCTAATTAACAGTGATTGACTAACTGGGTTTAAATCTATTTTCAAATGAGATGTCTATCATATTTTAAATAAAAATATGGACTAAAGACTGGGCTTTTAAAAGTTTATAGTGCCATATTCCAGAAGACATACTAACTTCATTTATTTGGGCATCAATAGGAACCATAAGCAAACGGTAGGTATTCAATAAATTATACAATATCTTAAATATGAGTCCTGATTAATCAACCCTGAGGTAATAGGTACAGCATTGTGCTTATAATTAAATATTGGACTGGAGAATTAGTGGATGAAGTTAAAGTAGGAAAATATTTGAACCAAACACATTTTATTTTTTATTATTATTATTTTTTAATCTTTCAGTCATGGCTGCTTTTATTCTGGCCTCTTCTTTATGTTCATCCTAATTAAGTGCCTTATAGAAAAAACCTGCAGTTGTCACATTTTTACTAATTATTTAAAGATACTTAAGGTTATGCCACAATTATTATTAAGCTATTCAATAATATCTTTATATCCACTTGAAGCACAACTGTTTCTTATTGCTCAGGTTTAAGTACAGAGTATAAAGGTGTTAACTGAGTAAATGAAACAAGGCACTGCCCTTGGAATTGTCAGATTATTCCGTGTATGACTGTTTCTCTAATGTGCTTTTCTTGGCTGCAACATAACATTAAATACTTTGTCTGGAAAAGCATACCAAACACTGTAAAGAATGTGAGTAACCTTATCAGCCAACTTCGTGTTGTTTTATGAAGGAGATCTTCACACTGACTGCTGGGTTCGCTGTGCTTAGAGCACAGAAGTCAACACCACAGACACCAGTGGACCCAGAAACTTTGTTAAAATATATTAGGAAAGAAATTGTGCAATAACTTGCTACCCATCTACCCATCATGTGAACAAATGCTTATTAGAAATTCCTTAGCATATCAAATCTCATTTGCCTAAATGTTTTAACATAACCATGGGCTTCCTTCTTTATTCAGCTGTTCTCACTTCTTAACCTGAAACTACTTGATGCCAACAAAGCAAAGAAAAGGTTCTACCAAACAAACACACTTTCATTACTTCCATTATTTGATGTAAAGTGATCTATTTGGCCAACTGTGTTTACACACAGGAATGTTCACCACATTTAACCCATCCATGTAAAGTGAGCACACGTGCCTGGAGTATACGTATACTCATATATTGCATACGGCTCCTGGGGAGCAAAGGAATAAAAGAGTTAGGTGCCTTGCTCAAGGGCACTTCAGCCATAGTACTTGGTGGGATCAGAAATCAAATCGGAAACCTTCAGGTCGTAGGGCTGCAAACTCCCCAATAATTGATTTATAATATGAAGTAATATTATGAATGTAAGTTTTCACAAATAAATTGTGCATCTTATGGAGAATCTGGCCTTTAAATAAACATTTTCTGATCAGCCGATCGGTCATGTGTATAGTTGCATCTGAGCATGGTTATTGTCCAGTCAAAATCAGATGTCTTTAGATGTGCTTTGTAAACCAATGATGGAACTTTTAGACAACAATAAGCAAACCACAGTAAATCACCAGGATGAAGGTCAATCCAACAACCACAGAACTGCTGATGGAGAAATACAAACTGTTAGATCATCCACCAGATAAACCACAATATGCTATAATTCTCTCCAAGTGCAAAAAAACCACCATTAGTCAAACATTCTTCTATGATCAACCAAACTATACCAGAAATTTGGAAATACAACTATAACCCACAAACTTGGATATTACTCCCCAAATTCTTTAGAATACATTGCACATTTATATAAATGTTCTGTTGATATTTGCACAGATGGGTCTAATATTACTTTGTCTGTAAACCTCCATTTCTCTGTCTTTAGCTCCTTATGTAAACTACATTCAGAAGGATCCTGGAGCACCGTGTTCCTTGACTGAGGCACTGGACTATCTGCAAGTGGATGTGCTGGCTGATCTAATTGAGAAAGATAGTATGTTAGAGAGTCAAAAGCAACCACCTAAAAACAAACCCCATAACATTACTGTGATTGCCATGGAGGGTTGTCACTCGTTTGTTATTCTGGATTGGGCCCGCCCACTAAAGGATGACATGGTGTCAGGTAAGCATTCTTTTTAAAATTCATTCATTCATTATCTTCCGCTTTATCCTCTATTAGGGTCGTGGGGGGGGGGGGTTCCCCATGCCCATCCAGGGGAGAACGTTTTGGGCGCTGGGCAGATACACCCAGGACAGGGCGCCAATCCATCGCTGTCTTTTTAAAATTAGATAATAAATACATTTCTATGTTTTGTACTTAATTTGATGAAATGATTATTGAAATGAACATCCATTAGCTTTCGGAGTTGCCTTTTGACCTTTATTTAAAAAGACATTTGTGAGCTCAGCCACTGGAACTGAACTGAAGGCCTGGCTCAAATTTGTTTTTAAATTTATACTAAAGTTCTCAGTGAGGTTGAGGTCAGGGGTCTGTGCCAGAAACTGGAGCTCCTCCACACCAGTCTGGTCAAATCATCTCTAGTTGAACCTGATTTTGGACACGGAGCTGTAGTCCTATTAAGACAGGAAAAGGTCTTACCCACATTGTGACCACATATTTGGAAAGATCAAGGTTTACTGCTTTAACAAATTCCTTCAATGTAACTACAGAGCCTAACTCAGATTTAATAATCATGTGCCCATGCTTGGGCTTGTGGTTAAAGCCAAATAGCAACTACCCAAATAAGGAGACAATACTGTATATATGCATCTTTTTTTTGAGGTCTGTTTGAAATTAATACCACTGTGATGGTAGATCATATACTGAGTGGATGTGTGTTATGGGTTCTCAAAACATGCAATTTCTTCCATTTATTGAACCTATGTTATCACAAAAAGCATACATTTCACTGACAGCAGCAGGAATGTGCAGGAAACCATGCCAAATCTTTAAAAAGTATTTTTAAAAGTGACTTATCCCATATTCGAATGTTCTTCCTTAACATCTGGTTTGTTGATTCACCTTTAGAGGTTGGGCATAATTTATCAAATGACTTATGACTCTAGAATCTCTCAAAAATTTAAGATTACAGGATTTTCTTGTCAAAATGTTTCACTTTGAGTTGAAAAAGCTTATGTAAAGCGTCTGTCAAACTGATGCAGAGTGTCACAGCAATGTTTTTAAACCAGTAACTTCTTACAAATTTTGAGAATTTAGTTTCCTTTTAAGTTGTAATAATTTTGTCCACAGGGTACATGGTGCACAGCGCCTCATATGATGATATCCTGAACGACAGATGGTCATCCCGCCTGTCATCTGGCACTCATCTAGCTGTTGAGAACCTCAAACCAAACTCAAGGTGAACTTAATGCATAAAGTGAACTTGTGTTAAGTTTCAGCATTTAGCATCTTTTAATTAAAAAAATGTTAAACATTTCATATTAAAAAGCATTAAACATTGATTAATATAGTATTGCCTTGATAATAATTAGGACTCTTCAAGATGTCTTTAAAATATTTTATGCAATTACTATAAAGTGTTTGGTGATATCAAGACAAATGTACTACAGGGCCAGAGTTTAATGATTATACTTATATATGATTAAGTTTTTATTAGTTTAAGAATTAATGCATTAATGGGGATCTAAGCTTTAATTATGGTTAAACAGATCCTTAAACTGGATTAGTCAATAAAACTTAAACTTAGCCATGGACCTTGACTTGGAATGACGGGATGCTTAGGCTTTCTAAACCATAGAACATGTATAGACAGAGCAGTTGAAAAGTTGAAAAGTTATATCAGTTTTGCAAAAATAATTTTGGTTACTCTCAAGTTATGGAAAATGCCAAAAAATGGAAACAGACAAGCGATGAGAAGTTGCAGATTCTACTCATATCAACAGCAGACAGCTGATGTCATCAATAGTATATTGTGTAATCCTGCTTCAAGCGAAGCTCAATCTAAACATCATCTCTCATTTGAGTAAAATTTCTCACTGCATTCATTCCTTTTTAATTGTGGCAAATCAACATGACAAGCCTTGTGTGGGGTTTGAACTAAACCTAAACAAAACATAAAAAAATGCTTATTTTAAGAATTTTTCAGTCATGACTTGTTAAATGTCTTAATACATTTAGGGACTTGGATTTCAAACGAATAAAAGGGCAATTAAAAAAGCTCCAAAAAAGTCTACATGCAGAACTCTAAGGTTGCAAAGGTCTGTTCCTAATTTGATCAGATTTATGTAAGTAATAAAATCTCAGCAGCAGTCCCTGATGCAAGAGGTTCTTGATTTTTAGAACAGTAACCGTCATTATAATATTCTTGTTGAAGATCCCAAAGCATGGCTTTATTTCACAGCATCTTATGTAACGTGGAAATTTGTGTCCTTTTTTCAACACCCACGCCCACGCTTTCTCTCTCATACATCTTGCTTTATGCAATGAAGACTGCAGTGAGATCAGCCACCAGTCATTTAAAGGGAACATGATTACATGTGTGAGTCGTTTCCAATGAGCGCAAGAAAACTGGCATTTTATGTTGCAGGATTGGCTAATGTAGAGCATGTGTCCTGTTGGTTGGGGCTTGGCGGCTCCATTAGGACAAGCTTTACTCTACTTGCACTCTCTGATGTATGACTTAGTGCCTGTGCCATAAACTGCACACTGACACCACATACTGCTGCGAAGCAAACGTACTGTCAAAACGGTGGTTTCCATGGTACCCAATTGGCTCTTTGTAGTTCCCTGTGCAGTAGATCTGAAATGTTTATGGGCTGCCTGGACATTTCCCACAGATGTGAAGCAACCACTATCTACCAGACCTGACCTAACCGACTTTATCTTCTGCAGCCGAATACACATGCATGAATTCCTTCTCGTCACATTGCTGCAGTACTGCTTAAAATGCAAGTCCACTTATATAGAGACACTTAAAATTGGGTCCGTTAACTGTATATATAAAAATGTTCACAATTATTTAGGAGTTCACATGGAAGGTAACTCACCCGTTTGGAATGTAGGAACGGACGACGTTTCACTTGCTCTTTCTTTGAATGGAGTTTGTCAGTTTCTGTTTTCATAGCCTGTCCTTGGAGAACTGTGACTGACAAGAAAGATACCAGTACCTTCAAAAAAACAAGTGAAGAAAGCAGAGCCTGATGAAGGATTTAAAAAGTACAGACACAGGAGACTTCATAAAGCTTTCATTTAGCCCTCAGATTTGGGGTCTAGGGATTACTTCAGACGCACACACACATACACAGACACACACACATACAGAGACACACACATACAGAAAATGCATTTATTTTCCCACTCTGCATGTGTAAATCTGACTGGAATTGTCTCCACAGTTCTCTCTCTTTAGTCAGAGTTTCCACATGGTAACTCTAATCTAATCCAGCTACTCTGAGTTCACACAATTAAACGGGTCCCAAATAAAAGGAACTGATGCATGAAGGCACTGACCGCTGCCTTTTGCTGTACACACACATACACACACCGAACATGTGTAGACATAGATGTTCATTTATTTTACTTCAATATCTACAAGGCTACACATGTTTATCTCTCTGATTTTAGACTTGGTCCACAAACACCCACCCCGTTCCTCACACCGCCAGATTTTTCTCATTTCCTTTTTAAAACCCTTTCCAATCAATCAAACGACTAGGAGTCAGGGGCTGGAGGTTTGTATTTATCTTGTCATCACAGTAAAGACTGGTCTTTTTTGAGTTATTGTATTGCCTCTCATTATAGTCTGACCCATTAGGTTTCTCTCTTCCGTTTCTCTAATAATTGCCCTAGTTGTGCCTTTCTCCATTACTATACGACTTCAGACTTTATTCTTTCTGTCACCGTGTGTGTTCCTTTAGCTGATCCTTAACTTATTTTTTTATTGCTTTTGTTTAGCCATTTTTCATTTTTGTCCCACAGGTATTATTTCAGAGTTCAAGCTAAAAATGTTCACGGTCTCGGGCCGATCAGTGATACTTTAACTTACATAACAGAATCGGGTCAGTATCCCCCACAAAAGCAGCTTTTTAATTCTATTTTGGTCAACGTAAACTGGTAACATTTTCTTAATTTCCATGTGTTTCACATTACAGATGACCCTCTACTTATAGAAAGACCCCCAGGTAAGAGACTTATTTGCAAGTTTTCACAAACATATTTAAAGGAACTAGTGAGGTGAAAAACGAAATACACAGTCAGTAAGCAGTTCACTCACACAGCAGCACATATCTATGTTATCAGATCGGGACGGGGAACGCGTCATTGAATTATCACTG
Source organism: Corydoras maculifer (assembly GCA_019802435.1). NCBI lineage: Eukaryota > Metazoa > Chordata > Actinopteri > Siluriformes > Callichthyidae > Corydoras > Corydoras maculifer. The sequence continues at coordinate 2,497,912 of JAFMOD010000047.1, read as the reverse complement.
ATTTATTTGAAGGTGAGGTAATGCTTTCCAGACGAACACTGATTTTGCAATAGCTAAAGTTCTTTGTTATTGGTCTTTTGAACAGGCTTGTGACTAATTCTGTTTTTTGCTGTTGGAAAATTTTAATTGATATAATATTTAACTGCTATTTAACTGCTATAAAAAACATTTCAAACTCTGGGCAGATGCACCCAGGACAGGATGACAATCTATTGTTGGGCACACACTTACACAGATGCACACACTATATGGGGCAATTTAGAGTAGCCAATTTCCCTTAAATCCACATTTTTGGACTGTGGGAGGAAACCGGAGAAGCCGGAGGAAACCCATGTGGACACAGGGAAAACATGTGAACTCCACCCAGTTTGCCATGTGTAGCCCTGTGTAATCCCTAATGCTAACCACTAAGCCACCGTGCCACCACTAATAATAATAATAATAATAATAATAATAATAATAATAATAAAGCATTTCAACAAATTTATGGTAATTTTCTAGGTGGCGAGCCTATCTGGATTCCTTATACCTTTAGGTACAATCCTGCTCACAGTTCCTGTAAAGGAAGTCAGTTTGTCAAGCGCACCTGGTACAGAAAATTTGTGGGTGTAGTCCTCTGCAACTCTCTACGCTACAAGATCTTTATGGGAGACGGCCTTAAAGGTATATTTCAATATCCTTAATTTTTGTTGAATAGTGCCAAGCATTAACAGACCAACAGGACCAAGCCTTATCTATGTTTTAAAAACATAAAACAAAAATGAGTGTTTAAGCATCTAGGAACATATTGTCTTAATTTAAGGTGGAACTTAGCTCAGCATTAGCACCAGATACTCAAAGGACAAGACAAGCACAGGGTATACCTAAAAGTGCCCAAACACAGACACATTAGCTCCTATTCCCCATTGTTGTGCCAATCTGGATGTGAAGTGTATAAATTTAATCTTATACAAATGTGTGTCTGATGTCTCCATGTGTTAAAATCAAAAAGTCAAAAAATCCATCCTCTTCATTATTACAGAAACATTCTACAGCGTTGCTGATTCATATGGACATGGAGAGGACCACTGTCAGTTTGTAGATTCCCACTTGGAGGGAAGGACAGGACCACATGGCCTCTCCCTCTACCTTCCCCCAGCTCAAGGTACAACAAAATTAGGCATAGTTTATTACTGCATTTCATGTCTGAGATTTATTTATCGCTAACCATATTTCCATTTTTATTTTTTAGGTTATTATCGGTCCTTTAGGCAGGAGCCTGTCATTTTTGGTCCAATAGGCAGGCGTACAGCTCATCATTTTGTGGGCTGGTATGAATGTGGGGTTCCAATCCCTGGGAAATGGTAACGGAGGACTTTCTGAATACAACACACCAGCTGCACTCCCTCCCACTGCAGCCGCCTTTTCTCTCTGTTTGCCAAGTCTCAAACGAACTTGTATCAGCTGTTGCAACTGAACTATAAAACCCACATACTGTCTGACTGAGAGGATATAATACTTAAAAAACATATTTCTATATTAAAACAAGTATTAAGCACTTTTGTAAAGCAGTATGTATATGAGGAAAGCATGTCTGCTTAGATAATTAATATTCTTATCAGATACATCTCATATCCTCACTAATTGAATATGACAATGACTGACTATTTCTGTCTGGAATAATTTAACTTAGTATGATGCAATATGTAGTTTTAATTGGACCTGTAATAGGAACCACGGGTCTGGCTGAAGGTGCCTGAAGCCTTAAAAATGCAACGGTCTATGCAATAACGATGTAAGAAATTTCTTTGTCATTCTTAAAGCTTTGCTAGTTTTTGTATGTATGGTTGTATCAGCTCACCTTCAATGACAGTTGGCTTGGAAGTATTGCCCATATAGGGCAGATTAAAAAGAATTATGTCATTTCCTCAAGAGAGGTTAAACACTAAATAAAAATAAATAAAAAAAAACATTAAACCCAACGACACTTATTTGGTCAAATAACACCAATGTTCTAAAAAGATAAGGGGAAATCCAGCTGGGATGATTCATAATATCATTTCAAAGTCACTTTAATGAGCAAGTTGCTTGTTGGCTGTTAAAGTGCACTGCAGACTTGTGTATCTGCTTTTTAGAAACACTATTTAATTTAACGAGGCTGATATTTTTTATGTTTTCATTATAATACAATCAGATTCTATTAAACTACAACTGTTTTTTTTTTTTAAGCCAGTCCCCCATGTGATTTTTGCCGATTCACATGGAACCATTTGTTGCATTTTGGCAGCAGGGCTTAAAATAACACCTCTGGGAAATATTTATCAAATTATCATTAGGAACGACAGTTATCAGTATGTAGTATATGTATTATGGAAATCCCATGGTTTGTTGGACAAGTAATTGTTATTTTAAAAGCTTAATGTGATACTAATTTAAGCTTCAGAACAGATAATGCAATACATAATATGATACCATCATCTACAGCCAAAATAAGCACATGGCACAGATGCTTCTCCAGTATTTCTCATGCTTTTTAGTTTTAGCAAATTGTATCATTTCGTACAGTGGTGCTTAGAAGACTAATATAACGTCTAACTGGATTATTTCAATCTTTAGTTAGAATTTAGAAGACAATATTTTTTATGTTTTCAACAACTCAATTCTACAACCACATTTTGGGACAGTCCGGAAAATGCAAAGTACAAAGTGTTTCTTAATTTCACCTTTACATTTATTTCATTGAGCCTTTCAATTTGTGCAGCAAAGTTTCATAATTCCACATTGTAGGGCTTGACAAAGGTTTGATAAAGCAATTGCTCAACCATGTGGTTATATTAGTTATTGTTGAATGGCGGTTTTTGATACAGTGCTGTCTAAAGGATCAAAGACCCTCAAAAATCATTTTACGCTTGTGCTTTTGGCCTTTAACCACTAATTTTTTTCCAGATATTGTAAAAATTAAATATTTGTGCAGGGCACCAGTGTTGAACCATAAGCACATGGGAACATCTAGAATTATTACTACAAATTATAATCACAAACTCTGAATCATGTAATTGTTTGTAATAGCATTTACATAACCCAAGAAAGACTATGCCCATACATTTAGATATATGATGTAAAAGTCACAAATTTATAAATGAAGCACTCAAAGTTGGCCAGAAACTCATTCATTCATTCATTATCTCCCGCTTTATCCTCTATTAGGGTCGTGGTGGGGTTCCCCATGCCCATTCAGGGGAGAACGTCTCGGGCGCTGGGCAGATACACCCAGGACAGGACACCAATACGTCGCTGGGCACACACTTACTCACTCAAACACACTCTACATGGGGCAATTTTGGAGAACTCAATTAACTTGATCCATGTTTTTGGACTGTGGGAGGAAACCGGAGAACCCGGAGGAAACCCACGGGGAGAACATGGAAACTCCACCCAGATGGGGATTCGAACTGGGAATCCCTAGCGCCGAGAGGCGAACGTGCTAACCACTAAGCCACCGTGCCGCCCTGGCCAGAAACTGTGAAATGTATTCACATAGCTACAATTTTATGTTTGCAACCAGAGTTTGAATTAATGGATGTCAAAGGTCTATGATTTTTAGTTATGGAACATGATCATTTGTAATTGCATGCACATTAAGGTGCAGCAGGGCATGGCAAACTAAAGTAGCCATGTAACTATTTTCTACATGTTACAGTATGTGTGTGTGTGTGTGTGTGTGTGTGTGTGTGTGTGTGTGTGTGTGTGTTTTGTTTTTTTAAGTAGGTCATGCACCATTGGACTGGAAAAATTTACGAATTACTTAAAGGATTAAATCACAGAAACAAAACGTTTTAGGTCAAAAGTAAAAAAAGCAAATAATGAAGAGAAAGAAAAAATAAGTGAGTGAGGAGAGGGATAGGGATCAGAGTTTATATTCATGGTTCAGCCTTACTGATGATATTAAGTAACTGTCAAACTTATTGACGCTTGTATATTCTGATACATTTACTAGCGCAGTAATATATTTTAAGAGTGGAAAAAATAAGCATATAGAACCACATTCAGCAAAAATACATTGAAAGAAACTGCATTATGTCATTGTCTGGTTGGCACTTGTAAATGCAATGAGTGATTTAATGGAAAGGATTTTTTCCACTGTATGTTAAATGGATTGGGGTATGGCATCAACACTTTAGTACATAATTTGTTAGACGTTAGCAATTTTCTGCATGAATTTAACATAAAGCCTAAACTCGGATTATTAAATATACTCGGATATTTCTGTCCTACAGGACAGAAAAACAAAAAATAGACTTGGATATATATAGAGGCAAAAGTATATGAATATTTGCGTTTAATGCTCAGTGTATAAGGTAGAATACCTTTTTTTTTTACAGCAGTTTCTCGTAATTGTTGGTTTGTCCAGCACACCGTCCAGCACAGCCCACTTCTCAGTACAAACTTGCTCATGTTGGTGGGTCTCCACTTGCTTCTGTAGAGGGGCAGTCCTGGTCAAGGTAAACTCAAAATTCTGCTCAGAACTTGTGAATAAGATCCCTGAAAGAGAATGAATTTTTAAAAGGCTGCAATTAGATGGCTACCAGTATGTAAAAGAAGTCAGTGTAGATTTCAACCTGCACATTATGGAGTTGGAACCACACATGATACAAACATTGACAGAAATCAACCAACACTTGAAATAAATATTCCTTTATGGAATTAATACACTGCTTTAGAGAATAAAGTGGAAACTCATAAAACTTTCCAAGCAGTCAAACCGTCTGGATAAACCCCAGAGGGTGAGAAACTGCTTATGATCACTGGCTAGGAATTAGCCACCAGCAGCATCATAGAGGGACTTCAGCTTACAAAACAGTTAAAAGCCCAAAGTATGAGGATGGAGCATAATAACAACCTGATCTGCAAGGTAAAAAAGCTGGCATCAAAATCACAGGATTAAGTTAAACTTGAAGAAAAAGTAAGCACTGGAGGAAATGGTGCTTAAATAAACCTGAACTCAGCTGATTGCAATTAACAATTTGTCTCTAGCAGAACTGTGTCTCCCCCCAGAGGCCAGAACAGCCTTTAAGATGGAACCCATTACATAAGTACTCTCCCAGAGATGGAACCTGCCATCCCAAAATCAGCCTCTGAAGTGGCTCTGGGTTTCAAGTGTGCCCTGCTTGAACCCAAGAATGTTCCTTTGCTCTGTAATTCTCTCAATCCACAAGATAACAAGTTTGCCTCCGTAACCATCTGGTTAATGGTGTATGGTGGAGATCCTGTGATGTCACAAAGAGTAGTTTGTGTGGTTTGGCAGTGCAACAAAGAACCAGCTTAAGGCAAGTGACATTAAAGTTGGGGTTAATGTGCACCAACCTCAGCAGAAGAAGTTGAGCTGTGTTGAGCCTAAGTCATCAGATGTGCTACAGATTAAGTCAGCGGTCCAGGCTGAACCAGAAAAACCCGAAGATGTACCTTGATGGTGACAGAGATGATTGGGTGGACTGGTCCCTGTATCTGGGTCATGATGAAGCCTGACAAAGAATCAGACATTTACCATCCTGAATGTATGGCAAGTTTTTGCTGGTCTTGGCCCTGTCAAGCCAATGCCACTATTCCTTTAAGGCAAACTTGACTGCAGAGACCTTTCAGTTGGTTACATGATTTTTAGGCTCTTAAGGACTGAGTAGGGGGGGAAATAAAGAGATAGTCTTTGTTTTCCTATTGAATGCCCCATCAGACTTCTAAGTAAGGGTTGTTAAGGAAGCTGCCAAGTTTCGAGACAAAAATGTGCCATGCTGGAACACTATGTGTTCTTTTAGGGACAATATAAGTAAGTATTGTCCAAGTACATAAATGCCCATTGATTTAGTGCCACCTTTGAAACATCAGAGTTATTTATCTGTGATGCAATGACACTTTATACTGCATTTCTGCCTAATAATGTGCTTTTATAGCCATTGACAGGTGGAATGATTGCCTGCCACTGTGTGATAGTATATAACTGGTATATAACTTCAGGAACTGTAAAAAGCCAGCAAGCACAACATAAGTGGAAAAGTGAGTTGTATATCAGTGGCTGAAATTCAATATTACTTTGACATTCATTGTCTTTTTCCTGTATATATGTAATTGCGAATTTATAACGGATTAAGCCATTAGTCCTGGAGATGGAACAAAAATGTCTATCCAGTAGGAATGTATAATGAGATGGCATGGTAAAATGATCTGATATCATATCCAACCAGATAAGAGAGAACACCAATAGAGATAAACAAAAAGTGCAACATATTAAAAGCAATGCATGAATATGTTAGAACATCTGCCACCTATACCACAGCATATTAAAGTGCAAGCAATACTTTAACACCCTTAAAACCAAAACCATACCTCTGAGGGCATGCCCATGCCTTTTCATCACTAGTGCTCGTGTGCCAAGCACACACATTTTATATTGTTTTTTTGGTTTACAAAATACAGAATGGGAAGAAAGTAAAGGAGAACATGCCAGCTTCACACATTCAGGACCTTGTCTAATCAAACCGGTGTTGCCCAGCCCTTCCAGTTTTTAGAGTAAAAAGTATTAACGTCCAGCACTGAAACAGTCACTATATCCACTCTATCAATATTAACAGTTGGATCACACATAGGCTCAACTTTAATTTCACTTTATATTATGTTATATAATTGCGTGTTGTAATTATAGACAAATGTCTGACAAATGATCCACAATGTTTTCTTTGAGATCATCTCCAGAAATCATTTTTTTCAGGGTATATAAATGTGCCAAAACGATAATTTAGACAGAGCAGAGACAGAACTTCTGAAAAACAATAGATTAAGTAAAATAATTGCTTATTTTTATGTGAAAGCATTTTAAATTCCATGTAACAATTACAAAAAAAAGAACATATACAATCTTATACACATATTTAAAAGATGTACAGGTTATTGTGCAAGGACTGTGCTTGTGTTCACACAGTAATACTCACAGTATACACCAGCCATCTCCACCCTAAAGTGGCTGCCAGACATTTCACTCAGTGAAACCTCATTATTTATTATTTTGTTTTGAGGCGGCCACATCAGACGACATCTGCGTGGCTCTCTGAGGAGGCCTGCTGCATATGTGACAATGCATCTTTTTATGAAAACTACGACTTTAAGAGTTTACATTTTTTACTTTATAATCTTTAACTGTTTATGAGGTACATCTATTGCTTAATAAACTGGCTGCTCGCTGTACATAGTGGCTGACACTGTGAGATCAGCATGTGCCATGCTAGCAAAACATAAGGACCAGTGGGATACTACCGCTACTTTACAACCTCATAAACCAATGTGGCTTTGCTTAGATTTTTTCCTGTTTCCCCAAAACGACTTAGCCGTCAAAGATTAGATGTTAATAAAGGTTAGGAAAACAACGGCCTGCTGCGCTCTGAATATATGTAACCGAGGTTGGTCACTAACGTACATAAATTTATGGCATGTGACCCGAAGCAACTGAAATATTAGAAAAGGTGATTGTTTTCATGAATAATACAAGATGACAGCATATTTGAGATTCCCTTCATGCTGGAAAATCAGGTTAAATATATGATTCCATTCGACCTCCCTGTCCCCAATGATTTCCTTTCAATTTTTGTCTGGTGCAGCTTTGATCAGGTGATTCAAGGCTTAACTCCTTTAACAACTGCGATAAATCACAGGAAATAGAAGACTGTCTGTCTGAAGTGAGGCCCAGTCAGCAGGGTTTAACTGCAAAAAACCTTTCCTCAACAACTCTCTATAAAAGCAGATGGAGAACAAGTCCTACCTGAACCTTCCTTTTTTATTGCCTTTAGTTAGGCTGTTTCATTTAATTATTTTTTTATGATTTTATTTGTTTTATAACCTTAATTAAACCTGCTGTTTCCTCTATTGTCTAAGTATACCTTCCTGTTTGTGTATCGCGGCACGGTGGCTAGTTTCCATGTTCTCCCTGTGTCCGCGTGGGTTTCCTCCGGGTTCTCCAGTTTCCCCCCACAGTCCAGAAACATGGATCAAGTCAATTGAGTTCTCCAAATTGCCCCATATAGAGTGTGTATGTGTCTGTGTGAGTGAGTGTGTGCCCAGCGATAGATTGGCGCCCTGTCCTGGGTCTATCTGCCCAGCGCCCGAAACGTTGGGGAACCCCACTGCGACCCTAATAGAGGATAAAACGGAAGATAATGGATGGATGGATGTTTGTGTATCTGAGCCACCCAGCCCTGTCAGTTTATATAAATCTGCCGAGTGCCTGTCTGAAAGGATTGGTGCCAAATGCATGTCTAAAATTGCCGGTGCTGTGTGTGTGTGTGTGTGTGTGTGCTAACATAACCATGACCATGAACATGCCCTGAAAGGTACTCCAGAGCTTACCAGAATACTGAAGGCCAAACTAAAGCCTGTCACCACACCAGTGAGTGCTTCCATACCAATCAACTTACTAATAATTAGCACCTTCAGCATCCCTCACCTCTATTCAGCACTGAAGTGCTCAAAGTTTTTAAAGTTTGGCTGGATCATGCATTCATTATGATTTTGGACAGATCTAATGTGTGTGTAAAAGGGTATCTGTTTTATTTTACTGCTGTGAGGTTTAACTCTTTATAGCATGACAATTATTTTATAATAACTGTTCCAAAATTGAACAGATGCTTTCCAATACTGTTGGTTGAAGACATTTGCTAAATTGGATTAGGTAGTTTAGGGAGTTTCTTTTGCTAGATATGTATTTTGTCATCATAATAAAATGACAGATGGCTGCAAAGTATTGACGCTGATTTTTTTTTTTTTGTGCAGGAAGGGAATGGAAATATTTGCAGACTGCCCTCTGTTGCCTTGCTCTTTGTCAGAGTTATAAAAAAAAAACAGGAGTGGCCAACATTGTGCCTGCTCAAAGCTTTAATGTGTTGCAGGTGGAGGATCGACTTGGCAGCTGAGACATTCACACCAGACCCACAGCTACTGCTCACTCCTACACACCACTTCATAGACGGGCCACCAGTACAAGAACCTTATTCCATTTCATGCGCGTAATGTGAACTCCTTTCAGAGAGTTTTAAATAGAAGAAAACAGGATATATTGTGTTAACCGCCGTGGTAAGGTTATGCATGAGACCTATTAGAATGTCCATCTCAGAATTGTGCGTGTATGCAGGTTATTTATTTGACTGCTTTAGTTCATGTCATACCACGGTTTAGTGATCCTGATTTTGTTACATAGTTTTTGACAATTGTTCTTCACACAAAAACACATGGAGTGGAAACTGGAGAACCTGAAGGAAACCCACATGGACAACATGGAAACTCCACCCAGATTGGGATTCGAACCTGGATCTCCAGCACTGAAAGGCAAACATGCTAAGCACTAAGCCACTGTGTCGACGAGGTGAACCTTACAATCTTAGTGACATGAGCATCATCTTTATATTTATTTCCACTCCCATTCAGCTTTAAATACAATTGCATTAAATGTACAATTTTCTATTTATTTTATTTTTATTATGAATGAAAATGGCAGCACAGTGGCATAGTGGTAAGCTACTTTAATTTGCCCCTACATAGTGTGTGTGTCTGTGTGAATAAGTTTGTGCCCTGGGTGTATCTGCCCAGCGCCCAAAACGTTATCCCCTCAATAGGCATGAGGAGCCCCCCCCCCCCCCCGCGACCCTGATAGAGGATTAAGCAGAAGATAATGGATGAATGCAAGCGAATTTCAAATTATTCAATTAAGTACAAAAGGTTTTTTTGCATGTCTTATCTACTGTTTAAACAATAAATAAGACATTTATTATGGGTGCTTTTTGTGTGCCTGGTTGTCATGGAAGCCCACTTTCCTTGTCTTTTAGGCATAGACTTACACACATGCCAGACATTTAGCAACTAAAAGGAAAATGAATCCTTTATTTGGCATATATTTTGGTGGTTTGGACCGAGGGATCGCGTGGTTAAGATTGAATGGGTGGAAAACATCTATTCTTATTTTTGTTTTAATGGTACATGACAGTCACAGTTCCTCTCTAAATACAATATCCCAGGCCAAAAAATGGTATCAACATTCAGTAATCAGAAGTGTGCATTTGGTAGCATGAAATCTAACAAAAGCTAAATAAACAGCAGAAGAGGTAAACCAGTCACAGGACTGTATTCAATCACTATATTTCTGCAAGAAATAACAGTGCTGTGTGTCACTGAAGAGCTCTGCAAATATTCCTTCACAGTATGGATCAAGTTACCCATTTCACAAAAGTAGGTGAACTTAAAATGATTTAAAAGGACAATATATTCACTTACTGCTTCATGATTTGTTAGGACAACCTGACCTATGGGTTGTGACAAGGTGTGCTGCCAAACTGAAGCATCCAGGCTAAATATAGATTTGTAATTTTGAGTGAAGTTTTCCACATTGCTGCTTAAAACTGATTAATTTCATGGCTGTGGCAACAAAGAGTGAAATTTTAAAAGCTTGTGTTTAGTAATAACAGAACACTTGTCTAAGTATTTGGTGTTATTAGAAGTATAAACATCTCATTTCCCATTTTATCTCATTATCTTCTACTTAACCCATTACTAGGGACTAGGGTCACAAAAATTTTTAAATGCAATCCAGGGGAGAATGTTTCGTGCGCTGGGCTGACCCAGCCAGGGTGCTAATACACACACATTTATTTGGGGTAATTTAAGGCATGCAATTTACCTTGATTCCATGTTTTTGGACTGTAGAAGGAACCTGGAGAAAACCCACACAGACACAGGGAGAACATGGAAACTCCACCCAGATCAGGTTTCGATCCTGGATCCCCAGCACTGAGAGGCAGACGTGCTAAACACTGAGCCACATAATGTAATTAGTCAAAATTAATTACAGATTTTCATTTAAATTGAAAAAAATACAGTAATTATCGTAATATTATTATAAAAGCTAAAATGTTTAAAATAATGCTTCTTATTTCTAGGACGGTAAAGTCATTTAGAAAAATAAGTTTTAAAAAAAAACATGTGATAACAGCGTGTCTTTTTCAATCTTGCATCATCTGATGAAGAAAACAGTCTGCTCTCTAGATACACATGACATACATAATATTCCCGTTCAAAACACATGCCAAAAAAAAAGAAGAGAAAACATCTGTGCAGACAGACAGTTACGTAGCAGAGACATTAGTCTTATCTGCATGCTTACATAGACATCAGACCCCATGAATTATACGTTTTTAGTCAGGATTGGTCGCTGTGCCAGAATTCCGGTCATGTGCACAGAAACAGATGGACCATGACAAGGCTTTTAAAAAAGACGGAAAGGAAGGTTGATAATCCAGAAACTGATAGACAGTATGCGGACAGATAAGCCTTTTGGGAAATGCTCAACCTTACAAACATTACTCTAAGATGTTAAAGACTGCTGGAGGTAACTTGCTATGATGAGTGATGGGAAGGGAAAAGAACCAAAATCTCATTCATAGTTATCAGCATCTATAAACAGGAAATTATTCATTTTAAACATTTTAGCTTTATAATGCTCTAGAAGATCGTCTGTATGAGGCAGAAGTCATTAGAAACATAAAGTCTTTTAATTTCAGAAATGTCTTGAAAACACATTAAGTATTAGGAATGTTATAGGTAACATGGAAAAAAATACTGTTCTAAGATCATATACTTTTTTGGCAGTTTGAGTTCTAAATGAATATACAAAATGATGACTATTAATAGCATATATAACCATATCCAAACATCTAAACTCAGGATATTAAAAAATAAGTTCAAAGTCAACCTAAGGGATTAATTTACTTCTATTTTGTAGAAAAATGCAATCTGCTACCACTTTATTCACTGGGAACATGCCTTAAAAATCCATTAGTTTTTCTCAGTATAATATGTAAAAATTGGTTTAAAGTCAAATTATGTTATAGAAAAATGTACCCCTTCATGCCGTATTAATGCAGTAGGAACTATACATGATTATAACCTTAAGAATTTATTTTTTAAGGATTATTTTGCTGTATTATTTTATACCTTTCTAGTTTGGGTTTAATGGATGGATGGACGGATTAATAATTTTTTTCTGAATAATCTTGGAACAAGGAAAGGAATCAAGGAACAACGAAACTAAGTCACAAATTTGGAAGCAATTAAAAATTGTATGATATTTTGTATGTTGTAAAACCAACATCTTACTTCTTAAGAACCATAGAACTCGCACTGAGCTACATACTTTTGTCCTTACAGAGTATATACATTATTCCTTAAATAATAAATTGTAATAAATCCAGTAGTTAATTCTAAAAGTGCAGACAACTGAGTAACAAAGCACAGGAAACCATATGAAGCATCAGGGTGTAACGGTGTGTGTCATGGCATATAAGATCCAATTGGTCAGCCCTTAAGGCATAGAGTGTTTCTCTCACACCCAGTAGAGATGATGTTAGCCAGACTTTGAGACTTAAAAAAAGAGAAGAAAGAAAAAAAAAAAGGTTTGCCTTATACATATTGAAATATTGAGGTCATGCTTGCAAGCATCTTGGGGCCCAGTAGTTATAATGGGTCATTTAGCAGGTGTGAGGCTGTGAGGTCATTTTCTCCAATTTTACTGCCCCCCTGCAAATTGAATTACATAACAATATTGCATAATAATATGTCTTCCAACCAAAGAACCACATTTACAGGGCATCAAAAGAGTGTACAGTCCATATTACAGTGTGCTTTCTGCTTTAACTATAGGCTGATAATTTATTCACCATTTCAGCCTAAAATGTATGTATTAGGACACCTTAACATATAACTAACTATAACAATTTTCACTCAATGCAAAGTAACCCTGGGATGTGAAAAAGACATCCCCAAATAATAACTCTGATGAGCATCTGACCTCTACAACCAAAAATGAGAAATAAAAAGAAATAAAGTATAAAAAGAGGATTCTACTGACCTGGTGATCAAAACAGCTTTGTCGTCCATGCTGTGACCATTGGGGAAACCCCTGTACACCTTTGCCGCCCAAACCAAGTACCGCTTTAGACCTCTGGGCTCACAGACTGGCAGCAATGTGGATGACTTACAGCATGCCTCCTACTCTATACAAGCAGCAGGGGAATTAGCATGACTAACTGCCCCTAGCTGCCAGCAGAAAGCAGAAAATCAACAAATACGCTCATGGCATCAAGTAAAAGCTTGGCCGAATGCCAACCCGAAGAAAATACCAACTGCTTATGCCAAGTCAGTTTGCCAATCTAGCAAAAAATGAAAAATAATACTACAATGTCCCACGCTTTCATTAAAAAAAAAAAAAAAAAAAAAAAAGGTGCCACACTGTGATGTAGAATATGCCACAGTTTAAAGACAACAAAAAACTATTCATTTGTATAAAAATAATAATTACTACATTAAACTTTTGACAAAAAAACTTAAAGATTTGTCATTTAGGAACTGCAGGTTGTCCAACTCTGGTCGATATTAAACTTTTACATGATAGCAGAAATAATCCTCAAAAAGTATGTTTTTTTTGTAGAACATCAAACCTCTGAAAGAATGCTTTGTGTTATTTTTGATACTTGACTTCAGTCCTTTGGCCTTGAGACTAGAAGAGCATCTGTCTCTGTCTAAGGTTCTGCTGATGGAAAATCCCACAGTATTAAGAAAAATCCTTGTCTCTCTCTCTCACACACAAACACATATGCACACTACAATCCACTTTTAAGCTCCTTGCAAATAAAGCTTGTAGAATAAAGACAAAACAAGACCACATCTTTACACTTTAACATTTATTTTCACAAAGTAAAATGAGAATATTGCACCTTAGGTCCTGTTCTCCATTCTGTGTGATGGGGTATGCTGGTACAATTGGACATTGTTATTTTGCCTTTAAATATGTCAATGTCCGTAATATTTCTGTGTAAAAAGAAGTTTTCGGCAGATTATAAACTGCAGAAGTCACGATGTTCAATATAAAAGTGGTTAGTTCTGTGTAAAAAGGTAAAGTTTTTATGCCTACTTTATTACCTAACTATTAGATTATCAACCTTGTCAAAGCACACAGCATATTAAAGGTCATATCCTGAATTTAAAATGAAAACTAAAATGCATTTCAGTAGTGCTGGCTGATAAAACACAACTATTTTAGACTTAAACTGTCTAAGGTTTACCAAAAAATGAATTCCTCTTATATCCATCATTAAGCATGTATTTTTCTACAAATCCACTTTCATTCCACATATATTTCCCTGTAAAACTAAAGCAGAATGTAAACAATTTATGATAAAGCATGTTCGAATCAGTGCATGTAACTGTGTGGTTTAACTTTCACAGTCCATGTCTGCTCAGTATTCGGGGCATTAATGATTTGTTTTACTTGGCTCATTGCTATTTGAAAGATCTCATCACCTACTGTTTAAAATAATGTCTGAAGAAAAGGAAGAGAGAACCAAAATATGTGACCATCACCTCTTTAAGAAACTTGGAATGTTGTTAGTGTGATTAACATAACATTGCATTAACATATCCAGAGAGACTTACAAAAGCAAACAGCACAAACATAAAAACTAATGACCTTAAACGAGTTTGGCAAAGCTAGGAGAACACTATAGTGAAGTCAAAGACTGTAATCACTGTGCCACCATTGTCTTTCTTATTCAACAACTTCAGTAACAACCACCACCTTTCTTCAATCCTTTCACCTGAACATCTCATCTCATTATCTTCTGATTAACCCAATACTAGGGAATAGGGGTCCAGGGAGTACCCCATTCCAAACAAAGGGAAGATACATCAAGAACCAGGCAAAAAATCCATCTCTAGGTACACACTAAGACTGACAGACATGCTTACCAATAAGCCACCATGCCGCCTTTAACTAAACATATAATAAATCTAATAAAACCAACCTAACTAGGTCAGGTGTCTAGATGCGTTGGCCCATATAATGTGAAGATGCAGCGATGGATTGGTGCCCTGTCCTGGGTCTATCTGCCCAGCACCCGAGACGTTCTCCTCTGGATAGGCATGGGGAACCCCACCGTGACCCTAATAGAGGATAAAGGGGAAGAGAATGAATGAATGAATGAATGAATGAATGAATGAATGAATGTGGAGATGTGAGTGCATCTAAAATTTGAATTGAAAGACATGATTTCAACCTGGAACTGTTGCAATAATAATAAAAATACTTTTAGTCAGCTACCCAATTCCATTACTATTTGTGAATGACAATGACAGACATTATATAGACCTGTTAAAATGTTTTGATTTAATGAAAAAATTCAAGCCTAAGGTGTCAAACATCTCAGCATACAGTTTTACACCGGCATGTGAAGCTCTGGTGTCTTTCATTACACTGAGGTCTATTTTTCCACTTCGGGGGGAAAAGAATAATTTGTAGCTCCAGGAAAGCTTGGCCAGGTTTCCGAAGTACCTTGAAGAAAATGGAACGATGTCAAAACTCCGAAACAGCTTTGGTAGGCAGTTATTAGTTAAAACCTTTCACAAAAGTTCTCCAAAATAAATCTCAGCTCAACGTTTTGATTAGTTGTTATTCTTCTACATATTATTTTGCATCTGTGATGCTTCCTCCATCTGTTTAACGTGTTTAGTTGGAGTTTAATTTGGCCTGCTGATTTATAAAGAAACATTACCAATCACTGTCCGGTTTAATTAGATGATCGTATGTTCATTGACACCTTTCTCGATTAATCAAAACTATTAGTTTCATGATTCTTTATCTTAATGCAACAACACACAGAGACAAGTACAACTATTTATTTTATTTGTATTGAAAGTGTAAAAACAATACAGCGATTAAAAAAATTGAACAGCCCCCTGTCCTGGGTGTATCTGCCCAGCGCCCGAAATGTTCTCCCCAATATGGACATGGAGAACCCCCTCGCAACTGTAGTAGAAGATTAAGTGGAAGGTAATGAATGAATTAATTAATGCTATATAAAAAATGTTGGAAATAAATATTTTTAGTGTAAAAAAAAACATTGTGCATTGCTACTTGTTTTAAAGCATATTAAATATTTAAAAGTAAAATAGATCATGCATTTTTTTTATTTAGATTTGTGTCTATACTGAATTTAGGAATATTAGAATATTTAGATGTGTATATCCTGAACAACTTATGTGCATATTGACAAAAAGATGCTTTCTCAACAAATTATACAATTGTAATTCATTGTATAAAATGTATGCTCACTTCTTATTTAGTGAAACAATTCTTAAAAAATTTAAATAAAAAAAGTTTTTGAGCGAATCATTATCCTGGACTGAAAAATAAAAAGAGAACAGTGCTTGGCAACGATGATAGCATTATGCAGATGACATCTTGAGAACCACAATATCCTGTTTCAGCTTTGCTGTGTAAATGCCATTTTCTTTCTCCTATTCCCTTTCCTTCTACCTCTCTTTTACTCAGTGGATTAGCCCTCTGTATTTCTCCTAACTCATAATGTTATATTCGGAACGACAGCCAAATTCTTCTCATCTTCCCCTCATGATTAAATCTTGAGGGATTATATCTTGAGAGCCATGAAAGTTTGAATGCCAAACATGAACAGGTCATTCAGGAGAGAGGTTGGTGATGTTAAACAGTTCGGCATCCTGAATACAGCAGAAAGAAAAATCAAGAAACCACTGCAGTCCATTTAACTTTCCCATTCACATTACACTGACCTTAGACACATACCTTCCAGGCATTGACAACCGGGTAGCACGTGTGTTTGAGAGCTACTTAAGAAGAACTTGTATGTTTTCCCTTCCAGTAATGAAAACCCTAAAGGACTAATTAAAATGGGATAATTTCAGTCAAAAGGGCTGAAAGAAACCAGAGTAAAGACCAGAATGTATCTGCCCTGAGACATAACTGTGTAAAGTAGTAAAGAGAAAATACATTCAGTTTTCAGTTAATTAGTTTCACTAACCTAGTGGTCAGCACTTTTGCCTCTCGATCCAGGTTCGTATCCCAATCTGGGTGGCGTTTCCATGTTCTTCCCGTGTCCATGTGGGTTTGCTCCGGGTTCCTACTACAACACATTTTTAAGGTTTAAGGTATGTTAGCTGCCCATCATTTCCTCCATCTTAATTGCCACTATAGTGCCTGTCTGTGTGAGTGAGTGTGCCCAGCGTTACTAGTCAGGCATCTTTCATCATTCAATTAATTTATTTATACAGCAACTACAATGTACATTGTCACAAAGCAGCTTTACAGTATTAAAAACCTGAAACTCCAATAAACAAGCCGAAACAACAGTGGCTTCAAATTAATTCATATTAATTACCTACTTTTTGGGCATATATTAACAGTAAATCCACACAGCTACATATACATACGCCTAAAAGAATATTGATTATTTCAGGTATTAACTGTATATATTAAGGACATGTTTTATCTCATTTTTAGAGTGACGCTCCCAAACTGTGTACTTTTAAACTTTCATAGCTTTAAATGGCATCTTAAAACCATTTTGTTGAATATACAGATTTTCTTTTACTACATGGAAAAGCAAAATAAAAGCATAATTTAAGAATCCAAATCCATCAGCACTCATATGCTTAAGCAGACAATGTATCCATACCTTTCAGTGCAGTACAGTTTCCAGTCTGTCTCATGGTTATTCTAGGTGGTGACTAAGAAAACAATCCTATGACAAATTGGTTTATTCTTGCCATTGTCAACATGAGTTTGTTGGCTATACTATGCCTTGTGAATGTCAGACTCCACGCCCCTTAACCAACTTTCCACACTATCCAAGTGTGTAAAATAATGTTCCAGAAGGTTGTCAATAGATTTGAGATCAAGCTTCAGTCCAATGGAGGTCTGCCATACCACATTTGTCAAAATCTGTATTGAGAGTCACATTGCGCATGTACTAAAGTATAGTCATAACGATAAAAGAGGGACTTTTCGGTTACCACAGTTTAAAAGAGGTCTTTAGTTGTGTTGGTATGCTTTGGAATCAACATTGAACGAAACTAGTGGGCTTATACTCAAGCCCTGACAAAAAGGGAGCGTGGTTTTTCTTCCACCACCTAAAAAATGCAAGTCAAGTGAACTGGAGATACTACAATGCTCCTGTGTTTTAATGCCCTGACGTGTACTGGTAGTATATCCAGCATGTCCTTGCCTTTCCCACAATGATCAAAATTACAACCAAGACAATTTTTTGGCAGATGCATTCAAATTTAAATCAAATTTTGTAAAAATCCACTTGACCATAGTTTACAAGGTTTTCTCTGCCTGTAAGAGAAACCTAAAATACCACAAATCATCCATTCAATTTTTCCACTGAGCTTTAAGGGTGGGGGCTGTTTTGATAATGGCATTGTGTTGATTTGTATATCTCTCATTTTTGTAATTAAAGACCAATCTGCCTTAACAGAGATTAATCCAAATAAACAAAGGATCTTGTATCGGCAGACCCTTTGCTTGCAGCTTGGTGTGTAACCAACTTTGAGGTTTCTAATTAAAAGCTGTGTGTCTAATGTAGTTTGTAGAGAGCACAAGTAGGATACAGTGACGGGAGTCACAACTTGTCAGAACATAAGGGCTGAGCATGCACCAGATCCACACAGCCAGTCCTGCTTTAAATTTCAGAAAAACTATAACAAACTTTAAAGATGTAGAAAAGTTAAATACAGCTATTTGTACATGCGCCTCGTATACTTTTGACCACAGTGAATCATTTCACCAAAATAAACATAACCTTTCATTTAATCCTGTTTAAGATTTTTAGGCCTTTCTTTAAAGAAGACCAGAACACTACTCTAAGCAGAGATGCATGGCACAAATTAAAATAGGATGGACTGAAGGGACGTGATTTCCCTTACACGCTCTAATTGTTGACAGACCTTGACTTGGCAGAAGGGCAACCAAGCATCTGGAAATTATTTTGTCATTTTCTTTTAATATGTCCAATAAAATATCTAAAAGTAGTCCTTTTAAAAGTTAAGTGAGAGGAGACTTGATTAGATGATGAAGAGCTGAACAACACCCATTCCCTCATATCCTCACACTTAGTTCAAGAGTTGTGTCAGGACACGATAAATGCCGTGCAAAGTTTAAAAAAGAGGGAAAGTTCTTTATATAAAGCGAAGCATGACATTACTTGCCACATTTTGAAAGAGAATAACGTCTGAGCGTATCTCTGCATTGGTTGCTGGAGTAAAATATTTTAAATGGTTGATCACATGCATAATCAATACCTGTTAAAGAATATGCAGTGTTCTCAATGTTGAATATATTCGGACAACTTAGACCTGAGAGCTACTTGGCCGAATTTAGAAAATAAAAGGAAGCAGCGCCATCTTGTGGCAAGTCCACACACATACGTTTAAACCAAATGTCTTGTCATATTTCTAAGCAATGAATAAACGTCTAATTATGCAAGCATTCTCACGTGCCTGATACTTAATCCCCACTGTAATCAACGCAATTTAGAATTGATTTTTTGGACCAGTAAATAATCAAGCAATCAAGGTTAATAATAAATGACAAGTTTTAAAACCAAGCTACAAGTACTGGCATGTCTAATGCAAACAACAAAGACCTGAACACAGGTCATAACTCATATTGTATGAGATCATTTATTGAAAGAGTTCTATTTTCCATTTCTCATAATACCACTTCTGAGGCATGCAATGATGATGAAGTCCAAATGTTCAGCTTTTACACCCGCATCTCAGTACAAATCTATAAGCCTCACAAAAACATTAATCAGTAATTACTCTTTCATATTCATCTTTAAATAAGTACATTCATTTCTACAAAAAAAAAACTATTTCAAACCATAGTTTACTTCCCCCACACCTGCATCATTTCAAACTCTCACTTCTCATTCTGCCATAGAATTAAATCAATTACAGAAATGTGGAAGATTGTGCATTTCCACAATAAGTGCTTTTCTTTGTACAAAGGTCAGATTTATTTTTTAGCTGTTTGAAAGCGCTCACTAACATTCTCCCAGTTTATAATGTTCCAGATGGCTTTGACATAGTCTGGTCTGACATTTTTGTACTGAAGATAGTATGCATGCTCCCAGACATCAATGCCAAGTAATGGGATGAGCCCTGAAACAAGAAACACCACAACACTGTGAGAAATCACACATGCTTCAGAAGTTCGATCTTAAAATTAATAGAAAAATCATCATGTTAACATGTAGACAACCTACAAACATATACTCTAGTGGCTCAGTTGCTATATTGAGGTCTCAGGGTTTCCTAACAACCCTAATCAAATCAGCACTGTAACTTTAACTTCTTTTTTTTTTTTAAGGTATCCTTAATTACAAAACTTCCTTACCAGTCGTTCCTTGCAAGGGGTCCTGATTTGCACATGCAGCTATTCTCAGTTGACCGTTCTCCTTATCAAAACCCAGCCAACCCCAACCTGATCCCTGCACTGCCACAGTGGCTGCAGACATCCTTTCCTTCATTTTCTGGAATGAGCCAAAGTCACGTTTAATGGCTTCCATTAGATCACCTGAGTTACAAAAGAAAAGGAAAGTTTTTACATTTTTGATTTTAGGCCTTTAAAAAAGGTCTGATGTTTAGCGAGAGCATGTGTTGATCTGAATCGCACCCTGTGGCTCTCCACCTCCATTTGGTGACAGGTTGGTCCAAAAGATGGTGTGGTTGATGTGACCACCTCCATTAAACCTCAATGCTGGCTGAAGGGCCACTTGAGTTGTCACGTCGCCTGTTTAAACAGAAACTCAAGTTGCACTAACACCATTTTTGTTACTTTTTACCAAATATTCTTAAATGGACATTTAAAGGTAATGATGTAATGGCAGCATTTCTAGTGGTATAACATGACATAAATTATCCAGTATAATATAATCTATGTGGGTATCAATTTAAAATAAGATACTATTAAAACTAAAGTATGATTTGAATTCTTAAAAACTTCTAAAGAATGATTATACAGAGTGTAATGTAGTTTAAACTCATTTGAATTGTCCAACTATGGACCATATTTTGCAATGAGGTAATAAAGCAAGCACCACAATATTTTTTTACCTTACCTATTACATATTCATTTACCTTTAGCCAGAGCCTCTTGATATTTCTCTTGTGTAACATTGAGGTTATTCACATATGTCGCATGGTGCTTGCTGTGATGTAGCTGCATAATCTCAGCAGAGATGTGAGGTTCAAGGGCACCATAGTCATACGAAAGGTCTGGAAGTGAGTGCTTTTGTCTGGAGCCCAAAATACTTAGCAGAGGATTCAGAGAAGCTCCAAACCTAACATTAGAGGAAAGATAAATTATGTTAAAGTAGGACTTGTCCACATATTCTATACAGCTTGGAGATAAAATTCCTTTCTCACAGCTGTGACTATTTGAAGCATGGTAATTAAAATAGTCACTTTTGCCTTCAGCTAAAAATACATTGTGGGTGTTTCATTTAAATTTGGATTTGAGTACTGACTTGGACTGGAAAGAATTAAGTTCAGTAAAATATTTTATTTAAACCAGCATGACAGCTAATAATAAATTCATCTTATGGGTTTTTAAAAAAATCTAGTTTGGTCTACTTGGTTATTCATGTGACCTTGGTTAACTGCGATCATTATGTAGTTTTTGGTCATAAAGGCCTATTTCAGGAAATTTGAAATGTGTCTTAAAATAGGAGACACAGGAGCACCTGTGCCAGAACCATTCGGCTCAGAAACAGCTTTTCCCCCTACATCAATTGCACTAATGAACTATAGGATTCTCCTTTATTTCCTATTTTAATCCACATTTAAACAGTTGCCTGCAAGCAAGGAACTACATACAAATTATCAGAAAAAAATATAACGACCCTTTATCTGAGGTTGGCAAATTAACTAATAATGTAAACAAAAAATTAATTTAATAATTTGTAGACCTACAGGCAGTTTCAACAATGTGTTCTCTGAATAAACAATATGGCATAACACGGGTGAACGAAATTGTAGAACAATAACCCAATTAATGTTTTACTTTATGTTTAAAAATAAACAGCGTTTCCATATTTGTATTGATTGTATTCCATGAATGTATTAATTCATTTGTATTAATTAATAATTCGAGAAATATGAAAAGTGAAGGGACACAAAATATTACGTCATCGGCTTTTATGCACGTGACCGTTGTATCGCTTCAGTAGTAATAGTAGCAGAAATAAACATGTTTACTTTTTTTAATAGACATACAATAAGATATTAAATGGTTACAGAAGGTGAAAGACGTGTCCTGCATTGACTAACTGGATAGCCTTTCAACAGTGACGTTGCTAACTAAGCTAACTGCTGACACAATTCCAAACATTGCGACAAAAGGACTATTTTAATTCTGCAGCGGCTCGACGTTAAGCTAAGCGTTACCTTCGCACATGTCCAATTCTGCACAACATTTTTCTTTTAGCGTTGAGCGACAGAAAACACAGTTAGTTCAGGAGCTCCGCTCAACTCCAACTGAACTGCCCTTGAAAGTTCGGTTTGAACCCGTCTGGAATCTTCCATTTGACTGTTGAGGTTAGACTTTAAAACTTAAAGTATTATATTTTGCCTAAGTGTGCATCATACGTCTTTTAAACACGTAAAAATATATATTTACCAATAGTTATAGAACTCTATAAATTGTTTCCATTCTTTCGTACTTGATATGTGTGGCTTATTTGAATTAAATATCTCGCGGCACCCCTACTTTTATTAGTGGTTTGGACGTCCCTCATTCGCCACAGGCTGTTCTAAAATCTTTTTTGTCGAATCGACTCTGATTCATAGACTGAATTTGATTCAGTCTTTGGGACTATTTTCTTTCATTCATTCATTCATTATCTTCCACTAATCATCTACTAGGCTCTAACTATGCCCTTCCAGGGGGGAACGTTTCGGGCGCTGGGCAGATAGACCCAGGACAGGGCGCCAATCCATCTCTGGACACACACTTACTCACACAGACACACTCTATATGGGGCAATTTGGAGAATTAAATTGATCTTGATCCATGTTTTTGGACAGTGGGACCCTAATAGGATAAAGCGGAAGATAATGGATAGATGGATGCCCCTAACTAGAGCAGTGTGCATTCCCTGAAGAAAATAACCCCTTAGCAACCACCTAGAACCTTATAGCAACAACCTGACACTCCTAAGCAACCACCTAATACTCCTTAGCAACTACCTGAAACACCATAGCAACCATCTACAAACACCTTAGCAACCACCCAAAGGCCCTTGGTGCCCTTTATGACCCCGGCAAAGTTACAATCACACTCGCCTTTTTTTTTTCTTTTTGCAAGAAATGCACACCGCTCTCTTTTGGGCGAATTTTGGAACACGCTGGTCAGCTTTTTTTTCTTTATATTGTGTATTAATCTTCAAACGTGGACATTTAGTTAATATAATTATCTCGTGGTGCGTACTAACCCACGTAAGCGGGAGCCGGCGATTCAATCGACTCTCGAATCTCTATATATGGACTTAGTGAATCGATTCTCGCGGGTCGACTCTGAAACAGGACACCGAACCCTTGTTGATGGCGCCTGCTCTGCCGTCGCTGTAATTTCGCTTTTCTGTTTGGGTTTCGTTCGCCGTAATTCGGATCAGTGCTCATTTCTTTCCCACCCGACTGAAATCTGGACGTGACTATCTTTATTTCGGGCCTTGTAAGTAGTTAGTTGGCGTTTTTGTGTGTGTTTTAGGCAATGTGTGCTGGAAGCGCGCCGCTCCTTCTAGGGAGAGTCTCTTCCCGCTCCGCCATTTTGTCACTTTCAGTAGCAGGGCCACGGAGCCGAGGGGAAGCGCGTGGTTAGTTGTAACACCATTAAATTGCAGGATTTTGTTTGCTCCACTGGTATTGAAAATATTACCGACAGCATTTAATGAATAAATACGCCTTGCGTACTGCTGCCCGTAAGACGACCGCGTCCAGCTCACTGTTAGTAAACGCGTTGGTTAATACACTGCAGAATTTTACACTACGACTTATCAAAATTTGTCTCTTTCTCTTGTAATTTTTCAATAATGTAGGAATAATGCCATGGGGAATTTTTAAACGCCCAAATACCTGTAGTTTAGGCCCCGTTTGATGGCGCGCTCCACGCCGCGTGTTGGCGTCCTGAACGCTGCTCGTCCTTCAGTCATGAAAAGCCATTCGCTCCCGTTAAATGGATGAACCCTACGTTTAGATTAGCGTCGTGGATTATCCTTACTTTATTGTAACTTGTCTTTGCAGTCATGTTTTCTGGTATTTCGACAAAGCCGAGTTCTATTTCGCTCGTGTTTAGGTTTATACCATGCTAATTAAGCCTTTACAGGCACCATGATGACTAATTACTATGGCTGCCACTAATAACACTTTGTATGTATTCGACTAAGATCTATTTCGGCGATTAGACTAAACGATGGGCGGCACGGTGGCTTAGTGGTTGGCATGTTCGCCTCTCAGCACTAGGGATTCCCGCTTCGAATCCCAATCTTGGTGGAGTTTCCATGTTCTCCCCGTGTCCGAGTGGGTTTCCTCCCACAGTCCAAAAACATGGATCAAGTCAATTGAGTTCTCCAAATTGCCCCATATAGTGTGTGTGTGTGTGTGAGTGAATGTGTGACCAGCGAATAGATTGGTGTCCTGTCCTGGGTGTATCTGCCCAGCGCCTGAGACGTTCTCCCCTGGATGGGCATGGGAACCTCCCGCGACCCTAATAGAGGTGGACTGAATGGATGGTGGACTAAAAGATTATTTTTCTTCCGCCGAAAAACCGTGATAATCTCATGCAAGTTTGTTATTTATGCAACAAACTGTGGAAACTTTACCTTCTATATTTGGGGAAATTGCGTGTAGGGATACAGTGAGGTATTCCATATGATGAAAATTGACATTTTCATAGAAATCAATTTGACCTCTTACCGTTTTGCCTTGTTTAATAGCTTTATTCTTGCACCTGCATTTGCATTCAGTGTTTATTCGTTTCCACATATTAGTCCCAGAATAGGAAAATGAAGAAAAAATATTTTGTAATAGTAAATTATTTGGTTCATTTTCTTTGTGTTAATTTTTTTACCCTTTTGATTTTACAGACTTAAGGATGACTAACGAGGAACCTCTTCCAAAGAAGGTAAGTCGTCAGGTGTCCTTTAAGCAAATGTTTTGCAGCGTTTGTTTAATCTACTTCATCTGTAGATTAAAAGGAAATGACAACTTCCCATCAAATTCACTTGATACACGGAGTACATTGATTTATTAAATAAATATCTAATAAAGCATTAATAAAAAAAATTTGTCAGTCAGCCAATTGTCAGTCATTTGTTTAGGACTAAGACATCCCCATTATTTAGTCCATAGGAAATGTGACATGCCACATATATATATATATATATATATATATATATATATATATATATATATATATATATGTATGTATGTATATGTTTGTATATATATATGTAATTGTGCTTATGTTGCAATAAACCCCAACTATCATCGTCTAGCAGATGCTTTTATCCAAAAAGACAAGTTTCCCAGCATGATGGTTGGAGTTGGTGCACAGGGCTTGCCACTGCACTCATGGCTTCTTCCATTACTTCCTTCTTGCTTGAGAACCTACTCAGTGGCCCTGAGAACCCACAACCTACAGCTTGATGGATCAAGACCTTAACCACCAAGCAATGATGCCCACAAGGAGAGAAGTGCTTGAGAGAATTTCATAGCACAAGCCTTGGATTGGGCTCTGGAAAATATTTTACCATTCTAAATTAGTTTTAAGCAAATCATTTTTTTTGCTGACTATAATCCATTCTAAGTCAAATTTGATGCAGGTTTATTGTAATTGAAATAGATATTCAGTCGGCTCAGAGGTTCACACGTTAAGGCTGTACTAATCACCCACATACTGCAAGTGAGGTAGAGATTCTGGATTATCCTTGTCTCAGTAACTAATTACTGCTTTTATTTCCATTCAGGTTCGCCTCAGTGAATCAGACATGAAAACACTGACGAGAGAGGAGTTATGTACAAGGTAAGAAATAGTTCATGTGCATTGCAATAATTTCTTTCCCTTTTTGTAAATACAGTTCTGCAATATTTCTCATCACTTAGGTGGAAACAACATGAAGCCTATGTCCAGGTGCTTGAAGCAAAATATGCTGATCTTAATTGTAAGTAAATGTTGTTTTGGTATTTATACCCATTTCTTTTACATTTTCTTGTTACTACCATGCATGTGTAAGGTGAATACGTTTTCTCATAATGGTCATAATGTTCTCTGCATGGTCTGATCCTAGCCAATGATGTGACTGGTTTAAAAGAATCAGAGGAAAAGCTAAAGCAGCAGCAGCAAGAGTCTGCACGCAGAGAAAACATCCTGGTCATGAGGCTAGCCACTAAGGAACAGGAAATGCAAGAATGCACTGTAAGTATTCAAGTTCGTCTGGATCAGTGCAATTTCTTAAAGAAGTTTTTAATTCTAGGTGGCTTTACAGAACTGCTTTGTAGAATAATCAAGAACATTCTAAGATCATATTTACAGAAGCAACAAATGTTTTTTAAATATTGACGTTTTATTAATACATTTTAAATAATAATTTAGGTCAGATAGTGTCACATTTTGCCAGCCAACATGTGATGTAAGACTTGCATTATTATATGAATTAGTTTAAATAAAAGACAGTGTAAAAAGAAATAATCACGGGTGCATATAAAAACATTGTAGAAACACAAACGTATGGAAGTAGATTTTTTTTTGTTGTGGTGCTTCATTTGTAAGTGTTTAATTTTTGTGTTTTTGGGCTATTACGTTTCAGATGCCCAAAAAGCCATGTTTTTAAATTTAATACGCTTAAAATATCGCAATGTCATCATTTATGATGTTGGCCCAATTGTTAATGTGTGTGTAATGTAATTAATTTCATGGAGCCATCTTCTAACAGAGTTTGTCTACTGCAGACTCAGATCCAGTACCTGAAGCAAGTTCAACAACCCAGTGTGGCTCAGCTGCGATCGTCCATGGTGGACCCAGCCATCAACTTGTTTTTCCTTAAAATGAAGGCCGAACTGGAACAGACTAAAGACAAACTGGAGCAAGCCCAAAATGAACTGAGTGCCTGGAAATTTACACCTGATAGGTAAACTAAAATAACTCCCCCTCCAAACAAAAAGTCAAGACTTTCCTGACTCACCCCCTCACTTTCTTCACTGCAGGAGTGCAGATAATTGTGGGGGAAGACTGAAATGCTATGCATACCACAAGACTCAGACTTAAAAGACATTTCTGTTGTACTGTGCTGCTATAATGATAATATAATGTATAAGTGAAAGCGAAAAGAAACTGAAAAGAAAGCTTTGGTCAGGTGACATTGTTTCAGCTTTCACTTTCCCCCTCATGGTACAGAGGCCTGAAGAATCGGGACTGTTCCTGAAGAGGTGGTCACGGCGGAAACAACCCCTCCTTCCAGCCCCCAACAAGCCATGTTAGACAGTTTGCGCTAATAACTTTGACGGCCGTTGAGAGAGACTTGAGCAAAGTGTTTGCTCTGGAGCTGATTGAACTGTAGCTTTAAAATCTCTTCTGATTGAACAGTTAAAACCTAACCCCCTCCCTCTGTCACATAAGTGTATGTTGCATGGGAATATCTCCCACTGTTTACCCCATCAGTGTAGAACTCTATGGGTAACACTTTAAAGGCAACATGGGGAAGGGAGGAAATGGGGGCGGCAGTAGGAGTGATGTAATACAGAAGAGGTAACAATCACATGACTCTGGGGGAAAGGAGCCTTGCTATTGATGTAATACAGTGGTGAAGGTGTAGGACCCCCGGTCTTCAAAGACTTTAACATTCATCTGAGCGGTGCAGGAGATGGTACGGTGTAACAGACATTTCTTTGTGTTTTATAATCATTTTGATATTTTATGGATTGTTAAATGCTTTTTGCACTTACAACAGTGTTTACAAAAAATGATTGGCTTGATTCACTGCTGCAGGTGCAATTGAATTTCACTGTGATTGTTTTTAGAGAAAACTGCACATGCTGTTTACATGTATGTCTTTGCTGCTGTGACATGTGCTCAAAATTAATAGTGTATTTTAGAGTTCAGATGGATTTCTTTTGGTAAGGATTAATTTAAAATGTGCAATTTCCACTTGCAGGTGTTTGAACTACTTTGATTCTAGGGCTGTTCAGTGTCATGTTTGTTTTTTTGTTTTTTGTTTTTTTTGCCTCTGCTGATACATGAACTTTTTCATCTTTATCACTAAAGCGTTTTGATTTTACAGTCAGTTTAAACTAGTCACCACTTCAACTTCAGCAGATCCCTCAAATCACAGGGTTTTGCAACGAAACAGCTTTTGATGAGGTTGTGCACTAAGAATTAACATTGTAGCAAAAAATATGCAAATTATGACTTTTTAATAGTGCCTAGTAGCTCTTAAATTGTTGGGCTCTCGAACTTAAGGTTGGGGGCTTAAATCCCAGGTTTACTGGAGTAAGTCCTTCTTGCTCCAGGGGTGTGCTTTATTATGGCTGAACTTGTAGGGGTCCCCAAGTTGGGATACTTTTGATGAGTCTGCCAATTCACCTCATTTTTCATTCTACGGTATTCTGCCATACCAATCATAGCATAGTAGTTTGTGGTTTCACCAGTCTTGTCCAAAAGCTTACCATTTTATTTGCAATTACTTCATAGCTTTTTAAGACTCTGCAGCTTTTTGATGACAGAATTATCAGGATATACTGTCAAAGCATGTTTCATTGCTTTTAAATCTAGAATAAAATAATATGGTTTAAAGTGGGAATGTTTTTACAAATGTTCTTTTGGACTGTGAGAAACGGTGAGTACAACAAATGGTTCCAAATCATATAGATTATCTAATTTGAAAAAGCCAACATCTAAAACCTGTGTGCATTTGGAAGCTGATTTTGAGCTGTGGGCTCACATTATAGGAGCGTTGAATGTCATTTTCCGAGATCTCATTGCCTCAGCTATTTGTGTGCCAGCAGTTTGAGTTTGTTGGTTCATGACTGGTACAACAAAACTTTTATTTTTTATTTCTTTGCTTTTTGTTTCATAAATGTTCATTACCCATATATCATTTGAATGTCATCGATCTGTCTGGCTAATGATCCAGGTGGTCTTGTGGAACTGCAGTGTTGTCACCGGTTGGTACTTTGCTCAAACCTACCCTTGTTGCACTCATGGCTCTGTTCACCATGTGATGTCAGACTTATCTCCCTTGCAGCCAGACCGGTAAGAAGCTGATGGCCAAGTGTCGCATGCTGATCCAGGAGAACCAGGAGCTGGGCAGGCAGCTGTCACAGGGTCGCATCGCCCAGTTAGAGGCTGAACTCGCTCTGCAGAAGAAGTACAGCGAAGAACTAAAGAGCAGCCAAGATGGTAAGAAAAGTTAAATCATTGTCATTAATATCAGTATCAGATGCATAATTTTATTTTTTCATTTCATAATATTGAAACATTGTAAACATTTGTATCAAATTTGAATGCTTGCTAATTTGATATAATGGAACAGATAAGAATTTTAATTAGTAATGCTTAGTTTATAGGATGCACCAGTACTACTTGTCTTGTACATACTGGAGGCAGTTGTAGGCTTGTAGAACTAGCCTTGTTTGAGTCTCTTGTTCGAGTCCTGCTCCCTCCAAGTATTATGGCTGAAGTGGCAGAATTTGGGCACAATATATTAGGCAGTCCGCCCCATAGATTTGTGTGCTTACTTCACTAATTTGTGTATGTGTTTTATTGCATGATTGGGTTAAATGTGGAGAACAAATTCCTCAAAATTGATCAAATTAACACTAAGTACTTGTTTGTACCTAGAACTAATGTGAGTACCTATTACGTCAACATTAGTACAGTAACTTTCTAAGATTTTTAACTTCAGAGACTAAAGACTTTTTTTTTTTTTTTTTTTTGTCTGATGTTTCTTACTTTTGGAATACATGAATTATTTTGCCCAGATCGGTGGACAGCCTTGTACACTGCATCTGGGGAGCAATTGGGGTTAGGTGCATTGTTCAAAGTCACTTCAGCCATCGTACTTGGTGTGACTGGTAATCAAACCGAGAACCTTCCGGTCACAAGACTAGTTCCTTAACCACTTGCCTACAATGGATACAATTCGTATTCAATTGAAGTATTCCTTTAAAGTTTTTATATTACAGTTTTATCTTGACTGTATTTGATTGGTTACAAATTAAGACCTATATAATCCTTTACATATTTTTTCCATTAAAATATCAGCAGAATGAAACACAACTGGTATTTTACTTTGCACACTCAGTACCTCACTGCACTTTTGTGCTACATGCTTTGTTTAGAGTTAAATGACTTCATCATACAGCTGGATGAAGAGGTGGAAGGCATGCAGAGTACCATCCTGGTACTCCAGCAACAGTTGAAGGAGACCAGACAACAGTTGTCCCAGCAAAACCAAGCCCAGGGTTCCTCTAGTGGAGCAGGTCCCAGCAGGACTCCTCCCTCTCCTGGTGCATTAGAGCCACCAGCGCAAACAGAATCAGCCCCCACAGGCAGTACAACTGGGGGGAAAGACTGCGGACACATCCTCAACGGCCCCTCCGCCAGCAACTCCACACCGAAATCTAGTTCGGGACCCTATAGAGAGGAGAGCAGCACTGAAGACGATGGTCCAGCATCACCCTCCACCTCCAGCCCCACTCATGGGAGTGGACCTAAACTTTCCAACCAGTCGGAGAGTGTAGCAAGCCAGGGTGCAGGGGAAGGTTTCGGGACTCAGCTAAGCGCCGGTTATGAAAGTGTGGACTCGCCGACGGGGAGCGAGGCGTCAATGACTCAACATTCGAATGACACAGACTCCAACGCCGATTCTCATGAGACCACAAGCAAGAGCAACAGGACAACCCGTCACTCTGCTCACAACGGACTGGATTCAGCTGTTGCAACTGCAGCCACCTCCTCTGGAGCATCCACAGGGTCTATTTTGTAACATTCTTTCAATTGTGTTCTTGTATTTTAGTTTTTTTTATACTCATGGCAAGCAGAAGCTACACATTTCGTCTTTGCTGGAACAGTCCAAAATCAGAGGTCTACAGTTTAAACCACTTCCAATAGTAACACCGATCCTGTTGCAGTATTTTTCAGAAAGCGAATTACGTTGAGCCAATGTGAAAACTAAACTCGAGGTAGGCAGCATGAGAATAAGAATTTAAAACTCTTCCCATGTAGCCTTTAAAACTACTTACATCTTGCTTACATACTAAAACACATGGAATTTAGTCGTCCCCCACACTTGTTCTGCACATTTCAGAACGTTCTCAGTTACATGATGTTAGACTTTTGTTGTGTTCTGTTCATCCCGATTGCAGGAAAGGAATTAATTTGTGGATAGTTCTTTTCAGCTGTTTGTTGAATTCATTTTCTGATTGCAATTCTTTTCCTGTACTGACCAAATATCAATAAAGACTTTTATTAAAACCCTGTTCTCACCTCATGTTTTTCATTTTTTAAACCATTTAATTAACAAAATATAAACTTGTATGCTTTCAAGCTGTTAAGCGTCAAGTGTTATAATGATAAATTAATCAAGTTTAAAGTGATCAAATATTTCCAATACTGTAACAATATTATATTTATACATGTATAATATCAGCTACAGGCTCCTAAATGAATTCCTTGCACCCATCAATGTCTGAGACTTATTTTATTTATAGTAAATGCTCTCTGGCCACTTTATTAGGCACATGTGGTTCTTACTTTTATTTAATTAGTTCCACTTACACATAGATGCACTTTGTCCAATTAAAGGATGTACTGCATCTACATTTTATATGTATTTTTTCATTCATTATCTTCCACTTTATGCTCTATTGGACTAGCGGGGGGGTTCCCCATGCCCATCCGGGAGAGAACATTTCGGGCGCTGGGCAGATACACACTCACTCACACAGACACACTCTATATGGGGCAATTTGGAGAACTGAATTGACTTGATCCATGTTTTTGGACTGTGGGAGGAAACCGGAGAACCCGGAGGAAACCCACGGGGTGAACATGGAAACTCCACCCAGATTGGAATTCGAACCGGGAATCCCTAGCACTGAGAGGAGAACATGCCAACCAACTAAGTCAACGTGCCGCCTGCGGAAGATGATAAATGAATAAATAAAACTATAAATACATATCTGAAATGTTTTAGGGGCGGTACGGTGGCTTAGTGGTTATCCCTATTTGGGTGGAGTTTCCATGTTCTCCCCGTGTCTACATGGGTTTCCTCAGGGTTCTCCGGTTTGATCCACAGATCCACAAAAACATGGATCAAGGTCAATTGAATTCTCTAAATTGCCCCATATAGAGTGTGTCTGTGTGAGGGAGTGTGTGTCCAGTGATGGATTGGTGTCCTGTCCTGGGTGTATCTGCCCAGCGCCTGAAATGTTCTCCCCTGGATGGGCATGGGGAATAAAAGGTCATCCACACCGGTAGATGGTGCTGTTATGTAGTTCTTGTTGGATTTTGCGGCTGTTGCTAAAATGAATGATGAATGGAAAGCCATGCTGATGAAGGTCCTCCTGTAGGTGGGAGGTTTCAGACCGTTAGACAGTGAGTTTGCAGCGAAGTGTCTGCACAACAGTCCAGCACGCAGTGAGGAAACATGAGCCCGGAATCGGTGGTGATCGTCTCTGCTGCCAGGACAGCTGTAGGTAAGAGCCTTCCATTGCTGCGGCGCGTTGACAGAGAGCGCGCATGCGTGTTTCTCACCGCTGTTTACCTCTTTTATAGCTTTTAAAGACCCGTGTTATTTATTTATTTTTTTATAAACCTATATCGCGATAAACACATATTTTACATTTTAAATACTTATATAACGTTTCAATGCTGTTGTTATTTCAGCGGCGCTCTCCATTTAACGTTCGGAGAAAAGACTGGCGACGTCTAGCCAAAATCTGATTGGTTGCACCGCGGGGTTACCTGCGCTCCTTGTCTGTGATTGGTCGTTTTTACATAGGCCCATCACAAGGCGTGTATTTGATTGGACCAAGGTCGAACTTCATTGACGACCCATAAATGATTCTGGCTGTGTTCCAAACCTAATGCTAACTCACTCGATAGTGTCCCGAAGTAGCCTTAGTTGGCGGGTTTGTGATTGGACGCGGTATGTCTGCGGTCAGTGACTTTTACAGGCTTTATTTGCTATTTGTGGGAATTACAATGAAATAAAATTTAATGTAACTCGTTACATAACGTATACAGAAACCTACAAGCTAACAATTATAAAAAGTTCTGACTTGATGTTTCAATAGGGAGCCATTTTCTGTTTACAACTAAATTAATATCCATCCATCCATCCATTATCTTCCGCTTTAACCTCTGTTAGGGCCGCAGGGGGTGGGGTGGGTTTCCCATGCCCAGCCAGGAGAGAATGTTTCAGGCGCTGGGCAGATACACCCAGGACAGGACGCCAATCTATCACTGGACACACACTCACTCACACAGACACACTCTATATGGGGCAATTTGGAGAATTCAATTGACTTGATCCATGTTTTTGGACTGTGGGAGGAAACCGGAGAACCCGGAGGAAACCCACGGGGGCATGGGGAGAACATGGAAACTCCACCCAGATTGGGATTCGAACCGGGAATCCCTAGTGCTGAGAGGAGAACATGCTAAACCACTAAACCACTGTGCCGCCCTGTCAGTCCAATCTCTTAAAAGGAATGGCATGTGACGTCCAAAACACAACCATGAATTCCATTCCACAATAGCAATGACACATTGATACACCATAAACCAAGCTGCGGGGTGCATGTTATTGATGACTTCTTGGTGGTTGTAAAGAGTTTATGGAGTTCTGCAGGGTGGTAATTGAAGCTGGTAACATTGGGAGCAACATATTGGAAACACACACAGAATTTATAACTGTATGTATATTTAAACTTATGTGTTTCATCAAATATCAAAATAAATCTTAGTGTCTAATACAGTATTCATTTGCAGGATCTTTCGGTGGAGCATTAAGCAGTGTTCCTGTTGCTGATTTAGCCACTGTAGTCATTAAGGATGTTCTGAAAAGAGCTGGTGTAAAGCCAGAGGAGGTGTCTGAGGTCATTTTGGGGCATGTTCTGACTGCAGGTAACAATCACAACTGAATTAGCCTTTCCTTGATTTCATACACCTGTTGTAGTGTAACTTAAGGAACCCGATGTGGTCCAATGCTTTTGACCATATAGTGTACTGTATATGTTAAAAACAATACTAATGGAATCATTCTTTTGTTATTTATGAAATGTAATGTTGATATATTACAATAATTAGGACAACATTATATACATGAACATACTGCTTGCTTGGTCATCATAGGCCATGGGCAGAACCCCGCACGGAAGGCTAGTGTTGCAGCAGGTATCCCATACTCTGTGCCCGCATGGAGCTGTCAGATGGTTTGTGGATCCGGGCTTAAGGCCGTGTGTCTGGGCGCTCAGTCGATCATGATTGGAGAATCTTCTGTGGTGGTGGCAGGAGGCATGGAGAGCATGAGTAAGGTCGGTTTTTGGACTGTGACCATGAAATATAATGTTTCACATGCATCTATTACTATTCATAAAACAAAAAAAGGAAATCATGCTCATCTCATTCTCTTCCATTTAGTCCTATACTAGTGGCTAGATTACAAGGGGTTCCCCATTCCCATCCAGGACCCTGGATAGATACACAGAGGACAGAGCCTCAATCTATTCAATCACACTGACACACTATATAAGGAAAATTTAGAAAGAAGCAATTTAGAGCATTCAATTTACTTTTAATCTATGATTTTTTTAAATGTTTAATACGATTTGTTAATCATACTGTTGGAAATTCAACCTCACATCATAATGTTTCTGTTTTATTTGTGTACTTTAATTATTAGGCACCCCACACGGTCCAAATGAGATCTGGGCTAAGGATGGGAGATGGTGTTCTACAAGACTCTATAGTGGCTGATGGGCTCACAGATGCTTTTCACAACTGCCACATGGGTATCACAGGTGCAGTTTTCACAAAGACACAAGTTACGTAATAATAAGCAACAATCACTGCGCATGTTACTCTGCTACACGTTTGTTGACCATCCATGAGCTATTATTTTGTAGTCTGGTCATTGACATTTGTTAAAATTGTATACTAATTAACAAAGCTTCTGTTCAATTAATGCTTCTTTGCAGCCGAGAATGTGGCAAAGCAATGGGCTGTGTCTCGAGAAGCTCAGGATCAGTATGCTGTCACCTCACAGAACAAAACTGAGGCTGCCCAGAAAGCCGGTTACTTCGACCAGGAGATTGTGCCAGTTGTTGTTTCTTCAAGAAAAGGTAACATTTGTCTTAGTTCCAAAAGAGCTCCACAGCAACGTCTCTGGACAGAACCTGAATTTCTGTTGGACTAGTAGTGTAGAGTAATATATATATATATATATATATATATATATATATATATATATATATATATATATATATATATTCATCCATTCATTATCTTCCGCTTTATCCTCTATTAGGGTCGCGGGGGGGTTCCCCATGCCCATCCAGGGGAGAACGTTTCGGGCGCTGGGCAGATAGATCTAGGACAGGGCACCAATCTATCACTGGGCACACACTCACACACACACTCCACATGGGGCAATTTGGAGAACGCAATTGACTTCATCCATGTTTTTGGACTGTGGAAGGAAACAGGAGAACCCGAAGGAAACCCACGCGGACACGGGGAGAACATGGAAACTCCACCCAGATGGGGATTCAAACCGGGAATCCCTAGAGCTGAGAGGAGAACATGCCGCCCTATATATATATATATATATATATATATATATATATATATATATATATATATATATATATATATATATATATATATATATTCATTCATTCATATATATATATATATAATCAAATGCATGTTAAAACTTTCAGTTGTATATGATGTGATTTTCATCAGGTCCAGTAGAAGTGAAAGTCGATGAATTTCCTCGTCATGGTAGCAGCTTGGATGGCATGTCCAAGCTGAAGCCCTATTTTCTCACGGATGGGTCTGGAACAGTAACACCTGGTAATGCATCAGGTAAAGAAACAGCTTTATGTATATCATAAATAACAACCATAATTTACTGGTCTGATTTTGAAGCTGCAGTATATATTATGTTTATTGTCCAGTAAACTACTGTAGTGTTTTGTGTAGTGCTTTGTGTTTCTAATTTCTTTGTTTTTACTTTTACAGGAATAAATGATGGAGCTGCAG
Source organism: Corydoras maculifer (assembly GCA_019802435.1). Classification (NCBI taxonomy): domain Eukaryota; kingdom Metazoa; phylum Chordata; class Actinopteri; order Siluriformes; family Callichthyidae; genus Corydoras; species Corydoras maculifer. Next base: position 2,461,707 of record JAFMOD010000047.1, on the reverse strand, counting down.
TCACTGTGCTCATGAGCCAATCAGAGGCTCAGAAAAGAGGCCTGCAGCCATTGGCACGAGTAGTCTCCTGGGCTCAGACTGGTCTTGATCCATCCATCATGGGCACAGGTCCAATTTCAGCAATCAGAAGAGCAGTAAGTATGACTGACAGCCCTCAGCATCATGAAAAGCTTTTATTTATGTATTTTAGTATTTATCTACAACAGAATGTACTGGGTAATGCCACACTTTTTGTTGTATTTGTTAAATCAGTAAGTCTGTACCTATGTATCTGTTTAACTAGTGATTAAATCATATATATGCTCTACTGGGAAGCCATCTAGTGGCCAAATTGCAGAACGCAGTTAAGAAATTTATAATAGTCGTAACAGACTTAATGCTTATTGGAAATCAGCTCACTGATTATATTATTATTTTATTTTTTGTATGAAATTGCAGTAATACAAATGTTAAGATAAGTTTCCTTGCAGAGCTTTGAATATTCTTTGCATGTAAACACTCACTCAGCCTTATATATGTTCAGACAGAGAAAGCAGGCTGGCAGTTGGCTGAGGTCGATCTGTATGAGATCAATGAGGCCTTCGCTGCTCAGTGCATTGCAGTGATTCAGGAACTGGGCCTCAACGTGGAAAAGGTAAAACATTTTCACTTGCTTACTCAATTTTAAACTGTCCAAATGATTTACAATACAAATCAAAATCCTTAGCATTATCTCTTGATTATCCCTAAAATTGATAAAATTCACATAGAAGACATTTAGACATGTCCTTTGCTTCCTTTGACTTCTTTTGACCCTCATCATTAAATTTTGTCCAAATAATCCATAGTCAGTTTGTTTTTAATTTAAGCTGTCAAGCTGCTGAATGTTAAATTACATTTATTAGGTATATATTTGACAGTTTGTATCACTAATTCATTTTCACTATCCCAGCACTCATTAAGAGAAATGCTGGGTGATTTAAAAACCTTGGACAAGTTGCCAGTCAAAGAGTAGATATATTCAGACAAGGGGAGAACATGCAAAGTAATGTAATTCATTCATTCATTCATTATCTTCCGCTTATCCTCTATTAGGGTCGCGGTGGGGTTCCCCATGCCCATCCAGGGGAGAACGTCTCGGGCGCTGGGCAGATAGACCCAGGACAGGGCGCCAATCCATCGCTGGGCACACACTCACTCACACAGACACACTCTAAACGGGGCAATTTTGAGAATTCAATTAACTTGATCCATGTTTTTGGACTGTGGGAGGAAACCGGAGAACCCGGAGCCCCCCCCCCCCCCCCCCCCCCCCCCCCCCCCCCCCCCCCCCCCCCCCCCCCCCCCCCCCCCCCCCCCCCCCCCCCCCCCCCCCCCCCCCCCCCCCCCCCCAACCACTAAGCCACCGTGCCGCCGTAATGTAATTCATAAAATAATTTTTTTTTATGTAACCTGAGGCTCCCCTTGCTCCTGTGTGTGGAAGAAAAAGTCATACATTATGTATTACGTACAAAATTATTTATATTTTTGCTATCTATTATTAGAGCAGTAACATTAATAATGTTTTTTCTCCATTCCTTATGTCTTTATTATATATCTGTCTGCTCTGTACTGATTGTTGGATTTGTGTCACAGGTGAATGTATGTGGAGGAGCCATCTCTCTTGGCCATCCTTTAGGTATGTCTGGCTGTAGGGTGCTGGTTACCCTCCTGCACTCTCTTCAGCGGCTGGGAGGCAAGAAAGGGGTTGCTGCACTCTGCATTGGTGGTGGAATGGGAATTGCTATGTGTATAGAGAGAGTGTAGGATGTGTCTCCTCCTCTGCTTCAATGGACCAGCTGCTCCATGTCTATAATATACCCACTTACACTCATGGTGTTTCATTCAACAGTGAATTCTATTTTTTTTATATATTTTAGATTTTCGGTCTACCTCTTTTAACTATTAAAGAATCTGCATCTGAAATTAGCATAGAACATCTTATTAATAATGTTCTGAATATTATTAAAATTATCCTGGGCATCACATTTGTACTCTGTGTCTTATAAATGATTTTTAACGTTGAAGGGGATGGCAAGATGAAACCTAATTCTGTGTGTAGTAAATCTATAATAGTTAGGGGGTTTAAAGTAATCAAACCTGAGTTACACATTCCATTAGCCCTCAATCTTGCTTGTGAAGCTTGATGTCCAATCCATCTGTCTGTCTCCTCATATTTGCTGTGAAGAGAGCAGTATCAGGCGAAAGTTAAGACACACCACTGTCTTTCTCAGTTGTCTATATTTTATAACTTACCATATAGATGGACTTTGTAGTTTTACAATGATGGACTGTTGTTTATCTGTTTTCCTTGTTAGTCCCCTGTTGGTTCTCCATTCTCTATTAGTAATGACCATCACAGAACGGGTATAATTTGGGTGGTGGATTGTTTATTGTCAGTTCTGCAGTGACACTTGTGTGTTGAGGGGATTTGAGTGCAGCAGTGCTGCTGTAGTTTCATTTAAACACCTCAGTGACACTGCTGGGATAGGAATAATACACTGCAGAACTACAATATCTAGCTTTACAGTTAATGATAATTGATAACTGAGGTGTGTCCAAACTTTTAACTGTTACTATATCATTATCAACATACTGTATTAGTCTTGCCTTAACTTGTACAGATAAGATATGCCTTACTAATACTACCCTGTGCTTCCTGTAGACATGTATACTTTATTGACAATAAATTGAAAATCGACCTAATAACTTTTCTTTTAATCTTCTATTTTTCCTTCCACTCCAAATCATCCTTTTAACTACCCCATATGACCGAAGTCTCAGAATCTGGGATCGTCTGTGCAAACTATAATCTTATTTTGTTTAATTAAAATGATAAACTGCCCTGACCCGTCAATGCTTGGACTCCACTAGACCCCTAATGGTGTTCTGCCCAAAGCAACACACTGCCTCTATAAACTACTTCCTCCCAAAATGTATTCTGGAGCCATGTGTTTCCTAGGTAAGTGTCTGGTGTGTCTTTACGGTTAGTGGAACTAATGAAATGGACATTAGGTGAAGGTATGTCCAAACATTTAACAGTTGGTTATTTGTGACATTGTTAACTGATCTAACTCTTAACAGCCACATATTAATATCTGGTAAAATTGTATAACGTTAAGAAAATCAGATTATAAAAATCAGTGCTTCCGAACATAGTTAAGTTTATAAATGGCACATTTTATCCCTGTAGGTGAGCGTTTGTACCCATCAAGCACCTTGAGCTTCATCAGAAGGCGTTTTAATCCGATTAGCCTACTGTACTCGGTCTGAAAACGCTCAGTCAACCTGCCAGCAGAACTGATTGCATCTTATCTTCCAAAATGCCTCATTTTGTCAACAGAGATCAGATCTTTGCCCATCAGGTCCATCTTCTGGAGCACAAACTGAGGGTAAGTGCTTCCACCAACAGAACAACCAACGTTAGATATTACCGTTGGTTCTGTTTTCATTAGACGTTTGAACGTCTTTTCATAGTCCATTGATAGCTTTTAGATTTTATTTCGAGTTACAAGATTTTCATTTCACATTATGTTTGAACTGTGTCACATTTTAGAGTAAAGAAGAGCGGATTTTGGAGCTTGAGACTGAGAACGCGCTTCTTAATCTGAGACTTACTGAGGTATAAGTGGTTAACAGCAGACATGTTAAGCTTCATCTTGTAATCTAACTTAACTACTAATATGAAAAGCAATTTCTGTACAATTTTGGGCCTAATAAAATCAAAAGAGAATATGAGCTCTGTTTACCTGTTTACCTATTGACAATGGACTGCATTATATACAATCACCGGCCAGTTTATTAGATACACCTCCCTAGTTTTACATTCACAGTCTGCATTTTTTCATTACACCAATCAGGACATACAGAGGTCTGATCCACTCATACTATCATCCACCACCCTAATAATACCTGCTCTGTGGGGGTCCTATTAATCACCAAACCAAATGAAGGGGAAAAATAAGTCCAGTTTCATAACTTGCTTTGTCGATGAATTCTCATTGATGTTTTACCTAAGTGTATGAGGAAACTTCGACGGGATCGAGAGGAGGATGAGATCCTAGCAAAGAGACGCTGTCAACACCAGGAGGATGTACGAAATTATTCGTATGCTTCCCTGTCCAAGCTCCTTTCACGGGTCCAGGTACCTCCACTAAATATCATTTATTTGTACTTGACATTAAAATGATTCACTTAAAACCTGATTGCTATAACTTTTATTGCAGATTCTAAAACAGGACTTGGGGAATATTGTCACTATATATTCAGCCTTTGTCACAGAGCTGGGGAATGAAAGGAAACAGCTGTTGGGGTGGATAAATATTGTATGTAAAGCTATTCAGGGTAACCACAGTGAAGATATCCAAAGTAAGTTTCGTTTTGTGGTGTGTGCATGCTTATTTTGGGCTTGTCTAGGCCTATTTTTTTTAGTAATCCATCTTTAATCTTTAAAACAAGTTACCAATTATGTGTTTCCAAGCCTGTGAAACCAGTTTGGATGATCTCCTTACCTCTGACAGTTGTTTTTGTGCCTAAAACGTATTGTATAAAAACATGGTTTGATATGTTTGGTGTCAGAAAAGTTCAGTGGTTTTACTTAAATGGTCACAAATTCCTGTAGACACAACTCAGAAGCCTCTAAAAACATTGCTTAATAGAATCTAACCTAATTTGAATGTACAGGCAGTAGGCAAATTTGTTTTAATGCTTGGTATCAAAGCTGATACAGATGTGATGGTTGGTTGCATGCATGCATATGATTGTATGACATGGCAACAATAACAGATGTTTTTATATGCTACTATATTTTTATAGTACATATTCAACACCTATCCAATCTGTTTTAAGGGGGGAGGGTTAGGGTTATTGTCCACTTTCTAAAATTTAAATAAATGTGCAAAGATATGCCTCAAGATATAAAGTTTGCTTAATGTAACAGAAATAATTTCGGAGGCAAAGGTATGCATTATTACATACACTTTATTAGGTACTCCCCCTCAGTTCTACATTTACTGCCTTTTTTGCTGTTCCACTGATCATATAGATGGACTTTGTAGTTCTACAATTCCATTCTGTAGTCCATCTGTTAATTTCTGTGCCATTAAGCAAACTTTATCATCTCACTCTGTCACTATTTGAAGAAAAAATTACTTCTATTAAACACTCTGCTGTGCTGTGTACTGTCAGTAGCATGCTGTCACCGTTGCTAAGAAAGGTGCCTCAGAGATAATCCCTTCTGTCCCATCACACTAAAGCTGCCATCAGCAGTCTCAGTCAGTCTGTGCGTCACCGCAGCTCAAGGATCCAGGACTAACGTATTTGTATACATTTCATACTTTAGTCAATCTTGAACTAGTAATATAAATTTTAAAAAATCAGATCCATTCTATTTTTTTTATTCGTCAAAACAACTTTAGTTTATTAGGTTACTTGTTATGAAGGTCAGTTCCTCCCGGCTTCACATTGTAGTCACAGAAAGCTGCCAAAGCCTAAGTAGGGATTAAAGAGTAAAGAAAGCTCACTTTATTCAACACCATGTGAACTGTTCATAAAATGATTATTCATTTGAACGCTGAAGAAGTTGGGGGTCATTAGAGGTCTACTGTAATAATAACATTATTTAATAAATGCCTTAGCAATTGTTATTCAAATTATTTATTCATTTATTCATCCATTATCTTCCGCTTAATCCTATACTAGGGTCTCAGGAGGTTCCCCCCTGCCCATCCAGGGGAGAACATTTCGGGTGCTGGGCAGATACATCAAGGGACGCCATTGCACACTATTGCACACACTCACCCACACACCCAGACAAACTGTCCAGTGCCCGAAAAGTTCTCCCCTGGATGGACATGAGGAAGCCCTGCGACTTTAGTAGAGGATTAAGTGGAAGATAATGGATCAATGTTATTTGCCTCTTGTGGTTTTCTGTCATATAGGATTGGGTCCGGTAATGCGGTGCATGTTACAGAAACACCCTGGATTTGCAGGGCTACTGTATCTGTATTCATTTTTATAAATAAAACAAATGTATGTCACACATAACCCTGTTTAATATGGGATTTACATCTTTATTTTTGTATTATAGAGTTGCAGACTCAAGTTTCATCTTTAGAGCAGTCCCTAATCGAGGAGAAGGAGAAATGTCGAGCAGAGCAGTTAAAGACTCGACTTCTTCACAATACTCTAATTGTAAATTGGACTTTTTCTTATTTTCATACATAAACCAGTGTTAAAGTTACAGTTAGTGTGTTCAAACACAACTTTACTCCGCATTAAATAAGATTAGATTACTAAAGTTATTAGTATCAGTGCCGGTAGCTGATTGTTTCACTTTATATTGCTACATAAGGTAATAAGGCCATAAAGACTGTAATATACGATGCTGTATTATGTACGGGTGACAGTGGCTTAGTGCTTAGCAGGTTCGCCTCTCAGCACTGGGTATAAAGGTTTGAATCTCAATCTGTGTGGACTTTTTATGTTCTCCCCGTGTCCGCATGGGTTTCCTCTCACAGTCCAAAAGCATGGACTCACGGTAAATGAAAGCTCTAAATTGCCCCATACATTGTGTGATTTTGTGTGTGCCCAGCGATAAGGTTGTTGCCCTGTCCTGGGTGTATCTGCCCAGCACCCGAAACGTTCTTCCCTTGATGGACATGAGGAACCCCCCCCACGACCCAAGTAGAGGATTAAGCGGATGATAATGAATGAATGAATAAATGAATGAATTAATGTAATATGTAAAAGGATAACAGAATGGAATCGCATTGGGTCGTTTGGCCAGATGGACTTTCAAATCCATTAGTGCCTTTTAAATTCTATGTACTTTTTGTTGTTGATTGTCTCAGGAACTGAGAGGCAACATTAGAGTGCATTGCAGAGTGCGTCCAATCCTTCCTCTTGATCACAACCAAGGCCCTTCATCAAGCTGTGGGTAAGAGCTGATTTAGATACCGCTAAGCACTTGCACCATAGTGGTACGATTCTGATGCAGTGCACAACATTTATAGCAGTGTAATTGTGTTAGAGTGGAGGCGAGTGGATGTAATCAATCATAATTTACTGTTTAAGGTCTCCCGAGGTGGTGGTGCAGGCTGTCAGTAATGTGAGTAAACAGTCTTTTCAGGTGTTTCTGTGCTGCCTTAATGCACCAACCCATTCTGAGCTGTTTGTGAAATTAATATCTGGGTGTAATTGTACAACCTTTTGATTTCAGGATTCGGTTCTTGTTAACTGCACCAAACCTGGAAGCCAAGTAATGAACCGAATGTTTGAGTTTGAGAGGTATTGTGGGACCTTTTCTGCTTTGCTTAGTTCATAGGAATACAGTAACAAGTCATATTCAGAAGTTCATACATCTTCTAATTTTACAAAAAGTCATTTGAATGGAATCATTTCAATTTATCAACTATTTAAAATGCTGGCTGATGTTCTGATGTCTATAGATAAGAACATCATTCATTCATTTATTATCATCCGCTTACATTACATTTACATTTGGTCATTTAACAGACGCTTTTATCCAAAGCGACTTTCAAGGTGAGCACAGGGTTAATCACAACATCCCTAGAGCAATGAGGGTTAAGGGCCTTGCTCAAGGACCCACATTGGTAACTTCAGTGGACCTGGGATTTGAACCCCCAACCTTTAGATCGATAGCCCAACACCCTGATCACTGAGCTATCGCACCGCTTACTCCTATATGGGGTCATGGAGGGTTCCTGATAGCCAGAGGAGAACATTTTTGGTGTTGGGTAGGTACAACCAGGACAGGACACCTATGTATCACTGTGCTGCCGCTCACTCATACACATACACACTATATGGGGCAATTTAGAGCAGCCAATTTACCATAAATCCATGTTTTTGGACTGTGGAAAACCAGAGAATCTAGAGGAAATCCACATGGACACGGGGAGAACATGGAAACTCCAGTGGATTAGGATTCGAACCTGGAATCCCCAGCCCCTTAGGTGAACGTGCTAACCACTAAGCCACCATGCCAGATAATAATTTATATAATGCGTTTTCAAAAATGAAGACTTTAAGATAACCTCATATATAACCCTGACCAACACCAGAAATAAGGTTCTATTAAATCGATAAAAGGCTTCAAAACTACAAATAAATAAATCAGTGCACAAATAAAGATGCATTTTTTTGTAGTGACACTAAAACACTTTAGCATGCCATTACACTGGGGCAGGCATAATAATAATACTTATAGGTCAACCCAAGAAAAGCTGTCATATCCATCATGCTTGAGTTGTCCATATGTTACTGCAGTACATAACAGCTTTCCTCGTGTTGTCATGGGATTTTGATAGAGTTCATGGACCAGAGGACACACAGGAAGCTGTGTTTGAAGAAGTAAAGCCGCTTTTAACATCTTTGTTGGATGGGTAAATATTATTTAGATTTTTCATTCCTTTATGCCCTGAGATGTGAATGTGTTTTTAGCATTCTGCCACATTTTCAGGTTTAATGTTTGCATCATGGCATATGGTCAGACTGGAAGTGGAAAGACATACACAATGATCGGTTCCCAACAAGAGGAGGCTACACAGCCTGTATATGACGCCAAGGAAGGTGTTATTGCCAGAGCAGCAAATGAGCTGTTCAGGTAAGCCATTATAAGCACATGGTGAGTGGCCTGAAACTTAATGTCAAGCTGAAAGGTCTTATTAAATGGACTTACTAGAATTAGACTGCAACATGCCTAGAAGCAACGTAGACTAGACACAGGATCTGGCAGACCCAAATAAACAGTTTTATATAAGGTGCAGCATTTGGCTGGCACAGGATGTACAGTCACAGATATACATTTTATTTATATAGCACTTTTTACAATAGTACTTTGCCACAAAGCAGCTTTACAGTGATTATATGCCTAAAACCCCCAAAGAGCAAGCTGAAGTAACAGTGGACAGAATAAAAACTCCCTGTTATGTTGGGTTTTTTTTTTCTAAAGAAACCTTCGGTTTCCTTCCACAGTCCTAAAATATGGATTTAAGGTAAATTGTCTGCTCTAAATTGCCCCTAAATAGTATGTGTGTGTGTGTATGAGTGAGCACCCTGTCCTGGGTGTATCTGCCCAGAGCCCAAAACAGTCTCCCCTGGATGGACAGTGCAAACTCCCTCTGCGAGAAGATAATAGATGGATTGATGGATATTTTTTGTTAATAAACAAATGTGCAAAAATGCTGTACCTATTAAAACAGTCTGTTAGTTTATAATAAAACCTGTACTTACTGACACATGCATTTATTTTATCAGGTTAATATCTGAGAAAGCTGCAGAGAGTCACACTGTTGAGGTTTCTGTGGTGGAAGTTTACAATAATGAGTTGTTGGACCTTTTGGGCAAAGATGAGGATGGAGCAGCAGTCGGTGTGAAAAGGGAAGTCATCACGACCAGCACAGGCATCAGTGAAGTACCCTGCCTCACACACGAGTGAGTGATTCTAGTCCTAAATGTTCATTTGACATATATACATAAGGCTCAAACTTGACCTTCTTTCTGTTTTAGAGATTGTTTAAGGGTAATGTGTGCTTGCTATGCAATTTGAGTCAGCATTGTGCAGAAATGCATTTATGGGCAACCTTCTCTGACATTTCAGTCCACTCACTGCATTTGACCATTGCAGAAGTGTTTTATTACAGTGTGTGTGTGTGTGTGTATGTGTGTGTGTGTGTGTGTGTGTGTGTGTGTGTGTGTGTGTGTGTAGGTTGGTTCAGAGCTCTGCTGAGGTAATGCAGCTGATCAGTGCAGCTTTAAGACTGAGAGCCCACAGCCCCACGCTGGTGCACAGAGATTCTTCCAGATCACATTTTATTGTCACGCTTACTGTCTCATCGAAAAAAAACAATGCTTTGGCACTGGGTATGAAGCACACACACACACACATACACACATACACACACACGCGCGCACACACATGTACTCTCTCACCCTATGAGCGCTGCATTTGGCTTAGAATGTTAAGTGGCTGACTATATTGCCATTGTTTGTTCAGTAAGTTGAACTTAAAATATTGTACACAAGTTAATACATTTTATTGTTTTTATTATTTCAGAATAAACAATTTATTTTCCTAAAAGAAGTGAGTGAGTTTTATAATAATATTAATTCTTATAAATCGGGTATTAGGGTAAAAACACACCTCTGACCACTTCACATTGGGTATCAGCATGATATACAAAACCTTTTTTTCCCAATGTTTTTTTTATAAATTACATTCTGTAATTGGGCCACTAGATGGCAGTAGTTCATTTGTTATAAAGAGGTCAATGTTTAGTTTAAAAACAGACTAAATTATAGGCCAGTTTATTAAGGTTTATGTTTTTAATAAATGAATTTATGAATCAATCTTTTTGTTATAGTATATTTGTAACTGTTTTCTAAAAGCAGTAAGGCACTCGAGAGTGTGTTTTCTTGTAAATAAATCATGGGAAAGAGGTGTAACTGTACTTCACTATGTGTCATGCCTAGTAAGTATTTATTGACAATAATGCACAACCTCCAGTGTCTTATCGCTTTATTATTTAATACACTGACACATAATTAATTACAAACCCTAAAAACTTTAATTATGCCATACTAACAGTCTTGTTGTTACGTCTTTAAAATGTTTCATTTTAAAAGTTAGAATGTGGCTTGGCTGCAAAGAGAGAGAGCGAGAGACAGAGAGAGAGCAAAAGAGAGCGAGAGCTAAAAGACACTACAAAAGTCAGTTTTATTACTGAGGCTCTATCTCTTGTTCACACTCCATGGTATCTGTCAGGACAGATACACACACTCATACATTTCTCTTTTTTATGTTTCATTGCTTTTTCGGTTTTGTAATATGTTACAAACACCATATAACATCTGTATTTGTGATTAAGCATATTTTTATATTTATCTACACACACACACGCACACAACCGGGACCTCATCCGACCTCTATTTCTGCCAGAAAAAAGTTTCCACTGTTAGCTTTATAATCGCTATGGTTACAGAGGAAATGAGATTTGAAAGAATTTGACAGAGAGAGGCTTACTGTAAAGCCATGAAAAGAGACAGTGACTCTAAATCTGTCCCTTTTACTATTTTTGTCTTTTAACTTGTCACTGTGTTTATGTGAAATTTTTACAGCTCACAGGTTACAGAGAACCAGGCAGAATGGGCAGCACAGCTTGCAGAAACAGTGGTGGAGCCCTCGTTGCCCCAGAGCCGCCTCATCCCACATCTCAAGCCCCAGTTTGTCCCCAAGCTCTTCTCCCTGTCATTCACCATGTCTCTCTGTACGACCCGCTGTATCTCAGGAGCTAATCAAAACCAAGTTACATCTGGTGGATCTGGCTGGTAGTGAATGTGCAGGTAATTATAAATTCACAGACATACACATTTTAATTATATAATTAACCTTTGGTTAAACCTCTGGAAACCTTTAGGTGGAAAGGCAGGTTTCTTAACCACAATCCTACGACTGCCCCATTTGAATGTATTTGACCACAGACGTACAGTCAGATAGACCCAAGTTAAACTGGATGCTGTGGATAAATACTACTAATACCACTGAAGGATTTAAGGATCAATGTGGACACTGCTCCAAACATTCATTTATGTTCCAAGCTGCTTATCTTAATTAGAGTTATATCAGGTGCTAGAGTCAATACCGTTGCCCATTAGGCAAAAGATTGGGGGAATACCCTGGACAGGTCAACAGTCTATTATAGGACAACCACATGATCACATTCTCACTTAGAGTGCGTTTTTAATATCTCCAGTTTATCTAGACGGGGGAAGGAAACCACTGTTCCTACAGGAAATTCCATCAGCTACAGATATTGTGCAAACAGCACACAGACAATACCCGGACTATACACCTGGGAATTGAAACCAAGACTTTCTTGCTGTGAAGCCACTCTCACAAGTCACGACCTCAATAAACATGGATAAATAGCTGTGCTTTTGAAAGTCGTCTCTTTTGGTTCATCTATTCAACTATGTGAATGAACTGAAGTCAGATTCTAATAACAGGATGCTGTAACAATTGTGTCTAACAACCAGTGGCATTGCTTGAGAACTCATTATGCTGTTAGTTATACATTTACATTTGGTTATTCAACAGACGCTTTTATCCAAAGTTATCTTACAAGTTTTGCAACTTTATGGTTGGGGTTTGATCACAGAGATGATACAGAACATGTGGGGTTTTTTTGTTTTTTTTTACAGGCGTGTCAGGAGTGTCTGGTGCAGCCCTGTGGGAGAGCTCCTGTATAAACCGCAGTGTGTCAGCTCTGTCTGATGTCCTGGGAGCTCTGGCAGAGCAGCGTCCGCATGTGCCATACCGTAACAGCAAACTCACCCACCTTTTACAGGATTCGATAGGTGAGGACTAAAACATACTTGTGTCATGTGTTGTCACTGTTTTTAAAAAATATTTTTCAATGCTGACACTTATTTTGCACAGCAGCACAGATTTTAGCTGAACATTCCCAAATGTATTTATTTATTGATGCTTATAATACTGTATGTCCATGCAGGATTCCTGCAAGAACACACTAACTTCACTCGAAAAGGGCCTGTTAAGTGGACTTAATTAGCACTTGGTTTAACACACCAAGTGTGAATAACCACTGCTCCAAGGCAATACATCATTTTAAGCTACATCAGCAATAATCTATTTGTAATTCAAGATGCTGTTTAAATAGAAATTACGCAAATATAAATAAACCAATAAGGAATATGGGTTCTAAAGTTAAAACGCTGGCATCTTTGTAATGTTAGCACTCAGTTATAAATTAACTTAAAATGAACACCCTATTTAAAAACAGCCTTTGTTAATATCTGTCACTCCCAATTTTTTTTTTTCAAAGTTAAGGATTCAAATATCATAAACACTTAAGCTGCTGCTGTGCTCTTTCTTTCAGGAGGGGATGCCAAACTGCTGGTGATGCTCTGTGTATCACCCACCCATAACTTTCTCTCCGAGTCACTGCAGTCACTGGGTTTTGGCTCCAGAGCCAGACAAATCCAAAAAGAAACACCATACAGGAAGAATACCAATCTGAAAAGGAAGTAGTAGCAATAACAGCAGATAAAGCAGTTCAATTATTACACGATAAAGAGATTTATAGCTTTGATGTTAAATTCCCGTGATATGAGACTTTATTATGTGTTAGTACAAGTGTCAAATGGTGAGCACGAGACATTATAACTTAATTACTTTAAGTAGTGGTATAAATATCACACAGTGCATGGACTTACTTCATGTGTGGTAAGTTTAATGACTGTGTTTCTTAACTTGGTAGCAGATTTTTATCTCGAGAAGCATTTTAAATAGATTTCTTTAATATCATAAGATGTTAGTAGCCCCGTCCTGGGGTTTAATCCACATGAATTTAATTTATTGTTCTCTAGTTGTTGCAAGTAAAGTTTTGTTTTATTCTTGGTGTAGTTGTTTTTAATGTTAGTTTTGCTATTTTTTTTGTAAAACCTTTTTTTCTTCTTTTGTTATAGCTTTTACAAAACATCAAAAACGTACTGAGAAGCTGGGAGACGTTATAAAATGAATAGACCAATTGTTATTTTATTATTAATAAATTTACTACAGAGAAATTAGGTCTGCTTTAAATTCAATTAATGAACCTTTTAGTGCAAATGTTACAGCTATTGTTGTAGATAAAATGTTGAGCTTTATGAGCTCTCTCTGTAACCCTTATAATTCTATAGAAATAAAGATTTTAAAGCGTTCATGCTGTTGTGATGTGTCCAATAAAATAACTGAACATTGGCTTCTTCATAAAGATTGTTCAAACACTGACTGATTAACAAAAACTGGTTTTAGTCTTAATACTAGTCAATAAAGAGACATTTTATACTTAAATAGTATGTATATTTAATACAATATAATCTATTTGTTTTGTGTAGTGCAAATTATAAAAGTGCCTTCGTTTTTAAATCTCCTCTCAGTACAGAACACCTTTGATACAACATACTAGTAAAATACTTGTTACCTCTTGTGGGCGTAACACTTTGAGTAACAATTTAATAAGTAAAAGTAGGAGGAAATATAATTAACATGGAGAACAAGTAACAAGGGTGGCGCAGTGGCTTAGTGGTTAGCATGTTCTCCTCTCAGTGCTAGAGATTCCTGGTTCGAATCCCAATCTGGGTGGAGTTTCCAAGTTCGCCCAGTGTCTGCGTGGGTTTCCTCTGGGTTCTCCGGTTTCCTCCTACAGTCCAAAAACATGGATTCAAGGTCAATTTAATGCTCTAAATTGCCCTCTATAGTGTGAGTTTGCCCAATGATGTATTGGCGCCCTGTTCTGGGTGTATCTGCCCAGCGGGAACCCCCTCCCCCTCCTCAAACCCTTCATTTTCTTTAAAGCTGTATACAACTGTTGTTGCTTGTACAGATAGCTTTGATGAATTTGATTATAGTTCAAGAAGTTACCTAACAAAAATAGAATTTTCATGTCAAGGAAACCAGTAGTTCCTTTAGTGTTATTTTAGTTCCAATAAAAACGAAAAGACGTTTTTTTTATTTTTTTTTATTGCTAAAGCATTTTTAATGAAAGGGATTGAAAGAGTCGACTCAGTAATAAGATCCGAACGGTAAAGGGCAGTATCGATTTCTTTGCGTGGTCATGTTCACTCGTCAGCCAATCAGATTAGCACCTTTTAAGCGTCACGCGCAAACAAAAGCATTGCGTCATCGTTACACAAGTTGTTATGAAAGCGTTTCTTTGTTGTTGTACAAGAACCGCTTTAACAAAATATATAACACCGGAATTACTCCAAACTCTACAAACACGTGGCAGGAGTCCGGTGTGAAACAGGTGGGTCGTTTCTGCTTTTAAAGTTCTGTGATAGGTTTGGTTCGGTTGTGTGAACTGAAGATGTTAATAAAATGTTATGAAGTATACTGTATTATAGAGTGAAGCATTCTGAGGGTGGTGATCATGTCTTGTTTGTAAATGTGTTCTGTAACACACTTCGCAGGTGTTGAATGAACGATGCTGAAGGCTGTGAGTAAAGCTGTGTTTGGAGGACTGCAGAATCCCAAATTTACTCCTCAAGAAAGCAAAGTCAGTCATATTCAGTCATGCTTTTCAAAAGACCCAAATACTAAAGTATTATAAGTTTGAGTGAGTGCTACAATAACCTGCTATACTCTGTGGAGTTCTTAATTACTCTAGCACTAAGGATAACTAAGCATAAGGATAATCTGCATTAATTAATTATTAAATTGGTAACTTGGGGGGGGGGGACACCAAGGACAGGGCACTAATCTTAGTTCATTCATTCATTATCTCCCGCTTATCCTCTATTAGGGTCGTGGTGGTGTTCCCCATGCCCATCCGGGGGAGAATGTCTTGGGCGCTGGGCAGATAGACCCAGGACAGGACACCAATCCATCGCTGGGCACACACTCACTCACACAGACACACACTATAGGGGGCAATTTTAAGAATTCAATTAACTTGTTCCATGTTTTTGGACTGTGGGAGGAAACCAGAGAACCCGGAGGAAACCCACGCAGACACGGAGAGAACATGGAAACTCCACCCAGATGGGGATTTGAACCAGGAATCCCTAGCGCTGAGAGGTGAACGTGCTGACCACTAAGCCACCGTGCCGCCCACTAATCTTAATTACTCCTGTAATTAATAAACTTCACAGAGTATACCAAGAATATCAGAAATGGTGTTGACTGTCTTAAATTAAAATAGTTTTAACAGTGGCTTAGTGGTAAGCACTCTCAGTGCTGGGGATCCGGGTTCGAATCTCAATCTGCGTGGAGTTTCCATGTTCTTTCCGTGTCCTCTGGCTTTTCTCTGCTTTCTTCAGCTGTCTCCCACAATACAAAAACATGGATTCAAGGTATGAATTGAATGCTCTAAATTGCCCCACATAGTGTGTGTTTGTGTGTATGTCTGTGTTCGTGAATCTGCCCGTTAATAGATTGGCGCCCTGTCTTGGGTCTATCTACCCAACACCGGAAATGTTCTCCCCTGGATGCCCACCCCCCCCAACCCTAGTAGAGGATTAAGCAGAAAATAATGAATGAATAAATTAATGAGTTTTACCACATTAGTTGGGATTAGATTTCTAATAATGACTGATCAGTTTTCATTTTATTATTAATTAATGCAGCTATGCCAGTTATTCTTAGCTTGTAAAATAACCTTTTTTTTAAAATAAGGACATATTGAGGAAATAAAGAATTGTGTTTAAAAAGGTATCCAGCAGATTACAGAGAGCTACATCTCTGTGCTTCAGGTTATATCCCCCAATGTATAGAAAAGACATTTTCTTTTTACTTTCCCTTGTTTTCCATTCATTCTTTTATCTATCCGTGCAAGGTTCCCTGTGCTAATGACTGCAACCCAAGCACAATGCACTATTGATTCACCCCAAAAAAAAAGCAAAATACATTCAGTTAGTTTAGACTGTCTGTTAAAAAAGGGCAATTCTTAATTTTGTAGGGAGGATGCAGGAAAGAACGAACAAGTTATAGCCCAACTAAGGTAACTAAGCTCAGAGAACCTGCCCAAATATATATATATATATACATTGATTTATTTAACATGTTTTTAATTACTCTAAGATTATACATAAATCTGAAAAAAGTGTTTTATGTTCATGTGTTTTTAAGGTATTTTTATCTACTTGCTACAAGCAATTCATAACAGAAATTCTGACCCTTTTCTTTACAATTCCATTCATTTTGTCTTCTATTTTTTTCCCACTTTATTTATTAAATGATTGTTTTCCACATATTATTTACATTCAGGGCCAGGATTATGAGGTGCGCACCTATCACACTACACAATGGGTCAGTACTTCAGTCAGTGGCATGGAGCAAGATGAAGCCTTAAGGTGTGGCTTCATGAGACTCTTTAAATACATCCAGGGAAATAACCAGAAGAGTAAGACTGTTTTTTGTGATTTATTTAGCTACATAATTTCTAATTTAAACCTTATATTTATTTTTACTGTATATTAGATTTATATTGTGTTTGAATTTCAAAACATGAAGCATTAGCACATTAAAAACTATAAAAAATTTATCTTGCTCCATACTTTTACAGTATAATACTGCGTTATATTTACTTTTAGTAATTTAACTTGTTCAAAACTTGTTCATTGTGTTGGGACTTCTATTTTTTTGTATAGTTGTATGTGTGCTTCTTTCTGATGCTGGTTTGATTGTGTCTATGTGCCCATCATCAGATGTAAAGGTTGAAATGACTTCTCCAGTGACTTGTCTGATTAATCCTGGAGAGGGACCAGCCTGTGAGAGCACCTTCACAGTGTCCTTTTATATCCCTGAAGAGCACCAGGCTGATCCACCCAGTCCCACCACCCCTGAAGTTATCATTGAGAACAGAAAGGAGTTCACTGTGTTTGTCAGGTAAGTTTTGATTGGATAAAATGTGATTTATTAAGTCGACTCTACGACTCTACTAAGCAGGAATGCTAATTAACATTCATATTAAACAAATGACAAACTTTTTTTCTTTTGGGTAGGACTTTTGGGGGTTTTGCCAACAGCCTGAACACACGTGATGAGCTGCTGAAGCTAATCGAGAGCCTGAGAAGGGATGGAATAAGCTTCAAAGAGTCTCCATACTACCGTGTGGGCTATGATAGTCCCTTCAAACTGATCAACCGCAGGAATGAAGTGTGGCTCATTAAACAAGAGGATGGAAAGGAGTGAATCTTATGTTTGGACATTATAATTATGGTTTTGTGTGTGTAAAAAAAAGTGTGCGTATTTTTGGGTTTATTTCTTGCAGTTTCTTGCAGAAGTTGATTTATAATAATAATAATAATAATAATTTTTTTTTTACATGTCAGGTTTTTATGCTATTTTAGCAGAAATGATACATTTATGAATTAATTTATATCAGTGCTTACATTCTTTGCAAAACAATCTTTCCAGTTGTTCTTCTATAATAATTTTCCAGTTAACAAAATTTGTAATAAATATAATTGCAAAAAGAATATCATTATTCCTTCATTCATTCATTACCTTCTGATTAATCCTTTACTAGGGTTGCAGGTGTTCCAGGAGAACGTTCAATGCGCTGGGCAGATACACCCAGGACAGACATGCCTACCACTAAGCCACTGTGTCGCCAATATAAAATAATATAACGTGCAGTTAACTAAAAATTAATTCTGCTCAGCTGAAAATCTGGAGAAATGTTGGCATCTGTTAAATCTTTAGGATGAAATTCGGGCCAAAGCCACCAGAGGGTTGATCGTGTTTTAGTCGAAATGTAAGTGACAGGAGCTGGGATAGGAGGGGTGGACGCAACTAAGCAATAAACGTTGACCTCGCAAAGACCTTTTGATATGACAGACGGCTGCGGGTGCCATGGCAACTTCATTAACGACTGTGGTTTGTTTGCACGAGCAGCTGACAGGTGACTGGAAATCAAAAACACGTCAGAACGATGGGGCATGTTTAAATATTTTTTTATTTTACAGAGCTGTACATGAGAGAGTCCACTGCCATCATACTCCTCTAGTAATCTATTTTAGCATCCCATTTAACTAATTTAAAGAACAAGGGCTTATCTTTAAACCCATCAGATTTCAATCATGTGATTTTCAGCCTGCGCTCAGCCGCACTCCCCCAACATGTACAGCCCCCATCCCCCACCCCCCAACTTTAGCAAAACACATTCTGGCTAGTCTAAAATAAATACTCTACAAAAAAAAGGAAGCCACGCCCTCTAACAAGGTTGTACAAACTCTTTAAAAATAAATTCAACTGTTATATTCGAATAATTTTTGGGATATTTACACAAAACGATACAAAACTGCACAACGAGAGATTGAATTAAAAGGAACAGAGTACAGAAGTTAGTCGTGTAAAAACAAGGCTTAATGCAAGTTTAGGAAATGCTCTCAGTCCTTAAAGCAGGATGCAATATGATCGAGCTCTTTGGTTATCAAACAGAACAGATCAGTTATTAACTTCAAGTAAAAGCATTTTTTTTGAGTAAATTGCAACTCTGTAAATGAGATCCAACCAACATGGGCTTAAAGTTGTCATGAAACGACCGACGAACGAATAAACAGAGACATGAACACAGTGCAACACTACTCACTAAATATCAAACAAAGGATCTTCTGAAGCACCTAAACCAGTATCCACATTATAACTGTTTCACCTTTACTTTTTCTCCACATTTTCCTAGTTTCCCATCTCTTTTCCGATTGCTTCTCAATAAATGGTAGTGGAATTCATCACCCTTTCAGAAACCGTGACTCTCCCGAGACATTCGGAGAGGTTAAGATCATCATGCTGTTAATGTGAGAGGTGGGTTCACAAGCCCCTCTGGTTCAGATCTACAGCCTGTGCTTCAGTTCTCATTAAATAATATTCCTATTTCAAAGATTAGGCTTCGGAACATAAAAAACAAACACAACAGTGTGTATTGCTGATGAAACCAAGCTTTCCTAAAGAACATGAAAAACAATTTAATGATGCTTTTGCAGATCTGTAACGTTGTTCAGTCTGAAGGAGGCACCTTGTGGTCTGGCTCATTATCATCATCTACATAAGCCTGTTTGTGCAGCACCATCCCAGGCCTGCAGCAGAGAGGTCTCTGCGTCTGTAAGAGTTTCTTAGCTGCTCTCCTCTTCACATAAAGTGCTACTGGAGTCCTGAGAGTGTGCAGGGGACATAATTAATGGGGAGATGGAACAAGGCTCGTCCAGTCCCTCTGTGCTCTCTGATAACTCTCCGTCCCTTTCACAGATGACGGTCATGGGGCTGCTAGGGATTCGACTCCTGGCGTTGTATTTGCTGCTGGCAGCAGAAGGGGGTGTGCGGGATCGGCCGTACTTTGGTCCTAGCATCGAACAGGGTGATGAGGGTAAACCCAGAGAGTAGCGCGGCAGCATGGTCTCATTGCGAGTCCAGTCGTCTGATGCCCTCTTGTTGCGGCCTGGTGAGGCACAGGGGCTGTCAGGCCCAGCCGTAAATAAAGACTCAAAAGAGGAGTCGAGAGATCGTGTCCTTTGGAAACGGGGGTCGGTAGTCCGGAGCATCTCGGTGGCAGACATTCGGAAGCTGCCCTCAGATCGGCTGCCCTTTTTTAACAGCAGTGCCTTAAAGGTGTCGCTGCTGGTTGCTGACTTGCGGAGACTACGCTGAATGGAGCCGGACTGCCGGGTCAGAGATGAGTTTATGGTAGGGCTTGGAGCAGTTGGGGTGACCGGAGGAGATGAGGTCCCTTTCAAACGCTCCTCTTCTGACTCCTTTCGGCCCAGAACTTTTCTCTTTGACCTGCACCAGAAAAAAAGAGTGTAAGGAAGACTGATTTTTTTTTTTTTTTTTGCTTTCTAGTTAAAAGAAATGCAGTAGGATGCTCAGCATTAGGGGAAGTCATAGGCTTGCGATCTATAGGTCCCCAGTGGTATTTATGGTCCCTTTAAGTACTATGGCTGAAGTGCCCTTGAACAAGGCACCTAACCCCAATTGCTCCCCTGGCTCCATATCGCTCCGTGCACGTGTGCTCACTTCACCAGTGTGTGTATATGTGTGTGTTTCACTGCATGGATGGGTTAAATATGGAGGACAAATTCCTCTGTGTAAGCAATGTAGGCAACAAAAAAAAATATTGCGAACCATCCCTGGGCAAAAACCCAGAACCCCTGGAGGACAAATAGCCACACAACAGCACAACCAGGTTCCACATTGGGGTACTTTTCTAAATGGCTGTTCTTTTGTGTGTCTGCACACACACCAAAAAGTAGTCTTTCAGTTCGATCTTTTATTTTAATTTAGGGTTAAATAGATTCCTCCTTCATTTTGATTTGGTTATGGGTCTATCCATTCCTTCCATTATATTCCACTTAATCCTCTACTACGGTCGCAGATGGGATCGTCATGGCTATTCATGGGAGAATGTTCTGGGTGCTGGGCAACTAATGATTGTAGATAAGCAAATGTTCTGAGCTGCAAACTGCACCTGATGTCTACAGTTTTGTAACTTTAATCCTTGGGAGATTCTTTGATTACTTTACCTATCCTCTTCCTCCTCCTCACTGTGTGTGGGATCGATATAGACAGGTTTTCTTCATTCAAGCGAAGCAGTCTGTTCATCTTCAGTTGCTTTAACTATGTTTATTAGAGTTCTGATAGTAATAATTAGCATTTGTATGTCTTTTATTCTTTAGTCTTTAGATTTCCTGGCTACAGAAGTAGTGATTGCACGTGATTGCTCTATTTATCTATACTAATCAATCAACAGCAGAAATGCATTTCCCGGATGCTTGGGGGTATCGGCAAATCAGGAAAAACTAATTGCACGATATCACTGTCTTAATTCTTTTAGAAGCCAGCGAGGCTCAGAAGTGCACAGAATGCAGATTTCAGTAAAGCAAGCCAAGGGATAGTTAAATTAATCAACAAAGTAAAAAGGGTCTGCACTCACTTCCTCAAACTGGGGACTGAACCCAGGACTGAACAGCTTTTAATTTATTAACAAGTAATTTATAAGCTTAGCACCAGCAATGCAATATTAAAAGTTAAGTCATTAGTGGGGTATAGAGCAGAAATCTATTTAGTGCTAAGGTATTATTGATATTATTCCCACTGTGGCATCATCACAAGAGGAAAAAAATCCACAATCGCACCTTATAGGCTGGGTGGCATTAATGCTCTGCCATCCATTCAGTCCAAGCTGAAGAGCCGAAGACAGAAAATGAGTGGGAGGATAAAACAGAGAAAATCAGACCCTTAGTATGGGAGACTAACACGAGTAACAAAAAGGACTCAAGAGATGCAGTGATCAGCAATGACGATAAAACCATCGCCAGGTTTAAACGAGGCTGATCGGCGTATGACAGTCTAAAATGGAATATCAAAACTAATTCAACACCAGGATGTATTTAGTATTTATCCTTTTTTTCATTAAAAGATTACTTTTAATGTGAGACGTCTTTATTTTGTTGCAAAACCTTTCATTCATCCATTTATTCATTATAAAAATAGATTTATTTATTGATGTTTATTTAAAATTGATTCCGATATTTAACCAGATTACTGATAACAGTACTTAGTACAGATTACAGTAATCCGATTTTCCGATGAAGTACATGTGTTCATTGTACCGTACTTTCCGGCCCATAAGACCGTACTATAAGGTGCAGTCTAAATTAGGGACTCTATTTCTGTACGGTACTTATTCTGTACGGCACTGTATTATAAGGCACTCGCTAAAACATACGATCTACAAGAAAAGTAAAGGATGCAAAACGGTGAATTATAATTGAAGTTTATTCTACTACTTGATAAAACACACATTATTTTAATCTTCTCCCACAAATCCATCAAAGTCCTCGTCTTCTGTGTCTGAATTAAAAAGCTGCGCAATTTCAATATCAATCCATGTGTGAGTCTGAGAAACGTGTGTTCACCGTCTATCATCCATCGCTCCCACGCCGCCCGCAACTTTACTTTAAACGCCCCGTTTACACCGATGTCCAGCGGTTGGAGTTCTTTATTTAATCCTCCCAGAATGACCACAAGCTCTGAATTAATTTTCTTCACTCGTCTTTTCTGTGAGATGAGCGCACATGGAGTCACAGATCAGCAGGGACGGTGATGTGTGGACAAAAACCACCCGGTCGCACAACAATACTTTTATAGATTTTGGAACTCAGTACATGTATAGGGCGCACCGGATTATAAGGCGCACGTCCGATTTCTGGAAAAATTTTAGGCTTTTAGGTGCGCCTTATAGTCTTTTTTTCCCCTATATTGCCTAACAACACCTCTATCTCCTGATTTATTCACAATAATGCACACCCTCTAGAGGCTTATTGCTTTAGTAATTAAATACTCATATTGCTCCCAGTAAATATCAAGAAGTATTTTTGTTTGCACTGCATAGTATTAAAATAAATGTTGGAAGCCTGTGGTAAGGGGGAGGGTATAGGGTAAATAGGTGCTTATTCGTGTGCTAATGCAACCTGACAGCAGATGAACATTTATAAAAAAATGACGAAGCTCCGAGAAGCACTGCAGCAGACAGAGAAAGCAGAAAATCCCCCCTCTTTGTGTGTGTATGTGTGTGTGTGTGTGGGTGTGTGTGTGTGTGTGTGTGTGTGTGTACTGTCCAACTTTGATGTCTGTAACCGAGAGTGTTGAAGGCACATATCTAAGACAGAGCTGAGGTAGAGATGAGGGAACCCACCGCAGAGGACAAATCATACCTGTGAATGACTGCAAAGAGGTCTTCTGTAGTGCGGGGTCGCGTGGGAGTCACCATGTCTTCGAAGACGTCTCCGTTTGGAGTCTGAGGGGAGACTCCTGCACTGGAGTCGAACACCTCACCTGAGAGACAGACCACCATCAATGGCACATGCACACCTTCGGAGTGGACTACAGACAGTTAGAGCTTGAAATGGTGCATCCTGTTTTCTATTCTGATGTAAAAAAATAATATATCACAACCACCCACACTCACTGACATTCTGTGCATATCCTGCACGCATTCCAGAGATGGCTCGCAGCCCATCAGAAACATGCTGGCGCTACATGAAGTGGGTGCCATGAACACACTCACTATTGTTGCACACACTAGTGATCTGTACTGCGAACGGAAATCAAAGTTGATGCTGCCATCATCTAACTGAAAATCATTAAACATGCTCGAGCCCAACTCAATCTGCTGCAGTTAAAATGTCAGAGAGGCAAACACAAGCACACGGACTTTCTCCGTCCGTCCAACACAAGGTCAAACGCTGTATCAACAAACAGGCAAAAACTCTCAAGCTCACATTTTTATAAACGAGTCCGCCTCCCTGGCCGCGGAGTTCCTTCCAGACTCTCCTCCTCTTTTGCTCATCTTCAGTCTGCACTTTGCCTGAGATGATGTGGGCAAGCTCGAATGCATTCGCTTTCCTCTTTCTCCCTCCCCTTCTCTCTAGCCAGAACTAGCCCTCTACCCCTCCCCTCCTTTCTAAGAGGTCCTCCCTTGGGAAGGCTGTCCCATCATATCCTCACGGTGATGAGAAGAGCAAAAAGGAGCAGAATAGAAAGTAACAGAGTGTGGAACAGTTGTTTAAAGGAACGAATGTGGAAAGCAGGACTGCAGGAAAATGTGAAATAGTAGGACCGGTTGAAGAAACTGAAATCCAAATACCTAGATATATATTTTCATATATAAGGAAAGAAATTTACAGGACAAGTGTACAGAGGTCAAGAAGAAAAGAAAGATATGGTTTGACCAGCTGGCTCGGGATTTCAATTCCTAAGCCCTGATTTACCGGCAAGGCAAAAGACTTAAGCCTCAGACTCAGCTCACCGGAGGAGGAAAGACCAATATAACACTTTCTACGAGTGTGCTGACATTGCAATGTTTTGATTAAATAAAAAAAGATGGCTACAATACATACAAGAGCGTTATGACGTGACATGACGATTATATTTAGCAGCTTATTGCGTTACCTTTTAATTGCTTAATCCTTTACTAGGGTCGCAGGGGATTGGGGGGTTCCACATGCCCATCCAGGGGAGAATGTTTCAGGTGCTAAGCAGGACAGGGCGCCAATCTATCACTGGGCACACTCACTCACAAACACACGCTATATGGGCAATTTGGAGCATTCAATTTACCTTGAATCCATGTTTTTAAACTTTGGGAGGAAATCAAAGACCCTGGATAACACCCACACAGACACAGGGAGAACATGGCAACTCCATCCAGATTGGAATTTGAACCTGGATCCCCCCACTGAAAGGCGAACGTGCTAACTACCAAGCCAAGTGTGACTCTTTCCTGTTATATATTCTATTTATATGCAGGTCTACGTCATAGACCCCGGAATAAAATGACCCACCTGCTGAAAAATGCATGATATTGTCACCCAGATTCATCAATCACCCCAACTGCTGAGAGCAAAATAAAAAAAAAAAAAAGAAATTGTTCACTTACCGCTTTCATCATCTTTAGAGCTGACAGAAGTTGCTGTGGTACTTAATGCATCTTCATCTTCTCCATCCTCTTCCCCCTCCCCCTCTCCTTCTGAAGTGCCCATTACTTCAGTTGCCGCTGTCTGCATTACAACAAACTGGAAAGATTCCTCGCTCTCACTGTCAGTTGGAGAGACGCTACCATCAAACCCATTGCTCTCAGTGGTGGTCATAGGACTATCCGTGTCGCTGCTCATGGTCTCCTTTTCCGACTCCATGACGGACATGGATTCCTGTTCCTCTGGGTTAGAGGCATAGATAGTCACCTCTTTAGATGAACTTGCATCTACAAAATCCTGTTTCTCCTCAGCATTAAATTCTGGTTCTGAAGCAGAGACGAGAGGACATTTGGGTTTTTTGAAGACAGTGGGAGGTTTTTTCTTGGGTGTGGTGTTTGGTGATGCTCCTGTTCCCTCGTCCTTATCTTTTCCATCAACTACATCGTTTGGTACAGTCTGGGATGGATGGCTGTTTGAAACAGGATTCATCTGTTCAGAAGGTATTATATTCTCAGTCTTCCCATTGCTGAGCGGCATCTCAAACGAAGTGTTTTTGTTGATTGTTTCAAGGAGAGATTGAGATGCTTGGACATCATTTATATGAGGAACAGAACAAGGGATCTCCGGCTTTGGAGGACCTGATTTCTCTGGTGGACAGGGCCTAGTGGGAATTACTTCCTGAGATTTGGCACAATCTCCCTTACTGATCTCTGGCCGTTTAACCGCCCGTAGCTGCACACTTTGAAGAGCAAATGGAGTAATCAGTGGCATGACAGACTTGCCAACTTCCTCCGGATGGTTCGGTGCCACTTTTTTTTCTGTGTTCACAGGCTTAAGACCTTTCTTTATTCCCTTTAGGCTTGCAGAGGACACAATGGGGGTTAGGGTGGGTTGTGAAGGCGCACACAAACTTGTAGTGGGTGGTAACACTGGTGGTGGTGGTGGTGGAGGTGGAGGATGAAAGGGGGAACTATAAGACCCATTGAGCTGCATACAGTGGGCATTTAACATTTCTGGTGGAGGAGGAGGCGGAAACTCAGGAGAGGAATTTACGGACAGGGGACTCATGGATGTCTTTTGCTGTGGAGTGGTGGGGTAAGCAGGAGGAGGTGGAGGAGGAAAGGCTTGCGATGTGGAGTAAACTGGGCTAGAGGCTGGGGGTGGCACTGGGAAAGGTTCAGAGGGTGAGAGGTGCATTAGGGGATGGGGTAGTGGAGGCGGTGGTGGTGGTGGAATGGTATTTTTGAGAGTATCTGAGGTGTTCGAAGATAACGACGTAGATGAAGAGGAAATAGATACAGAAGACAGTAAAGAGGATTTCCTTTCAGGGACTCGAGGCTTAGGCTTGCCACCAGACGGTGACTTGGACCTCATAAAAGAGGGAACGGGAGTACCAGCTGTCGGAGTGTTTGACTGACTTGAATATCCACTCGAGGGGGAGGTTAAACGATGCACCCTGTCTGGGGAGGACGTGTTCGCCTGAGGCTTTCCTTGGGTTTCTTGGGTGGCGGGAGTGTTTGTTTGTAGACCACCTTGAACAGCTTGTCCATTCGTCATCCTTAATTGTTGTCCCGCAACAGATACGGAGTTCGTATGAGTCGAGGATGGAGTCTGATCACTATGCAGGCGAGAGAAATCCATGTAATAGCCCCAAGACTCTGCATAGTCCGAACGCAGACTACTGGTATCACTTTGTGATGGTGTCACGTGGCAGATGGAATAAACATTGCCGAGTCCAGCAGCTGAGACACCACTACTTCCTGCACTGACACTACTCTGGCTTCTGGAACGCAGCATCCAGGGGTCTTCATAGTCACTGGAGGGGCTTTGAGAAGATGATGTCAGAGACCCTTTTCCTTTCAGTCCATTCTGGAGTGACTGTTGGAGTGTGGCTATCAGTGACTCATTAAGGACTGACCCATTGGACGCCCGGCCAGAATTTGCAGGGTCATTAACACCGCTTTTGGTTTTAGGTTTCCGTTGCAGTGAGTCTGTGCGCGCTGGCGGGAGGGGTGGCTTCCTAGATTTACGGAGGGATATAGATCTGGACAGAGACAGGTCACTGTAAATGCTGCCGCGATCCCCCGGTTGCCCGATACACTCATACATACTATGCCTCGGTGCTCTGCCTGCAGTATTATTGTTTTTTGGCCTAAGACCGGAGTCAAGATGCATGGAGGTATAGTAACCATCATTATCCATGGAATAGAGGGAGCTGGAGTCAGTGCACTTAGACGAGCGCTCCAGGCTGTTGTAGAGGTGATTAATGGGAGTGGAGCAGCTGGAGGTGAGGGTTCTTCTAGACAGCACGTTCTCTGGAGAGTCATAAATCCAGTGTTCCTCGGAAGATGGAGTTCCTGCAGTGACTGTACTGTGGCTATACAAGCTGCTAGTTGACTGGCCCGTCTCTGCCTCTTCGGTCTCGGCACTTGTGGCCATGCTGGTGGTGCTCTCGCCATTCACACTTGAGGCCATCCTGAGAGGTCTTGTGAGCGGATGCTGTCCATTGCCTCGCAGGCCGTGAAGGGCAATGACCTCAGCGGAACACGACAAAGCTGCATTCGGGAGAAATGATGTAGAGTATCCCGCATGAGGCGAAACTAGATATGCGGGACCCGTGGTAGTCCCCCATTCCCTCTGCGAACTCCTTAATTCCTGAGATTTGGGCCGGGTGGAAGTGCTTATCCTGGGGGCATTCCTCATGTGCACAACAGTGTCATCCACCTGAAGTTTTCCAATTTGCCGAGGTTCCACGCCCGGGCTACCCTCTGGCTTGTGTGGAGTGCTGTTGTACAGCGGTTCTGTAATCAGAGAGACGCGGGCACCCCGTGGCAGGCTGTGAAAGCGCTGGATCTCGCTGCCGAATCGAGAAGCCGTCACGTGTGCGGGAGATCCAGAGGAGTGGCTTTCTGAAACCGTGGATATATTTGTCGCGGATGTTGAGATGCCCGACATCTGAGCAGCGATCCCTTGGCCTTTCTGCGCTCGGATTCTCCTCATAGACGGTGGTACAATCTTTACCTCCTCGGTCTGACAGCCGGATTCTTTGGTCTCGGATCGTCTCAGTGTGGAATTCACAATCCCGGAACGTCCCAGCGTCGAATAGTGTCCAGGAATAAACATGGACTGTGGACGTAGTTCTCCTCGTCCTTTAGCTGGAGCAAAGCAAAAGAGTAACAACAGACAATCATGAGCATTGCCACAGCTGCTTCCTTCCCCCTACCTTCCTCCACTTTGCCCCCCTCTGACATTAACAGTCAGTATAACTGAAGCATGTCAGATAAGAACGCTAATTAATTTGACGAGCTGCACGACATCTAAATGCGTTCGAATAAATTTAAAGCCTGTTATCGCATTATGTGAGGAAATCGCAGTCATGGTCTCTATACGCTATTTCTGAAAGTGATCAAATAACTGCGACATCACAATCAACAGGGTGGTCTTCCCAGATGTGGGAAGGGCAAACTACACTCCCCTCCTACACACACAGTTCTATGCTTCAGTGCACATGGTGCAATAACAAATTCAGATTTAATAAACTCATTAATTGTTTAAACCAGAGACTCGCAGATATATTCACATCCATCTGGTTGATACACGAATTGAAGGGCTAGTAGAGTTAAAGAATAGCACATACCGTCTTAAGGGAAACAATGCAAAGGGGCTTATATAACATGTACATACTTAATAGTCTTATAAATCACAAGAAAGCTGCTGACACTTGGGATTTGGCAATTTTTTTGTACATTTTCTATTATAATGCCACAAAAACTGATAAAAGAATTGTCATTTAAGTGACTTCATCCTGCTCATTCCTACATCCTGTCCGTTTCCGTCTCCCATCAGCTGTAGCGCTCGAAACCATTCGCTCTCCCATCTATTACATCACCACAAAAATATGAACCCGACTGCCAGAATCTGGAAAGGGGATTAAAAGAGGCTTTATGCGATATGTTGGCTCCACATCCGTGGCCAAGTATTAGCACTTGGACACAAAAACAGGAAACAAGCTGTGTGGATGTGAAGGCCATGAACGCAGGGGCAGACTGAGATCAGATCATGCTTGAAAGCAGGTGCTAAATGCAGTGCTTATGATCGGAAGAATGGAGTAGCCCAGCGTACAAATGAATTCAAATGAAGGTAAAGAACATGCTCGAAGCTTAGTGTGAAAGCACGCAGATCGGAAATGAATGATCATGAGAGTGTAATGTGTAATGCTTAAAGCAGGTAAAAGCAGCCACAGTAATGAGGCTTGAAGAAATAAAAAAAAAACAATAAAAAGCTTGGCTTGGCTTCTAGACTAGACTACTAAAGGAAATCTAGATGTTGGCAGGCAGGACGGGGCAGCGGTAAAAGCTGGCGAGGCCATACCCTACCTAGTTGTTCTTGAACGTTGTCAGGCAAACCTGATATAGTCTTTCTTCGTTTGACTTTCTTGGGTCGACGGGCCAGAGTGTCAGAGTTAGTTAAGGAACGGCGGGTGCTGGCCTGACGGTCAAATGTCTCCCCTGGAGACCAGGTGAGGAGGGCAGGTGTGTAAAGCAGACAGGCAGTTAGTGACGAGCATGCATTCCTCATGCACAACACACACACACACACACACACACACACACACACACACACACAAATGCGCACAGTGTATAAGCAAATTTAATAACAAATACCCAAATAAAAATGTCATAAAATTCACGCTTTACTTTAATTAAAATTAGAACTCAATCTTAGTGAGATCATTTTTGGGCTTTGAACAGGAAAATTATTTTTATGCCATTCAGTTGGGGATCCGTGGGGTTCATGTGGGTTTCCTCTGGGTTCTCCGGTGTCCTCCTACAGTCCAAAAACATGGACTATCGGTTTGAAGAAGGCTCCTCTCTGTTCCAGCATGAAGCATGGCCAATAAAGTCTTTAATAAACCTGACTGGTCCTCGCAGAGCTCTGATCTAAACCCCACTGAACCCCCTTTTATTTTTGATCAAAGATTGCGACCTGGTGCTATACAGTGTCTAAATATGCACATAAATGATACGTTTCTTATATTTATATATCATTATATATAATTTTATTAATTTATTTAATTATTATTTTTTTAATTATATAAAATTTTATATAATTTTATAAATTGTAACACTGTGTGCTAAAAGTAGCCATCAGCGTGCTTGTATATGATGCTATGGGTGTGACAGGGATATAGGGTTATGCTTAACCTTTAGTGCATTGATTCACATTTAGACATTTGGCTAAACAGATAATTTGGGAAGAAAAGGTCAGTGGTGGAGAGAGAGAGGGATTATATAAAAGCCACCAAATATCACCAGTGTATTCAGTTATTAATGTTAGTTCATGCAAACACGAAGAGACCCAACAGCCATGCTTACACACGCAAACACTAACAGTAGAGATGACTGAAATTCTGCATTATCTAGAACTGTTGGGTTAACAGTAAGATAGTGGTAATCAGGTCGAGATTTAAGGACAACTATAAAACAGGTAGTTCCAGTCCTTGAACCTGATTGGCTGAGCTATTTGTCCAGCTGTGACTCCCTCTGACCACTTCACATTTGTATCAATGCGTTATTTTCAAAATGTGTTTTCATAAACTGCGTTCTGTAATTTAGCCACAAGATGACAGTATTTTATTTTTAAAGAAAGCAGAGTGATTGTAACTGCAACTGTAAGGCAATAAGGCACTCAATGTTGTGTATTATTGTGAATAAATCATGGGAAAGATGTGGAATTGGTTGATTTCTTCACAATAATGCATGCCCTCTCGAGTCTTATTGGTTATTATACCACTGTAAAATCACCTGTATCACATGTCTATGTGTCAGATATCAGTGCATGAACTGACCTGTGACATTGATGGGGACTATGTCGGTAAGAATGGCTTTTGCTTGTTGTCTCATCTTTTCTTCAGGTGTAGGCAGAGGCGTAAGTCTTGGCTCCTGCCCATCTAGTTCTGCCCCCTCCCCTTGTCCTGGAGTTTGAGTCATTAGATTAGCATGCTTTTCTTCTTCAGCTGAGGTGCCCGCTGACTGAAAAAGGAAAAGTATATAAATTACAGAAAATAGATACAAATGCGATATAAAAGTTTAGGGGATGAGATATCAACTTTATTTGGTAGACCTCCCATAACAAAGCTAGTACACACAGCTAATACACTCCATATGCTACAGTGTCTTTTTAGTAAAAAAATTATACAAACAAAAAAAAAATAATAATAATTTTATAATAATTATTAATAATAATGGAGGCAAATTAGAAAGACAACTTAGCTGGAACCTGTTCGTTTTACAGTAAGAGCTTCAACTTTTAATTGGTTTAGTGTTTTTAATTATATCTGACCTTATTATAAGTTATAAATTATAGATTGCAAAAGCAAGAATTACTTTTGCAGTCAATTGAACACACACACACACACACACACACACACACACACACACACACACACACACACACACACACAGGTGACTGTGGAAATGCACTCAGGCATTAAAACACTAAACTTCTAAATAAGAGTACTCCGTACAGCTGAGCCAAAGCATCAGGGCAGCCTGCTATTCTATTCCAGCTGTCGCAGCTGTGCATCCAAAATCATCTGCACTCAAATTCTAGGAATCCACTGTCTACACAAAACTGACAACTGCACTTAATTTAAGTTTTTATTTATATAAGTGTGTTTTACAATAGAACCCAACTTTACAGCACCCTAAAAGTCTTTACATATAAACGGAGATTCGTCTTCAAAAATCTCAGTTTTTATAAACAACATGAGTTCCTCTAAACAGTACGTCTCTCTGGCCATAATTCATTTTATTACCAAACACTGGCCTCGTCCCCACGGCCGCAGTTGTTGCAAGTAAATAAATCGAGAGCAACTAGCATGATGAGTCTCCAGAGCCCCGGCTCTCAGAGAACGAAGACAAATGGCTGACAAGACTAATAAAGCACAGTAATACCAACATTCAAGCATTTGCTTCTCCCACGTTCCCCTGTCATCCGTGTTTTTTTTTTAATGCTTAGAGAAAAGCAACCTAGCAAGGTTACACAGAGGCTAAATTTGTACTAACACTCTGAGGTGACTTAAATCCGCTTTTCTGCCCTGATGTAACTCAGATGTGATCTTTTGAAATCAGATTTGAGGCACTTGCAGATGTGGTACTAAACTGATAACCTGATACATATCCTATTGATCAAATAAGAGCTGTCAGGTGAGAAGACATCAGACTGTCTGTATGTATTCACTTCAATCTTTTTCATTAAAAGGTGGGAAGGGGGGGGACATTTAAAAAATGTTTTTATGCAGACGTAAGAAAAACTCATTAATAAATAAAGATTTTATACACAATAATATCCTAATTAATTAACAACTTAAATATCACCTTTGCCAAAATGCACCCTTATACACACTGTTGTTTCTGTAATCTTTCCTTTTCCCCATTAGAGGGCAGCAGTCACATGCATTCAGTCATTGCTCATAAATGACTGGCTCTTCTGCACATTCAGAAGTGATTTCTCATCATTATTCAGTTCAGTCAGATACCCAGCTAACAATAGTCTTACCTTATTATCAAAATCATCCTCTTCCTCATCCTCCTGTTGGCTACTGCGTGACTGGGTGGAGCCTGAAAAGGTTGGGCCTTGAGAGTAGTACTGAGAACTGCGGAAGCCATCCTTCCTCAGCTTATCACATTCTGCAAAAGCAGACATGAAACATGGCCAGGTTAAGACCGAATAAATATTAGATATGATATGATGTTATCCAAATGACAGTCAGGTACTTCTTGATAGAATTACTAAATAATTTTCTAAATAATTTTTTAAAAGATAAAAACTTTTGGTTTATGCAATATTTTCCAAATTTGCAATAATGTTTACTGTAACATTTTTCCACTTGCTTACAAGGAGCTGAACAAGGTCTGTTTGTAGGTTATTAGTTATTTGTAAATTTTATTATACCTTTATTTGCTGCTTTTTGTAATTTTCATTTGTATTCACTTTATTGTAATTTTTTTACATTTAGTTTTGTAATACCGTAGGTAGTGCACCTTAAATTTGTTATGATGACAATAAAGATGTTCTGATTCTAACATGGAAGCTGGAAATGCTTTTACCAAAAAAATAAACATTAAGCTTTTTTGTCCACTTATGAGGCATCATTGTATATGAAACTATTATAAAGCTATTATACTATTATCATATTATTCAATTTATTTTATTTATTAGGATATCAGGACACAAATACATTTTCGAGCTGAAAAAAGATCATTTGCCTTTACTGAAACAGAACATCAACCAAGAACTGAACTGTTAGAATGTCAGTCTGCATACTTCAGGCAATATAAGTAACCTGAGATCTTCCCCGATTATAAGTGTGAAAGGGGCTTAAGGTGTAGCTGAGTCATGGTCTTTTTAGCATTCAGATAAGGTGGAACAATTCCCATGGTGGCCAGCCTCCTCATTGAAAAGGACACAGGAGGAATTAACGGAACCCGAGCTAATAGAGAACACCTGCAGGACTAGGATTTCTCAGTACTAATTCCCATTCCCCTTCCTCTCCTTAAAACCTTTTTTTCAAAACCAAGCTTATTTACAGTCTTGCCAACTGTTTGTTACTTCCCTGACCACAAACACCACTCACTATTTAAAGCATCGTTACAAGTTTGCATTGTGCTTAAAAAAGATGCACCTGGAAGCAGTCACCGATTCCAAAAAACATATACATTCAGAGTCAGGAGGAAGATGTGGCAAAGCATAAGAATTTGGAATTTTAAACAGCATTTTAAAGCAATAAGTCTTTATGTTTGTGAGGGGCATAAAAACTAAGCGAGGAAGAGGAAAAGAGTTCAGTTGATACCTGAAACATATTGAGTTTCCCACCCCAGTGGACCCTTCCCCCCTCTCTATACACACGACCCTTTGTCTTCCTTTGAACTCAAACCTCCTTCCCACTGTTAAACCTGGGATTAATTTAATCCACACCTTTAGAATAATTACTATAAATATATTACCTGGTGAAATATATTGGGACACACCATTAATGGGTGTACAATTTAATCTTATTGCCACAGGTGAATTGCCATAATGCACTCTGTCCCTACAAACATGTAGGAAATAATAGGTTTTTGTTAAAAAAAAAAAACAACACTAGATTTGATAATAGTATCGTAACAGGATGCCAACTTTTGGTGGTATAAATTAAGGTTTAGGAGTCATAGCAACCCAGCAACAAAGTCTCAGAATACATAAAGTGTGACACGTGTGTTGACTAATCAATCATAATACTCAATTTGGGAGTCTGATGGAGGTCAGGGTCGGTTAAGTGCCAAAGTACATAACCTGCTTGGTTAATGATGATAATGCCATGGGTTATTTTTAGAGGCATCCTTTTTGTCCCATCATGACTATGCCTGAGTGTGGACATGCAAGGTTCATAAAGGTATGGCTGTGTGAGTGGAATAAAGCTAGCTGGCTGGCCGACACAGAGCCCTACCTTAACCCTATTAAACACCATTGTGATGAACTAGAATGGAGATTGAAAGCCAGGCCCTGTCATCCAACATCAGAGTCTGATCTCACGAATGCTAAAAATATTCCCCCACACACCAAAACCTTACAGAAAGTCTTTGCAAAGGAATGGACGCTACTCCATATTATTGTTTACAGACTTAAAATGGTATGCAAAAAAAAGAAAGTAATAAGGTTTGTGGTAGCTTAGTGGTCAGTGGTTATGTTATTGGGCTATGAATCTAAAGGTTGGGGGTTCAAATCCCAGGTCCACTGAAGTTACCAATGTGGGTCCTTGAGCAAAGCCCTTAACTTTCATTGCTCCAAGGGTCGTGCTGTATCAACCTTGTGTTCTGAATCCAGCCATCAAAATAAACATACACATACACACACACACACACACACACACAGTGGTAAAGTGAGTACACAAGCAGCCCTGTACACGGTGTCTGGGAAGCAATTGGGATTCGGTGCCTTGCTCACGGACACTTTAGCCATAGTACTTGGTAGGACCGAGAATCCAACCTTCTGCATGAACCTTCTGCCTATGACAGAATCAAGAGGTGAAAGTCACAGGTTAAACACACACAACCAGTCATGGCCACAATGTTCAAAGACCATGAGTCACTTTACGGGGTTTATACTTTTTATACAGATTTTAACGTGTAAAGTATGGTGTGTAAATACGGCACTGGATTTTGTTTCTAACAAACATGGGTAGTTATACATAAGCACCCCCCGGACTGGTCGCATCTCTCACCAGTCGTGGTAATTGACCTGCAGTACTGTTATTGTAAAATTTTGCCTCCTGCACATCAACCAGCTGCTCTGTTGATCACACCGTCTTTGTCAGTTCAGCTCGCATTACCTTTACTGGCTCGGGATCAGATCTAGTTTATCCCTCTCAACCGGTTTTACACCACTAACAAAAGAAAGGTCACGGCAGAGCTGTTTCACAGGTGGCAGAGAGCAGTGGATAATAGTGAACCATGTTACCTGCTGCATACAGATCTGTCTTACATGTGGTCACCGATACATGTATTTTGTATTCATCAGCTTGTGTCTTCAAATATATATGAATAACTAATAGGAAAACTATAAGAGGTTTATACACTGACTGCATTTGACTGAAAGAGAAAATTTCTTCTATATTGTGTAAAAAATTGTTCACACAGTCAATAGCTTAACCCATAGAGTTAATCAGTTCAAGCTTTTTTATTCTACGGGTGATTATTATTGTAACGGGGGAGTTCACACCAACAGAACAGGTTTTATTGCCGACACCAATACATTTACACCTTAAAGAAGACCAGGCTTTAACACATTGTATAAACATCTCCAGTTCTATCAGGTCGATGGAATCTCTCTCTTCGTGAGCAAGAGCTGTTCCCACTTTTAAAGAGCACACCGGCATTAAGCGGCATTAATGAACCATAATCAAAGTCCATTACCAATAGTAAGTATTTAAGTGTTTTTTACCACTTCACTCAACAAACAGTTGTAGGCTTGTGTTTAAGGAACCAGCCTTGCAACCTGATGGTCCCTGGTTCAAAACCCTGAACCACAAACAAATATAATTGAAGCACCCTTGGGCCTGGAACCTAACTCCAGTTGTCCCCGGGCACTGTATACATGGCTGCTCACTGCTTCGGGTACGTGTATATTCACACAACCAGTGTGTGTATGTGTGTGTTTCACTGCACTGTATGTAATCACAATAGGCCTCATTTTCATTTTACCTTAACATTTATAATTTACATTTGGTCATTTATTGGACGCTTTTATCAAAAGCGACTTACAAGGTGAGCACAGGGTTAATCCCACCATCCCTGGAGCAATGAGGGTTGAGGTTCTCGCTCAAGGAACCACACTGGTAACTTCAGTGGACCTGGGATTTGAACCCACAACCTTCAGATTGCTAGCACAATGCCATAACCACTAAGCTACCACGTCCACGTAAAATAACGCATCAATTGTGTAAAACTATACTGAGTGGTTTGATCATGCCTGTAACGTCTGGCTTTTCAGTCCAAATTGTCTGTGTTGTAACATCAAACAACTCCACCTCCTACTGTCCTGCATGGGATCCGAACACAAATTGCAGGATGGACGACACTATTTAAGCTGCTTGTTGTTTCAAGGTTTCTCACCTTGTTTCCATTTTAACAAAATATTTGGGAGTTTCTTAAAAGAATCTTCTCATCTCATGTCATTACCTTTAGCTTGATCCTATACTAGGGATTAGGGTCGCGGTGGACTGGTGACATGCCCATTGCATTTTCCACTTTTTGCATGATAACACTGCACACTACAATGCTCTGATCTGGATGAGCATATTAAAAAAGCTCAAAATGAGACATTACAGGTATAATATAATGGTAAAAGGCTTGAAGAACGAGTGATATAACTGTGTTAATACCTCTGAGGGCAGTTTTGAGGTTGACTTTGGCTTGCCGGTGTAGTTCCTCCACACAGGCTGGTCTGGATGTGTGCAAAAAGACATTTTCCTGCTGGTGCCACGGCGCTGTGTAGTGAACCGTCCACTTGCTCTCTTCGTCTAGATTAGACACCGCTGTAAAAAGGCAAAAAAACAAAAAACAAAAACGTTTAAAAACGATGGCCGAGCAAAACCCGTCCCATCTCAACGCCAAGAATTCTAAAGATGTCCTGAGCACCCACGCAGATGTTTAGAAAGGCCAGCTTCTAAATGCTGCTTATTTTGTCCATTTGGGAGCTCAGCATGTCTTACAGCCCAAACTGCTAAACACTAAAGATTAGTTTTAAAGCCCACTGTCTGCTGACCTCATGCACCAACATGCCCAATGAGGAGGAGGTCCTGAATGACCTGTCCTGCGGAGCCTGAGGATAGAGGAGTGTGTTAATGCTGCAAATGGGTCGTTAGGAGCTGCTAGAGGCAAATGTTTCCTAGATGAACCCTGTTGTTACGAAGTGCTAGAACAGCGGCAGCAAAAGGCCAGAGGCCTGGGTGAGAGAGGAAGGGAGAGCTCAGTGAAGGAGGTGAGAAGAGTAGCAGGTGTGAAAAGAGACCGAACGAGAACTCAGGTGCCACCCTGCCATTAAAAAAAACTGACCCACACAAAGTTGCCAGACTGCGGAAAGGAAATGCAAAGCGGTCGGCAAATGATCTCATTCAGATGTACACAGAAAAGCTGATGAAACTGACACTTCCTGCTGATCTGTATTACACTAACCTGCATTAAGCTCGTTTGGAAAAGCAGCAGCAGTTTAGGTACTGACGCTCCTATTATAACATATCTCTACTGAAAAAAAAAATTAACTCATTATAGCTCAGTTTTACTGTCTGTTTAGGACATAGTGCTAGTATTGGGTAAAAAAAATAATAATAATGTTATTATTGACATCTAAGTTTAAGACTACGTTTAAGACTTATTTCACCCAAATGCACCACATTCTTACTATTTACTCCTCACTCAATAATACAACTTTTTTTGAGCAATATAAATTATGATTAATTATGATTCAAATGTGCAATATTACACTACTACCTGACCCACAGTGCAATATATTTTTACATTTTTAATTTAATATATATAAATCACTTTACACTGGCAATTTACTTTAACTTCATTCTGTATTTTTTTGTAATTTTAGTTTAATTTTACTGTGCTTATTGTTAATTCTTACTCTACTTCTCTATATACCATGACAAATGGAGCATCTGTAAAAACTGTTTCTGTAAAAACAATTTCCCTCCAGGGATTAACAAAAGAATTTACATTCTGATTCAGATGTTCCACCTGTTCCCCTTCACCAGATAAAGTTAAGGGTTTGTTATTGTCTTATACATACATTCACATTTAACTTTTATACAATACAAAGGGCATACAATATAATAATAAAATGTAGGCAGGAAAATACAATAACAATATTAATACGATACAAAGGAACAAAAAGGGATCTTAGAAGGTTGGGGGTTGGCAATAACACTAATATATAAAAATAGGACGTTTTCAAATACAATATAATGTATAAAATATGTGTACATTATGCCATCATCTGTAAAGAAGTAACATATTCTTCCTGTCTAAAGATTCCCACTGTTAATAAGTTGGCACTATATAATTAGGGTGTGGTAGATCAGTGGTTAGGAAGTGGGGTCATTAATCTGAAAGTGCAAGGAAGTTACCAGTGTCGCCCTGAGCAAGGTCCTTAACCCTCATTGCTCCAAGGGTGTATCATTGATGATCTTATGTTGTAACCCTAACCAACAAGAATTCTTGTTGCTTTCTTTCTTGTTGCAAATGGATGCAGTGTAATATGAATTTCTACAATTAATTTTGTGCAATTATTGTGCACATAAATTCCACCTCACCTACAGTATTTAGTATATAACAGAGAGAAGTCAAATAATTCATAATTTAATTAATCCATATATACTTTAAGTGCCAAAAACTATCTTTATTACATCTAAATTATTAATTTGATGAAAAATATAACCAAATGGAATGGTGAAAATTTAAATTTCAGCCCAATATTTTAAATCCCACAAGGGGAATTGTAAAAAAAAAGCTTTTAAAATGATATTAAGAAATATGATTATTTAAATAAATAGTAGGTTTAATGTAAATCTAATTCTAGTGCTTGTTAGGGATCTAAAGAGAGTGGATACAGCATGTCCACCAATTTGTGTGAATGTTGGGAAACATTAACGCGTGTGAACAGCTTAAAGTGATAATGGAGTAAGTGTCAGCAGCTGGTTGTGCCATCACACAGACATTCACACGACTTCAAATACAGTAGACGTATCACATAAAAACAAGCACGGACAATAACGTGATCTTTAAAGAGAAGATATTAAGATTAAAAGAGAAGCAGAGCCTTTTGATGTGCACAAAAAATAAATATCAAAGGACTGAGCACTAAACCACAACACAGAGGACTAAGTACTGAGTGATCAACTGGTCTGTTTGTGTCTGTGGGGGGTGTGTGTGTGGGGGGGTCATATTAACAAAAATACATGATTAACTATGATCCGAAGGTGAAGGTTTCGGACATAGATGGTGGTTTGTGTGTGAGTGTATGTAGATAAATGGAAGTAAGTGACAACACGAAGAGAACAAAGATCATTGTCTTTAACGTTAATCTCCACACCAGCCTTAGCTTAAGTCAAAGTCCATTCAGCACACACACCCACACACAGTCACACTCACCAGTCACACTCACCAGTGGAAATTATTGACTGTAACAAATACACTTAAAGTAGGTCAGTACTACAGTATAATTAGTTTTTTTTAATTAGGTTATACTTTGGAAGGGCACAGAAAGCCAGAAGAATCCTGGACACACAGTAAGCTCATAATTCACGGCACAAACTAAATAGGAATGCATTATTATTATGAAATTAATTCCACTTTAATTTAGTTTTACAATATAAAACCAATACACACAGCAACCAAGTTATCAAAAGTGCCTAATAATTTAGAGAACACAAGTCAAGCTCATTATTCATTCTGGTTTTAATGACTAGATTTATCCCACCATGTGTTTTTTATTTTAATTATTTTATAGTGATGTGTTTGGAGTTGTTTCCTGAGCATTGTGTCTCATCATTGCAGAGGTAAAGGTGGTTTTAGTTACCTAGATGGCAAAGAAAATCTGATAAACCAATTTGATAGACTTGCAAGTTTTTTTTTTACTTGTTTCAATATTGTGATTTCAGTTTATTTAAGTAGTTAATCATAGACTTTGACCAGACTGTGTTGTAGCACTTTTTTTTTTTGGTACTGTTGACTCAGTCCTCTGATCATACTGAAAAGTAGAGCCCCTGTTCACATTGCAAGATCAGTCTGCTTCTCACCGATGATGCTACACATGCAGCAGCAGCACATGCTCTTCACACAGCATACATATAATCCAACATAAAGATTTCCATACAACCAATTATCAATTCAGTAAATTTTACAAACACCAAAAAACCAAACAGATAAAAAAATACACAGATACACGAAAAAGTAGCTGAGAGTCGAACTAATATTAAACAACTTCTTACCCTTTCGTTTAAAGTATTTAATCACAGACTTAAGTGAAGTCCCGATGAACACCATTGTTTCAGCCTGTGTCTGAACATGAGTGTATAAATAAATCCTACTTCTTCCCAGTTACCGGGAGAGTCACACAGTGAAGCTGCCCTTGCACTTAGCCACTCAGTGTCTACTACTCCACATCAGATCCGAGTCCACCAGCATATCCAGCCCCTCCCACCAATTCCTACATACACACACACACACACACACACACACACCAATGCATATCCCAACCCTGGGAAACACCCCCACCTCCTCTACACATGCACCCAGGGGGCTCTGAGTGAGATTCAGTTCCTCCTCTTAATCAGGGCTTCAGTTACCAAGGAACTCTCTCCCTAGTGTGTTTTGTACTTGCAAGGCTAATTCTTTAGATGTAACAATGCATGGAAGCTTGAATATGTAGCTTTGTAAATATGGAAGATAATATGGGAAACAAATTTCGTACTGGGAACTTAAATTGAAATACGTGTCAATCTTGGGTATTTAACATACCAACTACTTTCAGAGCTCGTGATGTTTCCTGCAAACAGACAAATGGGAGTGGTAGCTCAGTGGGTAGGGCATTGGGCTGTCAATCTAAAAGGTTGTGGGTTCAAATCCCAGGTCACCTGAAGTTACCAATGTGGGTCCTTGAGCAAGACCCTTAACCCTCATTGCTCCAGGGATGTTGTGATGAACCCTGTGCTCACCTTGTAAGTCGCTTTGGATAAAAGCGTCCAATAAATGACCAAATGTTAATGTTAATGTTAAATGCACCAGGCATCTCAATCAGAATAGCAGGTGACATGCTGATTGGTGTATTGCACAACCCCCAAAAAGCTTAAGGTCATTCCGATAGCAAAGACACACCGACACGCCCTAAATAAGCTGCGAGATGAGCAGTTGACAGCTCTATATATGATCGCTGTTATAAAGCCTCCGCAGGGAATGTGATAAGTTTTGTGGTAATCGAAACAAAGGTGTGGATTTATATAGGGAACACACACACACACACACACACACACACACACACTCTTTGGACTTATAGTCATTCATTCATTATCTTTTACTTAATACTCTATTAGCGTCACCATGTCCATTTAGGGAAGGATTTTTCGGGCACTGGGCAGATACAACTAGGACAGGGTGCCGATCTATCACTAGGTACTGACTTACACACACACACACACACACACACACACTATATCGGGTCAATAAAAAACAGTGAGTTTTGCTTAAATCCACGTTTTTAAACTGTGGGAGGAAACCGAAGAACCTGGAGAAAACCTGGGAGAACATGGAAACTCCAGCGAGATTAAGATTCGAACCTGGAGCCCTAGTGCTGAGAGATGGACATGCTAACCACTAATCACTAAGCCACCGTGCCACCCTTGGACTTACATATTTTTTTATTTTTTTTAACCCTTGAGGCTAGATTCTTGTTTTATTTGAGTGTCTGCACTGCAGGAACTGAAACTGATCACTGCTTTTAGAATCACTCTTTACAGACCTTTTCAGCTTTAACTGCAGGTTAAATATTTTTGTCTAACAAAGTCCTAGATAATGTTTCCACTAATCTTGTTACATTATGCCTTTGATAAATAATGCTGCAATGTAATTAAAAAGTCAAAAACAGAATAACCGAAAAAAAGACCACACCCACCAAAACACATAAGTCAATCGGTTTATGTGATTGTAGTAAATGTCACAATATATCACCTACGTTTTTATAGCAGTGTTGTTTTTATTGTTCTCTTAATTTGTGGGTGTTTTTTTAATGACAGAAGGCGAGCTGCTTTACCCGCCGATAAGCCAGCTTGCTGTTTTAACACAACTTTCGCTTAATTTGCAGTGCTGAGATATCTATCACACAGAATCTTATTGTAAACCCCATACCCCCTGTGTATCTTATTGCATACGCACACACAATGAATAATGCACATTCACATTGACCCTGTTTCTTTTGATGGGGAAGGACGAGTCGGCTGGGGGTGGGGTGCAGGAGGAGGATGTGAATGGCAGGAGGAGCTGATCGGAGCCTCAATCTGGAGCTGAATGGAACTGCAAATGATGGCTGAATTACAGCCAAAAAGCAGGACACCCTTCCCCCCAGCGTCTGCACTTACTTGCTTGAAGAAAACGGCAAGTTTGAAGAAAAAAGGCTGCAGTGCTTACTGTCATCTAACAAGTGTGTGGAGTTCATGAAAAGAAAAAGTGTGTCAGTGGTAAGACGAACGGACAGAGCAGCTTTTATGTCCATGTTTACATGCTTGCATTTACATTTAATCTGTTAATCTTTTTTTAACTTAACTATATTATTCACCACACACACACACACACACACACACACACACACACACACACACACATATATAAAATACTATTATAAAACAGGTGGTCCCCATCATTAAATCTGATTGGCTAAAATGTGACAGCCATTATTGATGATAAATGCACACCTTTGACTGCTTCACATTTGTATCAATGCGTGATATGCAATACATTATTTGCTTAATTTTTTAAATTGTAAGCTGTAATTTAAACACTAGATGGCAATATTTCATTGTTAGAGAAACTAGAAACGTGTTAATCAACGATCAGTGTTTACTTTAAAAACCGGACTAGATTACATTGCAGAAGACCAGATTATTAATGATTTTGCTTTCAATAAATGCATTTATAAATTAAACCTTGATTTTTTATTATAGTGTGTTTGAACCGCTTTATAAAGGCAATAAGGGGTTGGGGTTTTGTATTATTGTAAATAAATCACGGGAAAGCTACGCTTCACGCCTGACAACACCTCTTTTCCATGACACGCCCTCTCGTGCCTTATTGCTTTTATACATATGAAGAGCACACAAAAGGGGTAAAATACAACCAATCAATTAATCAATTTATGAATGTCTTTAAAATCTGACTGGGAATCAACTAAAACTGACGTTATCCTTTATTTAATAAAGCAGTTAAGTGCAGAGATGATAATCGAACACCGCTTTAACTGACATTGGGTCAAGTTTAGGATTTTTTATTAAGTAATTCCCACCATGAACAACAGGTCAATCT
Source organism: Corydoras maculifer (assembly GCA_019802435.1). NCBI lineage: Eukaryota > Metazoa > Chordata > Actinopteri > Siluriformes > Callichthyidae > Corydoras > Corydoras maculifer. Next base: position 2,418,076 of record JAFMOD010000047.1, on the reverse strand, counting down.
TCGTTCCTCCTGTTTTTGAAAAGCTTGGCACGCGTACACTATTAATTCACATCGAACCAGGACACTGTAATTAACAGCCTATTGTTCTTTACTCGTGTAAGCACCAGCATCTGTGCTTAATACCATAGGATTAAACCATCTCAGACATGATTATAGTAAGTGTGTGTTTGTGTGTGTGGGGTTGGGGTGGATGTATTGCAGACAGTAATCAGACCCAGTTAAAAAAACTGCTGTAATCATGAATCCATAAAAAGCTGACAGGAATCCAGGAATGCCCTCTAAACAGAGCAGTTATTAATAGGACTGCTGTTATGAACTACTCACTGCTTATTCAGACGAGAAAGTAATCCAAATGATGCACCAGTGGAAACATACTATGCAGACTTTTCGTGTGTGGACTCTCTCACTATACATGATTTTAAAAATGCTAATCAAACAGATTTCGCAAAACTAAAATCTCTGAAAGGCTACAGCTGCATAGAATACTGAATGTTATTATAAAATTACAAAGTCCATCCGTATTGTAAGTGGAGAAACAATGAGCTCCACTGTGGCAAACTTCAACAGATAAAATGAAATTAACAGAAACATCAACACTATATTCATTCATTCATTCATTCATTCATTCACTTATTCATTATCTTTCGCTTAATCCTCTACTAGGGGTTCTCCATGCCCATCTAGAAAAAATGCTTCGGGCGCTAGCCAGATACAAACAGGACAGGGTGCCAATCTATCACCTATAATTCCCTTTACGAGGCCAGGTGCAGTCCCATTTTGGCGATTGATATTTTAACGGTGCAGTGTGCAATAGCACAATTTTCTGCTGATGTAGAACAATATTATTTTATTTACTTTTCTGTTCATAGTTGATATAAAAATATTTTAAGCATTTTAAGCTTTTAATCTTTAATAAAACAACAACAACAACAAAAAAATTTCATACCTACTTCCCACAGGCCTATGACAAGCAGGCTTGCGACCTGAAGGTTCTTGGTTCTATTACCAGTCTCAACAAGTACAATGGCTGAAGTGCCCTTGAGCAAGGCACCTAACCCTAATTGCTCCCTAGGCGCCGTATACAAGGTTGCCCACCACTCCACCAATGTGTGTACATGTGTGTCTTTCACTGCATGGATGGGTTAAATGTGGAGGACAAATTCCTCACAGTAGGCAAAATAGATCTCAAACACACACACACATACTTCTTATATTAAAAAAGAATGTACTTTGGACAGAACTGGAAGAGATGCTTATAATAATTCTTTATTACATTGTTAATTATTTTAAATTTTTGAATAAAATTCCTACCACTTGTGCTAAAGTTGGAAGGATCCATTTTTGCAAGTTTCAGTTGCATCTGCCACCTTGCGCATAGATTTGTGTGCATGTGAATGGACAATAGCTTTGGGCAGAATAAAGGGATTGGGCCTCCTTGTGAAGGCATCTACGCTTTTGTTAAATGAGTGGGAAAGCTTAAGAGCACACAGTTCAGGGGAATAATGCCACGACCCGAACACAGACCCTCGCCTTGCAAAAGTGCATGAACTCGCTACCAAAACGGACCATGTAGAGCTGGAGGTACATGGTTTAGTTCAGCCGCGCTACGGAATCCTGCACAGACAGGGAATTAAGGTGTGGAGTTTGAAACAGATCAAAAACAACGAGTAAAAAAAGATACGGTTGCTTTACAGCAATGAATGTAAATGCAATGAAAGTGCCTCACCCTGGGGGAAAAGCAAAGATAAGAAAGGTTAAGAGAGGAACTGAATGCAGGACAAAGGACAGACAGAAAAGGCACCTGTGCTGTGGGAATGCGACCGAGCCTTTACCATCAAATGCATTTAACGATTAAAGGAGCACCCACAGACTTCTAATGTATCATAAACATGAATTAAAAGGTTAAAAGACAATTTAATCAGGTACAAATCGAAGTTGTGTTTAATTATTAATATTTAAAAAATATAAATGTAGTAAATATAACATGTAAATATAAATATAATATGTTAAACCATACAATCTGATATGTTTGATGAATATATGTTTGTGTATTAATTTTCTTCCGCTTAATCCTCTACTAGGGTTCGTGGGGGTTTCCCATGGCCATCCAGTGGAGAACATTTTGGGCACTAGGTAGATAAACCCAGGACAGGGAACCAATCTATCACTGAGCATATGGAGAACATGAAAACCACCCAGATTGGGATTCGAACATGGATCCCCAGCTCTGAGAACCGAACATGTTAACCACTAACCCACCATGCTGTCCGTAACGCAAACTTCTCAGCTGCTTCATCATCCGCTTAATCGTCGGCGGGGTGGGAGTAGGGGGGTGTCCCCATATGCCCAGCCAGGGGAGAACATATCGGGTGCTGGGCAGAGCACCAATCGATCGCTGGGCACACACTTACACACACATACACTTACACACACACACACACGCTATATAGAGGCAATTTAGATGGGGCAATTTAGAGCAGCCAGTTCACCTTAAATCTCCTCTTAAAATCCTTACAAACCTGCTTTTAACTCGAGGCCAAAAATAAAATCGGAAGCATTTTTAGTTGCCACATTAACGCCCACAATTTTGGAATCTGCGATAATAAGCAGCTGTCTGTATACTTTATGTGAAAGTCAAACCTGTTTTCTGATTTACACTCGGTTGTCATGCCTTTATGCCGCTGCAGTTCTCATGAATGTAAAACATGTGATTTATTTTCAACAGCCTCAATCCCGTATTGTTTTCTATTTTAACGGCTAGTTGTCGATCTAATGGACATTTAGACATAATTACACCTCTAATAGAATGAAAATAAAGGAAATGGGTGCAGCAGTAACAAAGCTAACAAGCGTGTAATAGCTCGAAAACTCTTTTTTTTCCGGCGGAGTAGCAGGCGGGTAAGTGTTAAATGTCTCCCACTCTTTTCACTGATTCTCTCTGAGAAGCCGAGCCGTTGGAGCCGTGGTGTGGGGTAACTGAGGAGGTTTTGTCTCCGACTCGCTGCCTTTATTGTTCCTCTCCGTCGGGCCAAGTTTGGAGCCAACAGTCTCTTACATCCCATTATGTGTGCAGGCTCTTCTAATGACGGTTGTGTGGCGAAAGCTCTGGCAAGTATGTAAATACATTAGTCTGAGGCCAGGTCTCTTGAAAGGTTTTATGATCCAGAAAATCACTTCACAGTGTCAGTATCCTGGCAACTGATCAAAGCAGCAACAGCGACATGATTCAAGCTGGTTGTCAGGTGTCAGCGACCTTAAACAGTCTTAAAATGATCATACAAGCTCCCTTTACATGAACTGTTGAGGACATTATTATACCTTAATTCTGTCTTAGAATGTTGTATGAAAGTTAAAAATACATAATTGGAGGTGTTTGGCCTTGAGGTGGGCAGATGAGAACGTGGATATTTTTGGACTTTTTTATTGTGACAACCATTACAGAATACAAAAAGGGATATAAATCAATAGACAGAGTAAATGCGATCACTATGCTAGATTACTGATGCGGCTGCACGATGAATGTTTTTGTAATTAAGAGAGATTAACGTCAAATATCATGATAATGCAGCTGTAATCTGGAATTAATAACCGTTTTCTCGTCTCATTTTGTTATCTTCCTGTAAATCCTCTATTGGGGGGAGGGAGAGGTTCTCCAAGCCCATTCAGGGGAGAACGTTTCGGGGATTTGGCAGATACACCCAGGAAAAGGTGCCAATCTGTCGCTGGGCACACTCACTCAAAGTGAAACACACTATATAGGGGCAATTAAGAGTAGCCAATTCCCCTTAAATCCATGTTTTTGGACATGGAGAACTCCACCCAGATTGCAATTCAAACCTTGATCCCCAGCACAGAGATGTGGATGTACAGACTAAGAAGCCACCTTCCCCCCTCCCCCCAATAACCTTTTACATCACGTGTATTTAGAATTGTTTACACTATAATAACATGTATTATTTTATGGTAATTTACATGCAAAATGTTTAATCGTATGGGCGGCACGGTGGCTTAGTGGTTAGCACATTCGCCTCTCAGCGCTAGGGATTCCCGGTTCGAATCCCCATCTGGGTGGAGTTTCCATGTTCTCCCCGTGTCTGCGTGGGTTTCCTCCGGGTTCTCCGGTTTCCTCCCACAGTCCAAAAACATGGATCAAGTTAATTGAATTCTCAAAATTGCCCCATTTAGAGTGTGTCTGTGTGAGTGAGTGTTTGCCCAGCGATGGATTGGCGCCCCCCCCCCCCCCCCCCCCCCCCCCCCCCCCCCCCCCCCCCCCCCCCCCCCCCCCCCCCCCCCCCCCCCCCCCCCCCCCCCCCCCCCCCCCCCCCCCCCCTAGAGGATAAGCGGAAGATAATGAATGAATGAATGAATGTTTAATCGTTAAGGGTTGTTAATGTGCTGCCTTTCGGAGACAGTATTCTGATCCTAATTTTTTTTTAAATTAATTTGCCATATTCAATCCATCCATTTTTTGGAACCTAATACTAGGGTCTAGGGTCATGGGGGGGTTTCCCAAACACAACCAGGGGAGAACGTTTTGGGTTCTGAGCAGGTACATACAGGACATGGCATCAACCTGTAAATTAAAGTGATCTATTTTGCCTACAGGGCTTACACACAGAATGATATATCCTCCACATTTAACCCATCTATGCAGTGAAACACACACATCTACACACACTGGTGAAGTAAACACATGTGCCCGGAGCGTTGGCAGCCCTGTATACAGCTCCCAGGAAGCACTGGGGCTTTCTGTATCTGTCTGACTCTCAGTGTGAGGTCAAGGGTATTGCATATGTTATACAAACTGGAGTGGTAATTATGGGCATGAATTATATCTGTGTTATAAATCAGATACCGCAAAAACGTGTGTTCAATTGGCTTAAAGTATATATTCTACTGAGAACACATACATACGGCTTGCAATTTGGCCTTTGTTTTTTGAGCTATTGATAAAAAATACACATAGCCTTGAAAAATGAACAGCAAGTTAATTGGGGTGATGGTGGTGTGTACTTGATTGAATGCATGTATTCTTTACGGGTTTAGGCTTCTGACTTAAGATTTTTCATTCAGTGAGTCCCATTATAATTGTGTAGACAACACCCCCCAACCCCCACCCACCTGATCTTCCCATCCAGAAACATGATCAGTGGTTGAAGCAGATGCCACAGGGATCATAATTACTGATTATATTTGGTGCAGCCAAACTCTTAAGCATACATGAACTGCAAATATCCTATGACATATACATATTTTTAATTGTGTCTTATAATGCAGATAAGATGTCACTTAGATGCACGGATTATTTCTAAACGTTTTGACTGTGATGTTCTCCCGGCGATGTCCTTATGTGCTGGCATGGCTGAATTTCAGGTGCCGTGTACAAGCATATAAGGAATGGCTTTAAAATGTAAATTGGAAATGTAGCCATACATAGGATGTTAGTCTTTATTTTATTGATTCTGACATGCTAAGTCTGCCGAGCGTTGGGAGCATCGGGGGTCCAGATTGCATTAGAGTGATGAGTGTGTGGTAAATTAGGCTAAGTGGCTTCTTCAAGGGCATGACATCCACAGCCACCTGGGACCCGAACCAGCTCCATTTCAGTGTGTCTGTATGTATGTGTGACCTATTTCTCCATCCTCTTGCCTCTTGCCGTTCTTGCCAATCTGCGGTGACCCGAGAGCATCAAATCAGGCTGGGCTTTTGGAACAGTGGTACAATAATAAGCAGAGCATGTTCTGAATAATGACTGACTTTTATGTATGTTTGTATTAATTTTAATTAATTACTGGTGAGAATGATCAGTTACGGTCTTATATGTCTATTATATCAGCCAAACTGTTCGAATAAAACCGGCATCTGGTCACTAGAGCAAAGGCACATCGATTAAAATTGAATTTTTTAGCAGGGTTGGGCAGATCGCCGACCTGGATTCACGATAAAGGCTGTTAATTTGTCAAGGCCAACCATTGTACTGACAATAGCATAGAAAAGCTGCTTCTAACAATAAACTACAATGGAAAACTGCAGCTGTATATTTGAGGGCAATTTAGAGCATTCAATTTACCTTGAATTTATGTTTTTGGACTGTGGGTTTCTAATTGCTTTTGGAAAAGGATAACAAACCACTATAATAAAAAAAATCAAGGTTTAATTCACAAATATATTTATTAAAAACTTATCAATAAACTGATCTTCCGTTTTTTAAAGTGAACATTAATTGCTGAATAACAGGATACCAACTTAGAGCTCATCGGGAATCAGCTTGATGTTAATATTAATCTGTATTTTCAATAATGATACATGAATTAAAATAATATTTGTATATCAGGCATTGAGAAGAATGTGAAGCGGTCAGAGCTGTGCGTTATTGTTAATAATGCCACGGCTGGAGAAACAACTCAGCCAATCAGATTTAAGGACGTCTTATTAATATACTATGTAGCAACTTGTAGGGTCTGCAATAACCGACTGTAATTTAACTTTCTCTTTATATACGTTGTTATTTAGGTGCTATATGATTTGTGGTTGAATCTTAGCATATTTCTATGTATTCAGCCTCATCAGGTTAACAAAAAAGTATTTCGGGCCACTTTAACAAACAAAACTTGCCCAGACTGGTGGGTTACGGCTGATAGAAAAGATTCTGAAACTTCATGCTCATTACAGCAGTATCCACAGAGGCACAAGTCTGCCATGGAGATAAAACACTATAATGACAGGACGTTCCGTTGGGACGCAGATTCTCGCTTTTCTTGTTTACAAGAACCCACTGATGCTAATCAGGCATGCACTATTACACACACACACACACACACACACACACACACACACACACACACACAATATGCTGCAGCTCTTAATCTGATATTAAAATATTCAAGAATAATTGTAATCACATTTCAACTAATAAAAGCACATTTCTCGCGCCAGTTTGACCAGAAAGTGAGAGGATATTTTCCCCAGTGTTTGTTTTTTCAGGTGTCATTTTATATGCAGACCAAACAGGTGTGAATGAATGACTGCACCTTATGTGTTCCTGGCAAAGTCGTTTTCTAAAGTGTCTGAGACCATGTGCAAGACACCCATGTTAAATACTTTATCTTAACTCCATCCCATCTTCTCCCCATAACAGAATGCAAAGTAAAAAAAAGACTAAGAATAAAAAACAAAAATAAGAGAGCAGGGTCTGCCTTTAAAAAGTTAATGAATGAATAGAGCGATTGAATAGAGCCTTAGTATTATTTCTATTAAGGATAAAATACCTATTGCAATTAGCGAATGTGTGAAAATCACACAGTGAACCTATAGTAATATGTCTATCCCTGTAAATGCACCACTGACCAGAGACTTTTGGAACTGTAGGAGGTAAGCATAACTTGAGGTTGAACCCCACAGTGTATGGAGAGAACATACAAACTACAGGCAAAAAAAAAAAAAAACACTGTATAGGACTGCCATGATCTTTGACACAAAACTCACACAATGATGCCTTAATGACCATGTTTTGTGTACTGAAGCTTTGTCCATATGGTGTTTATCAAATTAAATTTAATAAATTCAAACACTGTGTTGAAATTATAATAAAAATAATACAATATTACAGGATATCCAAACAAAAGTTAAACTGAGCCTCAGTCTGATGATGTGAAAATGGACCAAAACCTTTTTTTATGTGGAAAAGATAAATCTAATGCAGTATTTACTGCAATGACTTGACTTGAATATATAATGCACATCAATTAATAACAATAAATATTTTTTTTCACAATATTAGATTTTATGTGATTTTGCTTCACTAAATAAAAAACCAAATCTTACTTTACTCTTACTATACAGATGCTTGACCTCACTGGTACAATGCAGAATAATAGTTTTGAAAGCCAAAAATCTCTTTTTCTCTTTACTGATGTGTGGCACCACCTAGTGATGGATGACTGATCTGTTTAAAGGACAAATTTAATTATAAAAGAGTAAATATTCTTTATCTTTATATCATTGATAAAAATCAATGCAAATTTTTAAAAGTTTGGGTGTGTGTGTAGCTCTTATAAAATGTGTGTGTAGCTCTTATAAAATGTGTGTGTAGCTCTTATGAATGTACACAGAGAGACTGACAAGGTTGCCATAGTGATAGTAGCCCATTAGTAGAGAAGAATATCAAGTACCACTTAAAAGCAGACCATCAACCCCTTTTTATTCTTTAGTCCAAATCCGACCAAAGACCTCGTGTTCCCCATGTTTCCATTTCTTTCTGCGTCATACGCTCTTCAGGTTCATCTCTCGAACTTCTTTCCTCTATTGAGTACATAATGATGGATCCAGATGAAGTTCGGAATGAGGGTAATGAGCCAGGGCTGCAGCACTTACACATTTTCTTTCGACCTTAAACAAAGTGGTCATGTAAACAACCTGTTAACCAATTTTACAACATTATTTTAGTTCATCACCCTCTTTAACTCTGTCTATACTATTAAATATGGTACACCAAAATAAAATGTATCATTAATTAAAATTCTAAATAAAGCTAGACTACTGCTCTGAGTGGATTAGTGATGACATAAATATATATATATGCATGTATACATCAGAAACACAGCAAACACCATTTCAGATCAAAGTAGAATTATTATAGCCATTTTCCATAACAAGATATGATTATGCTCCAGGAAGAGGAGTGATCCTGACAAGTGACCAATTCTATATATTAGTCTAATATCATTAGAGTGGCTTTCTAAAAAAGCAAGGCTTAGAGAAATAGATCAATATTGGACACTAGGTGTGAGAGCCACCTGACGCCTCCTCCTAGTGCTGCCTTGTCACCCAACAGTCTAGAACAAGATGTTATACAACATCGGCTGCATTTGAGTCAACACCTGAAACAACAATGCTGGAAGATGTATCAAGACAAATGGATAGCATGTGCAATCAGCCTCTAACTCCATCCTAATAAATCAAAACTGAAGGAAGTATTCTGCTTCAGCTGCATACACTGTGCAAGTTATTACACAAATAAATGTCATTAAACCAATGTTGATTAAAATCCTCAAGAAATTATATTAACTCTCCTTATGTATAATTCAATGTACAATTTAATAATCTTTCATGATGTATGGTTCCATAACTCGGCACAGAGGCTTAGTGGTTAGCACTAAGTGTTTAGAAAATGATCACCCCAAATTTTCAAAACGCAGTAAGCAGTGTTCTACACCAGCGCCATTTGTCCCAGGACTAGAACCCAGCTGCTCTCTGTTAGGTTTAAATCTTATAATGAATTGAGGATAAACTCTGAATTCCACTGAGACTTGTTTGCCAACTTTAACTCAATTACTTCAGCCGTGATGGAAGAGGAGCTTTAATTTAAGCCCAAACTAAATTAACCCAGCCAAACACTCTCAGCCTAACTCACTGACCATGATCGAGCATGATGGAGCTAGTTTAAATTTAAAATATCATCAGTATTGACTCTAGTTTATACAAAATCTATTAATGTGAGATTATACATGCTGTATATTCGTGCCAAATGTGTAAATGTATTTTTAAGTAAACAGAAGAGCAAAAATCTAAAGTATGGAACATTTGTGAAACTTTAAAATTATGCCACTTACTCAAAAATCTGAAACATTGTTTGTTTGCGTGTATGTGTGCATTATCCAAAAGGACACTATATAATGGCAGATTATACTAATAGACTTAATTATAAGACCATTTCATATTATAAGTCAGTAAAACAAACAAAAAAATCTGCTGCTACTAATAATAGATTTGTTGCCCTTACATTCATTCATTCATTCATTCATTCATTCATTATCTTCTGCTTTATCCTCTATTAGGGTCACAGTGGGGTTCCCCAATGTCCATTCAGGGGAGAACATTTCGGTCGCTGGGCACCCAGGACAGGGCGTCAATCTATCGCTGGGCACACACTCACGCACGCATACACACTCTATATGAGGCAATTTGAAGAACTCAGTTGACTTGTTTCATGTTTTTGGAATGTGGGAGGAAACCGAAGAACCCGGAGGACACCCATGCAGACACTGGGAAAACATAGAAACTCCACCCAGATGGGGATTCGACCCGGGAATCCCTAGTGCTGAGAGGAGAACGTGCTAAACCACTAAGCCATCTTATACTTAAATAACCAGACAGGAACTGATTACAAAGAACAATTGGAACTGCAGAAAAAATCATTGGTGCTCCTCTGCCCACCCTGCAGTGCACTTCAAGAACCAAGAAACAGTCAGAATCATCATGGACCCCTCACACCCTGGACACAATTTATTCCAGCTCCTTCCCTCCCGCAGACGATATCCGTCCACAAAAACTACCACACATACAGTTATACAAAAAATTATATTCATTAATAGCTGATAAACACGTTGCACATAGAAAAATCTGTACAAAAAATACCATTGTTTATGTTGCACTTTATTGATTTGCACTACAACACACACTGTATCGTATTTACTCTTGTTTAAATATATGCTGACTGGACATTCAATTGTAATGTTAATTAGAGATTTGCCATCCATCCACAACCAAATACCCTGTGTGTGTAACATACTTGGCCAAATCAACCTAATTCCAATTTACTGTGGTTTATAGCCTCTACAGATCAAACTGAATTTAATTATAGATGCTTAAAACGTGTTTTATTGTGCTCTTGCTTGAAAGTTATTTAGAGGAGGTAGTGAAAAATGTGGTTCTAAATGCTAAACTATGCATTACTAAATAACTTAATTCCCAATGAAGATGGGAGACAGACTGTAAACAAGAGGAGATGGTGGCATTGGAAAGAAAGATTTTGGTGACAAGAGAAGAAAAATGCTGAAAAATGAAGAGAAAGTAAAAAGTAAAAAGTAAATTGTAAATCCACCTGTCCTTCATGAGTGAGGTAAGATTCGGTGCTTTTACTCTTTTGTCCGCGTCCGGTTTCCAGTAGGGGATATGGAGCTGGCTGAGAGGCAGCAGGGGGGCACTGCATAACAATGCACTTTTTGTCACAGTGCTTGACCAAAACTGCAAGAGTTAGTCAGGCAAAGCAAAAGACCCGGAATTTCTTTTCATTATTATCGGCAAGGGGTCTGAGCTCCTCCAGCACTCTTCTTCTAGCTTAAGCCTGATACAAACAATAGCAAACTTGATTGCTCTGGTAGGCTTTACCATCCTCCACTGCTTCTTCATTAAACGGCCCCAGTGACACTAAAACATCAAGACAGCTATGGGTTTACTTCGAATCACTAAGACAGAACCGAAAGTCCAGAATTTCAAACTTAGACATAAGGTTTCGCAAACAGAGAGCAACTCTATTGTCCTGTATCACATCTGAGCAGCCGGCCAATGAAGTTTCTTAACCTGCAGACATAAGCTGAGTTTGGAATGAGTCACTGGTTCCTTTATTCACTTCTCACTACATGAATACACTACTGAGTTGTGAACGAGCAGCTGAAAAATCTTTATATGCTACATCTCACAAAGATTCGTTAAAATGTGGTGGCACGGTGGCTTAGTAGTTAACACAGCCACCACTTAGGTTCGAATCACAATCTGGAGGGAGTTTCCATGTCCTCCCTGTGTCCATGTGGGCATTCTTCAGGTTCTCTGGTTTCCTTCCGCAGTCCAAAAACATGGATATAAGGTAAATTAAATGCTCTAAATTGCCCCATATAGTGTTTGTAAGTAAGTGATTGTGTCCCGGGATAAATTGGGACCCTGTTCTAAATGCATCTGCCCAGCACCCGAATTGTTCTCCCCTTGATGGGCATGGGGAACCCCTAGTTACCCTACTAGATGATCGATCAGAAGATAATGAATCATTAAAGGAATTTTGTTAGAATAATATGTGATTATTCTGTTTTTAGGGGGAAATTTTATGTTGTATGTTTTGGATGAAGATATAAATAAAAAATGTGTTTGCACTTATATTGTTGAAACATAAGTAAGAACGTGTGTCCCATGCAGCTTGTTATCCAGAATCTGGGGTTTTTGGGAATCTCCAGAGATGAATCATTACTGGCAAAAAAGGCTAATAAGGGTTTACCAAAAATCTCTGTAACAGCTGCTCCATGTCTAAAATTGCTTAAAACCCCTGCAACCAGACACAACAACGGGCAAATGGCAAAACACAAAACATAGTAAAATGAGGAAGAACAGAGGTGGAAAGATGTGCTGACAGTGTCTGCATGCATGTGTTTACTGTAGGCTCCTCCATCTAATGTGATGCATACTGTACAATGTAGACTTATGCAGCATCTTGCACCGTCACAAGGGATTAACTTAAACTAGTATGAGAGACACGCACAGTCTTGCACTGCCTGCACAGCCACCCGGAAAGAAAGAGGATTAACACTGACAAAGACACATGCACACAGCATGGTATCTCCAAAGTCTGGACAATGTGGTCCAAATTAAAATTCACAGAATTTAACAGATGCTCAAATTCAGAGGTTATGACATTATATAATCTGAGCCAGTGGTTTAGGACAAGGTCTGGTACTTGCATCATGCATGTCAGTGATATTACAACCATAAGCACATTTAAAGTGTGGGAGAACTGAAATACCAAAAATTCTGTTCAAATTCCAACGGCTGAACTATATTTCTAAAAACTTTAAAATGCATATTTTTCACTCACAAATAATTTTTTAACCTGTAAATTCCTACATTTCTTTATTGCTTTATTGAAAAAACAGGAATAGAAAACAATATTTGTCATTAATGTTGAATTCTACTGCTTTGAATACTGGGGCATTAGTAGGCTTGTGGTTAAGGAAACTAAACATTAATTAATTATCTTTAATCCATTATTATCTTTAATAATAATAATAATCTTAATCAAAACAGGGTGCCAATGTATCACACAATGTACCACACACTCACTCACTCGCACACACTATATAGGGGCATTTAAGAGCAGCCAATTTAATGTGAATTCATGATTTCGGACTGTAGAAGGAAAACCAGAGGAGAACATAGAAACTCCACCCAGATCCGGATTCGAACCTGCATCCCCAGTGCTGAGTGGCAAATGTGCAAATTACTAAGCCACCCTGCAGCCTATGACCTAAAGATTTTAGGGAATCATTTTTAAACTGATATAAATGTTCATTCACAAGGTAAACTTAATTGATTTATACAATCGACATCATTGTTCACCTTTATTAAAAAACATGCTCATCCCCTTCATTCATGTTTAAAAGGGGAATTTAGACAACTGAATTCTGTTACTCACTAGTGCCACCTTCTGGTCTCAAGCACCATTTTACAGAGAAGTTAATTAAACCAAATGCTTAACAGGGATTTTTAAAATAGAAGAGTCCCAACCTCCCCCTTCCTGACCTCACTACTGTAACTCACTCTATGAAAATGGAGTTTGGGCAGACAGGATAACAGAACCCGGCGTCACGGCTCACCTCTTGCACTTTTGATGAACCGGAAAATAGATTGTTGTAAATCCTGAATGGCTGAGCATCCATGTGTGTTACGCTAGAGAGGATCAATAAATGCTTTTTGACGGCGCAGCAAGTGAATGAATCTGTCCTTATGAAGAAGTGAATGTAATGAGGCTTTACAGAGGTGAACCCCTAGGGTCCTGGGCAGTACTCTAAAGGTCAAAGGTCATTGAGTCAAATAGTCACAAGCTGTGCATGGTTGGAAAGACAAAAGCAGTCCCATTAGAGGCAATGGTAGTTAAAACGTTTAAAAAACAGAAGTTAGCCAGCTGAACCTCAATGTAAAAAATACACACATACATAACATTTGTCCCTGATGCCGATTTCTCAACAACACAGGATCACGATATAGAATCACGATCTATATGTTCATATAGAAACGTAAAGCTGATCACGGCTGACTCACTGTTGAAGCAGGATTTGCTTTGCCTCTCGCGGCATGACTGGGTGCGTCTGAGCGGATACTCCTGTGCTTCCCCAGTCTTCACTCTCAGTTTGGGCTTTTGGGTCCAAAGTGACTCGGGCCTCTGCTGAACTCTGGTGGTCAAGATTCTACGCCGGAGCGATCCATCAGTCATTGGGCTGCAAAAGCTGATTTTTTCGGGACCCTGGCACGGGGGCAGATGCTGAGCGTTGCCCATGATACTGGCACTGGGAAGCTTCGGGTCCCTGTCGTCATAGCAGGTGCTGGATGAGCAGGCTGCAGCCTGGCTCTGGTGCCTAAGCTAAACTATACATGTGTGTCAGGAGTGTTGCAGGTTCCTCAGGGCGGTCTTAATTCTCAGTCCCTCCTCTCGGTCCTGGCCTCTTACTCTCAGAGCTGCCCCCCCCAACACCCCCTAGTGGGGGAAGGGAGCAGCCTATATAGCTCACCAGGGACCCTTCTTCGATTCCCTGCATAGTGACGAGCCCTCATCCTCTTCCTTACTTTCCTTCTTGACGTAAATGGAATAGATTTTGGGAAACAATAGAGAGAATTGGCAGAGTGTCGGGTTCCTTATGGTTCAGCATCTTCAAAACAAAACGCCGACTTCAGACGTAACTCAGCTTTAGCCACAAAACTTTGCAAACAACGTTTTAATCATGACCAGGCTTTGTTGAAAACACATCTCCAAAATGTGTTTTTGTACAAACACATCTCCAAAAACAAAAACACAGGGAGTTCAGTAGCTGTAAATACTTCATTCTAACTTTATAGCTCATACTTAAATCGATTCAGGCTAACCCACAACCTTCTCAAAATCACAACAAGCCTCATTATGGTCTCCTCTTTGGATAATCTCTTAACCCAGATTAACTGCCATTGCATCTTCTCTCACTCACACACACAAATCAGATTCTGGTACAGTTACATGTCATAATCTCTAAAACAATTAAAGGGTTTATCTTACTTTGAAAATAAAAGCCCTCATCTTCATTACACAAGATCAAATTTGATGCTTGGTGAAAATTTACATGTGTTTTTTTTTACCACTTCAGATAAACGATGCTCCAATTACAGTATAAGATTTATAACTCCCATAACTAAGAGATTACAGAGTTAAAATCAAGTTCAAGCCAATATATTTGCTGATAAGCAGAATTTCACATTTACAGCTAGCTGCGAAGGCATGAAAATAAAACAACAGCATCAGCGCCCTCTGCTGCAGAACCTGGTTCAGTACAAGGATTGCAGTCGTACCCTGCATGATTTTGAGATTTCACACACGGACCATCTGATAAAAAGATATTAAAGATTTTTAGCTTTGTCATGTGTGCTGATGAAGGGAAAATCTGAAATCATGAAGCCGGGACTGGACAGTGTAAACCCTGTGTGTTCTCACACAAACACTATACAACACCAGATTAGAGCAGGTGAGAGCTGGATTACAGACCTAGTGACCAGCTGCTGTGTCACCTGCTCCTCTGTGTCAGGTGAGTTATAATCTGACAGTCAGCCAAGGTACAAAGATTAAGCAGCTCATTCACCTCCACATAAATAGGTCTTAATGCCATCCTTTGAAAGTGGCACAGTGTGTAGAACTACGGTCTTTAGGTAAGAAGGGATTCATTTGAACACCTAACAGGGGTCCTTCTAAATTTCTAAATCTAAAATCTAATTTACTAGAAATTCTATTCAAAATTACAAAAATTACAACACCGGTGGCTTAGGAATTAACATGTTCGCCTCTAAGCGATGGGAATCCCAATCTAGGTGGAGGCTCCATGTTCTCCCTGTGCCCACATGGGTTTCTCCCGGGTTCTTTGGTTCCTTACCACAGTCCAAAAAAAATGGATTTAAAGTAATTTAAGTGCTCCAAATTGCCCCAATATTGTGTGTGTGTAAGTGTGCCCAGTAATGGATTGGCACCCTGTTCTGGGGGTATCTGCCCAGCGCCTGAAATGTTCTCCCCTAAAGAAACATGGATTCAAGGTAAATTGGCTGCTCTAATTTGCCCCTATATAGTGTGTGTGTGTCTATGCCAATGAGTGTGCCCAGCGATGAATTGGCGCTCTGTCCTGGGTGTATCTGCCAAGTGCCCGAAACGTTCTGCCCTGGATGGGCATGGGGAACCCCCCCATTACCCTAGTAGAGGATTAAGTGAAAGATTAAGAATGGATCAATGGAAACTTACAACATCTTCGTGGAAAAGTCTGATGTCTCTCATATCCTTTCACACAGATCACTCTAGTATGTAAATTACTCAACTGATTACCTGTTGTATGCTGCATGACAATATTGCAACAGTAATAAACTCATGGACTTTATATTTTATCTGCTGGTGTTTATCAGTTGGGTCTCTTTGCGAGTGATTTGTGAGTGATACACTCATAAATGACTCACTCCTAATGATTCTACATTACTGTGTCATTTACAGAATGGTTTTGATCTAGACATGCACTGGCGGCACCTTTATGTCTGAATCACTCCAATTTGCAGATGTGCCAGATGTTATTAGGATTAGTGTTACATGAAGGAAAGCGGTACTTATTTCTTGCTAAAGCAGCCCGTCTTGTCTGAAGCAGACAGGTTAGTCATTTTTTCTTAGATTGCACAACTGTGTGTCTGGAAGGATTACACTATTTTTCATCATGAGACAATGTTAGACACATAAAATCCACGTAAAAGCCACATTATAAGGTAGACCTGCCTAATTCCTACAAAATGGTCTAATTATCACATCGGAATACCATACACATTTAGGGTTTTTATTTTATTAAGTAAATTGCTGTTTATACTAAAGATTTAATATTTGGTGACACCAGAAGTAATGAGAGACACCATGTGACTCTTGGGTATTCTGTTACAACTTCAAACATCATCCTGTGTGTGTGGTCAACATCTAGATGGCACGGTGCTTGGGATCCAGGTTTGAATCCCAATGTGAGTGGTGTTTTCATGTTCTCTGTGTCCACATGGCTTTTCTCTGGGTTCTCCGGTTTCCTCCCAAAGTCCAAAAAAATGGGTTCGAGGTAAATTAAATCCTCTAACACTCTTCCAGCATCTTCTATACTCCTGCCTTCTCCTCTGCATGTCCTCCTTCACCACAACCATAAACCACACCTTTGGTTTTTCCTCTCTTCCTCCTTTCTTGCGGTCCCAGCTTAAGCATCCTTCTGCAAACATAAATCTCATCCCTCCTTTGCACATGACAAAACTACCTAAATTTTCCCTTCTGTCCTTTGACTCCAGCAGCACATTTCAAACATGTGTAGAGATCGCATAACACAACTATAAAATCTGTGTTCTTATTACACAGGCCTTTGAAAGTACCGAAATGAAGTGTGTATACTTCCTAACACACACTGATTCATGTGTCAGGTTTTAAATGTGTGAGCTATGAAGTTAAAAATAGTTTTTCAGAGTTCCACTTCGTGAGAGTGTGGAAATCACACGTTTACGTGTAAATCTCACATCCATCAGCAGTCACACATACAAATTATAGTGGCGACATGTCTGTAAGTTATAGTTGGGTGTAAGTGCTACACAAAGCTTATATTGTAACCTGCACAAATGAGTATGTGAATATTATAGGTACAAATGCACATTTTTAATAACATTTTGAGTCTTTATTTAGTAGATTAGGCTTTTACTCTGGAGTTAACCTTATCAACATCAGGAAAATAAATATACCAGTTGCATTCGACATACAACTTTTGATGCTTTGGGTGAAATCATTTGCTAAATCACATCCCATTATCTTCAGCTTAATCCTATACTGGTTTCGGTGACTCTGGGTTCTCCAGTTTCCTCCCACAGTCCAAAAACTTGGATTTAAGGTAAATTGAATGCACTAAATTGCCCCATATAGTGTGTGTTTATATGTGTGTCTGTGTGAATGAGTCTGCCCAGTGATAAATTGGCGCCCTGTCCTAGGTGTATCAGCCCAGCACTCAAGACGTTCTCCGCTGGATGGGCATGGGGAACCCCCCCTACGACCCTAGAATTAGACAGAAAATAATGAATGAATAAATGAATAAATAATCCTATACTAGGGACAAAGGTCTTGGGGGTGAGGCTTCTCCATGCCCATTTAGGGTAGAACATTCTAGGCGCTGGGCAGATACACCCAGGACAGGGCGCCGATCTATCGCTGAGCACACGCTTACACACACAGACACGTTATACAGTGGCAAAAAAAGCAGCCAATTTATCCATGTTCTTGAATCAATGTTTTTGGACTGTGGGAGGAAACCAGAGAACCCTGAGGAAATCCCCAAGCACTGAGAGGCAAACATTCTAACCACAAAGCCACCATGTATATTTTTTGTACACAGCGATAAACTAGTTAAGGTGAACTCTAGAGTTTGGAAAAATCATTACTTGTAAACTCACATGGTGCAAAGAGCCTCAGACACTACTGCTAATTTAAAAGCTCACATCATCATTAACCCGACTCGCCACACAGACTACATACATCTTAACACCAGCCCCTAAGCATGTGTCAGGCAAGCTACGATGTATGGTACAAGCCACACCAGAGATTAAAAATGATCTCAAGTCTATCCATATATGTGTTTTTACAGTAATCGCAAAATCAGTATAAATCCCAGATTATTAATTGGTATTAACTTATATTTATTGATTTACAATTTAATTTAATAATCTAAATATTGTAAACTATCGACAAGGGTTTGAAGAGTTTTGTTGCATTGTCTTAAGCTGAACACAGAACCACATGTCAGCAACATCAGTCATAGCTGTCATTCTACTCACTTGCTTGCTCTCTCTAAATGAACACACACACACACACACACACAAATTAACACACATGCATGTATGCAATCACCCTCATACAATATCAAAATTATGTCACAATTAAAGAACAGTAAAGAATTATGCGAAACACATTTAGGATAAAAAAAAAAAAATACAGTAATCTATGTTATTTTCACTGTAATATTTAAATGGTACACACACACACACACACACACACACACACACACACACACACACAGTTTTACCTTTCACACAGGTCATTAGAGGAATCGGTGCACAGCACTGCTAGTCCGTACACATGTAGGTGTGTAGAAGGCTACAAATTCATCCACGCTGAAGTTCTCCTCCATACAACTGATTCACTCACACCACTCCCTGTCTTTCACACACTCTCTCACTCAGGAGCTGCCACCCCCTGCCCCCACCCCACGCAAAAAAAATCTTCCTCCCTCTAGCTCTACACACATACATATTGCGTTATGAGACACAACAAGTTAAAAAACTGTTAAAAACCAGTTTTTCCTTTAGTTTCGCAATTTAACCCACATAACTCACATGAATACAACACACACAGCGAGTGTGGAGCTTTGTCAACGTTTCAGTCAGTCAGCATTTCCCGAACAGGGGCCAGTTCACCCCGGTGAAAGCAGTGTGATGCAGCATAATCACTTAATCCCACATGCACACCCACTTTCAGCGTCTGGTTCCCGATTTCAGTCGCACAGGAGAAAATTATGGGAAAGTTTTTAAGAGGCAACTAATTGTCAGTCAGTGCAGTGCTGCTTTTCTGATCAGAGTGTTGGATATCAATTTTTTAAAAATCATTTGGTCATTTATCAGACGCTTTTATCCAAAGCGACTTACAAGGGGAACACAGGGTTAATCCCAACATCCCTGGAGCAATGAGGGTTGAGGGTCTTGCTCAAGGACCCACACTGGTAACTTCAGTGGACCTGGGATTTGAACCCCCAACCTTCAGATTGACAGGCCAACGCCCTGACCACTGTGCTACCGCTCCCTCCTGAAGTGAAATCCTGAAGTATTCTTTTCTAATAAACACTTCAATCCCAAAATGATTGGCCGGGCCTTGAACATGTCTTTTATTAGTTATAGCAAAATAAAAAGTCTATAGGAGATTATTGAAATCGCTTTGCATCCGTATTTCAGTTTTACTTGTTACTTCTGTACAATTCAGATACTGTATCCTTTATAAACACTTTTAAAATGTTTTCAAACTATGCAAGTATGACAAAAGAGCATTTAGTGTCATTAGTCCAAAGTTGTGAAGCTCACTGTACCTCCACGCATCCACGTTGCTAGTTACTTTTAAAAAGACTTTGAAAGCGTATCTTTTTAGGTCTGCTTTTTAATTTTGTAGTTCTTATATTGGTTCTTGGTTTACTAATTTTATTCTCTTATCTTTAAAGTTTTTACTGTGATGATATGTTTGCTGTTAATCTTCATTTTCTTTTAAATTAGATTTTCTTCTTGTTTCTGTAAAGTCTCTTTTTGTATCCTGAAACACTTGCTTGTTTGTTGGTGACCAAATAGTTATTCCATCCATCCATTATCTTCTGCTTGATCCTCTATTAGGGTCGTGGGGGGGTTCCCCATGCCCATCCAGGGGAGAAAGTTTCGGGCGCTGGGCGGATACACCCAGGACAGGACGCCAATCTATCACTGGGCGCACATTCACACACACAGACACACTCTATATGGGGCAAGTTGGAGAACTCAATTGATCTTGATCCATGTTTTTGGACAGTGGGAGGAAACAGGAGAACCCGGAGAAAACCCACGTGGCCACGGGGAGAACAAGGAAACTCCAGCAAATTGGGATTCGAACCGGGAATGCCTAGCGCTGAGAGGAGAACATGCTAAACCACTAAGCCACCGTGCCGCCCACCAAATAGTTATTTTCCCCCGTAATTTACAAATAATAATAATAATAATCTTTATAAATCCTACAATGTGATTTCCTGGATTTATTTCATCAGTTGAAATGTATCTATGATGAATATTACAGACCTCTCTCATTTTTCTAAGTAGGAGAACGTACACAATCAGTGGCTGACTAAACACTTTTTGGCCCCACTGTACGTGGATACATTAGAGGATCCGTCTGCTTCATTCAAATCAACCTTGATTCCTCTGAATGACAACAGCACTGGAGCGCGGGTGGTAGACTGAACACAGACAATTTGTCAGCATCGTGCAACATTTGTGAGTATGTGTGTGGAAACATTTCGAACATGCTAATGCATATTTAATGTTAGACAGCATTATCTATACATTGCTCAAGAACCTAATAGCAGACTGCTGGCTGGAGCCATCAAAATGCTGGCAGGTCAGAGCATTTGTTTAATTCCTGCTCATCTTGTGACTAGTAATTTGGTAGTAAAAGCTGTTTGCTGCCATGTTTGGCTTGGTCAATTATCTCTGAATCGTCTGTGCCTGAATAGATAATCAGCTAATCAAAGCATGTTATATGTTCACAATTTTTATGCATACGCTGCTAATTCCCTTTACTCTTGGCTTTTATGATTAGATGATATTTGGGGGTTGGATGATTCTCAGCACTGCAGTTCAGTGACACAGCAGTGCTGCTGAAATGTATAAACTCACTTACGGTGTGCTCACACTATTAGACTATTAGACATCTATCTTATAGTGCCACCTTGATGATGACAAATCAGAGCGAGCAGCTCATTTGCGTTTGCACGGTAATGCTGGGGCGATAATTAGACATCGAGTACAAAAATATGTCCATTTTAATATTTGATATTTGAATGCATGGACTGTGTCTGAAATCATTTACTACCGTAATACACAGTATGCTCAGCAGGTAGTGAGAATAGCTGCAGCACACTGTGGTACCCCTTGATAAGTGTGCCATGTCCACCACACCCACCAAATTAAAACATGTGAATTGACAATGATTAAATAAAAAAACAAGACGTATTCTTGCATTAAGAAAGTTAACAAATACACACGCTAGCAGTACTGAAAATTTGAAAACCATGTGAAAAACATTGATTTCCAATACGACCAACAGGCAATCTAAAAATCTGCTGATGATAAGAGAACCCACCACCAGCCAACAAGAGAAAATAAAACCTAAGCATGAGTAAATCTCTTATAAATTTTACAACATTTTTTAGGTAAATAAACAACAACAAGCCAAAGGATGCTGTTTAAAGGTATTTATGTATCTTTATGTTACATTAGTGCAAAAAGTAAAGGAAAAAGATTACTTGTCCTTACCTGTAGTCATGCATCATCTTTAAAGGGTGTCTAACTATGTCTAATATGCAAATTTTACCTGAAACCCTGCTTTTGGGTGCAAATTGTTGGCAATTACAATGCAAAAACATACAACCATAAAACAATGGATTCCAATAGGGCAAATGATTAATATGATAAATCATTCAATAAAAAATTCTGCCACCTGACAGATTTTTAATGTTATTAAAAGTGCCTAACAACATTAAAAGCCATAACCCTGAACCTTAAAAAGGTTAATAAATGGTCCAGTTCTCTGGTAGCTCCCTCAGCAGCAGCTTGTTTGGATCATGTTAGTAGATTGGTGACTGGGGTTATCTATGTCTGTAAGTAACCTTGTTGTAAGACACATTAAATTTTGAATCTGTCAGTTTTACTCTAGAATGGAAAATTGCCCCATTAAATTACACTAAATTGTCATTCTATGGTTGCTGGTTTCAGCATTGTAACAGCATATTGGATCAATTTTGATTATTTTTTGTCAATAGCTAAAGGTTGGACCCAAATAAATTTAAAGATAGGATTAAAGCTTAAAAGAAAAACATTAATGTTTCTTTTCAGAGCAGTGATGCAAAAACCTAAGGCTATTCTTGTATTCTAAAGCCTTTTATTATTATTAAAATAAGTAGATAGTGTTACATGAATACACTGTTTTAGATCATTTTGTGCCGACAGCCAGAAGGGTTTGTCCTCTTATCTGTGTAAATCAGAACTGTCATCATCTAATCTGCTTAATGTTATACTGTAACATGCTACAAAAAGAGATTGACTCACCTGAAGATGATCCGTTGCACCACCAGTCATAAAAAAAAGAATAAAGAGATGGTCAGCCAGTTAGAAAGTTAGAATCTTATCACAAATGACAAAGAAACCCATTTCCAAAGATGTTTTAACTATTTGTCTGTAGGCTGTTGGGTGAATTACTTACTTAAAAGACCTTACTTAATCCCAGAAGGAAATAAGTGTATATCCAAATACAGTAGAAGTTATTAATATCTATTGAAGTATATGCTATGCTAAACAAATGCAATAGAAAGTCTGAACCCCAACATTCATTTATTTCTACACCCTTTCAACACAGTCACAGAGGCCCAGCACTGGAACATAAATGAATAACGCAATCCCATGACTGCTGGTAAAAAACATCCTGTCGCTCAGCAACAACCCTCCAAGATTATGGGTCTACAACAAGAGCCTAAAAACCCATAATCATAGGTTTGGTGTAAAAAGAGGTCATTTTGGGCATAGGCCTATATGTGTGTTTGAGCGCCAAAGCTATAAATAGATTTTTAAAGTTAGTTCTCAGGGCAGTCATGCCTGGTTCAATTATATTTATGTGAATTTTAGGGTAAAGATTTCCTCTCTTGATTCCTTGTGCTCCCTGAGTCTTCCTGCTGTGAGCTAATGTGGCAGAACTGTATTCCTAAACACAGCCAAAGGATAACCCACTGGTTATAAACCAAACACCTTCAGTGATTTTTAGTTTCCAACTGTGATGTGAAAACACATCTTTATAAAAACACAACTCAGTGTAAAAAAAAAAAAAAAGTCAGCGCAAAATAAGCAGTATGAGTTTTCCAAACAGACACCAGGCCAGCTGTGTAAATCCAGTTTAACACACAGAGGAGAGAAGTGAGTAATTCTGATGAGCAAGGTCCAACATGGCAATGTGGCTGCCCTTTATCCCTGACCAACAGCAAGGCAGATCTGTAAAAATAGTTCAAACAAAAGCCCTGTAAATTTTTTTCAGATGTTGTAGGTAGTACAGATTCCTGTTTTATGTTTGACATTGCCAGAATTTTTTAAAATCTTTTTTCGCCTACAATATCCAAAGGAAGTTTATGGATGTCTTGAGCAAGGACATGCCGATGGTTGGGGTGATGGACAATGATACTCAGAACATGGTCCCTGTGGTGTCCTCTAATTGTAAAAAGCTGAAGGAAGAAGATAAAGCCAGTGTAGCAGTGTATATTATGCATTGATACGAATGTGAAGTGGTCAGAGGTGTGTTATTGTCAATAATGTCACAACAGAACAAACGGCTCAGCCAATCAGATTTAAAGATCGGAACTATCTGTTTTAGAAAACTGAATAACTGTTATTAGAGTTGCAATACAATACTTTTTGCCCTAAAAAGCCCAAAAAAACAAAATAACACAGCCATGCTATATGTAGAGGGATCAATTTAGCAAACTCTCCAGTCATTACCTGATGCTCAAATGTAAAGATATATGTATTATATCATATTATAACTTCATGGGAACAGACTCTAATGTGTAATTAAAGAATTTACAGCAAAAAGAAGTTTGCAAGAACTACAAGAGTTACAGTAGTGACATCTGTAGTAAAGTGGCAATAAGGTTAAAGGTGAAGGTGCCCTAAATGAGTGAGCATCTGTTTTAAATAATACAGAATGCAACTGGGTCACTGCAGCCCGATCTTAACACTATGACTCAACAATAGACACAAG
Source organism: Corydoras maculifer (assembly GCA_019802435.1). NCBI lineage: Eukaryota > Metazoa > Chordata > Actinopteri > Siluriformes > Callichthyidae > Corydoras > Corydoras maculifer. The sequence goes on along the minus strand of JAFMOD010000047.1, from coordinate 2,393,667 downwards.
CTCTCATTACAGTCAGCGTAGAGTTACTGCCTTACCACAATGCCACACACACACACACACACACACACACACACACACACACACACACATAGAGAAAGAAAAAAATGAATATTACTGTTTGCATATTTAAATGACAAAAGCGTCGTATTGATTATGGGTCTCTTCTCATTCAGGTCATTGTATATAAAGGCTACTTTTTCCATCTATTAGAGGGATCCAGTAACACAAAGCTCTGAAAATGGCATGCACTTAAACCAGAAATATTTTCAAACTTCACCAGCTCTTGGCCTCCCATGAACCCAGTTAACCCTAAACAAACCCGATTTCATACACATCTAATGACTACCAGCAGTGCTGCTTCCAAATGCACATTAACAGATCTGTTCACTCAAAACATGGGCTCTATTTTTAGTTTTATTGCATATTTATTTTATGGATTAGGCTCATTTAAAAAATCATTTAAAAGTACTTCCAATCAATCAAAGTAATAATATGCTTCCTCTGGAGCAGTTATTTGTGCCATAAACCCTTATCCAGACCAAAATAACCACTTTGGATTTCCCAAATAAGAAGCAAGAGACCACAGTTAGAGCCAGTGTAGACTTAACAAATAAATCAGATATGTTTGTATGTCACTGATGGATGAGAACCTTTGAACTATGAAGCATATCCAATATTGCAGACCTCTATAAGTCTGACATTAAATATACATTCCCAATACAAGTCCCAATTATTGTCAGTGCAATACAACTGATCTCCTGCTTACCTTACAAAATACAGGCCATTTCCATAAGGCTTCTGTGAAACCCATAATCAGCAGAGTTTTTAGTTCCAGGCATGGTGTTGTGGTTACAGAGTGGGCACACAGAGTGTGAGTTCAGTTGGTGCAGAAAGGGCAGCTTTTCATCTCACTGACATGCCCTCATTTACCAACATCGCCACCGGTCGGTGATATCTCCCATTTCCTGAGCCTTTTTCTGTACCCATTGACGTGCCATTACAGATCTTCCTCTGACTTTCGGAACTAGTCACCCACCCCCTCCTCTGTGTGTGTGGATAAAAGATCTGTGTCAACGACTTGTGCACAAAGGCAGACTCGCCGTAAATAAAGACAGTGACCCGACGCGCCTACCACATGTAAACATCACACTTCCTGCCACAAGCACTTCAGACACAATAGTGGAGTCACTCGCAATCACAGCCGCTGCTTTAGCAAAGTCGAAACCCGCAAAAATGCTTTCACCACAAGTATTGTTTTGTCAAACCACTGACGATCTTAAATAAAGCTTTAAAAAATGACAACGAAGCATGGTAGGTTACTAGAGATGTTCACTTATGGTCTTCTTTTATATTATTTTATATAAACTTCAATTTATTAATGTATTCATACAGATATTATACAGACTTGCAAGCTCTAGTGATCATGATCTAGATCAAATGTTTTTCATCATGGAACAACATAGGGCAAACATCAATTACGTGTGAGTGTGAGATATTAAAGTAATTAGGTATGAGAGGACATGTATAATTGTGAATAAATCACGGGATAGAGGTGTTATTATACACGGCCCAAAGCTGAGTACACTTACACGTCTTTCCTGTGAGTTATTTACAATAATGCCCAACCTCATGTGCCTTGGTGAAAATGGTTACAAACATACTATAATACAAAACAAAAGGTTTGATTAATAAATGCTTTTATTCAAATCAAAGTGGCTAATAAACGGTGACAGCTGAGTAACATGTTTCCGGTTTCTTTAACAATCTAACTAACTGCCATCAAGTAGCCAAATTACAGTAAATGCTACATTATTGTTTTGCAGTAACTCTTAAACTATTACAGCTCAATCTGGGCCAGTTGTAGGCTTGTGATTAGGGAACCAGCCTTGCGACCTGAACATCTGTGGTTCGATTCCCAATCCTACCAAGTATTATGGCTGAAGTGCCATTGAGCAAAGCACCTAACCCCAATTGCTCCATGTACAGGGCTGCCCATCGCTCTGGGTACTGGGTGTTCACTTCACCAGTGTGTATATTTGTGTGATTTTCCTTTGTGTGTAAGCACAGTAGGCCAAATAGATCCCTTTATTTTTTGTTTTAATCCCTCCTTTAAAAAATAAACTGGTGTAGCCTATAAACATTAAACTCAGTGCAATGCTTTTTATACTAATGCAAATTTCCCATGGAGAGCAAACCTCTGATGCAAAATGTCTGAACTAGAACTAATAACTGAAATTATTACTTACACAGAGAAATCAAGACCAACCCATATAAGGAATACACACCGTAATGTGTAAAATGTCATCCAAGCATAAGAGATAACATGAGCTTTGTCTTTATAAACAGCATTCACATTACAGCACAATCATGACAAATGCAACTATTTTCCAATAAAAGGAGACTGTGGTTATTTTTATAGCAGTATTATTTATGGTTGAGGTTTGGTAAGGCTTTACGGAATTAATGGAAGTTTATGTAAAGTCTCCACAATGCATGATTTTGTGTGTGTGTGTGTGTGTGTGTGTGTGTGTGAATCCCATTATCCCTCACCTATGTAGTGCTGAGGTTCATACACCCAATCATCATCGTCCTTATCCTCCTGGTGGACCGAGCTTGAGAGCGTGTTCAGGTCATTGTGGCTGCGAAAAAGTTTGCGTGTCTGGCGTGAGAGCGTGGATCTGCTCAGCCAGCTGAAGGCACGAGTGACAGCGACGCCTTTTTCCTTCCTCTCTTTCTCCTTGGTTAAAGGACCTGAGTGCTTCTCCTTCCGCATGCTCCCCGGGGAAAAGGGGAGCACAAATCAGACAGGGTTAAGCACTAGACCGGAGGAGCGTCGGTCGAGCCACCTGACTTGCCGGCTGTCGTCTTTGAAGAGGGATGATTTAAAACATGCCTCATGGAAGTGGAGGATGCGATGACCAACGATCCAAAGTTGCAGCGTACCTGCTTGAAACTCACTTATATCCAGAGGAGTCAACTGACTCAGTGGGCTTCTTCATGGAGTCGTATCCGCTTTAATTTCCAACTGGAATTTTCAAAGTCTGCAACTTGGAGATCCTAATACAAAGGGAGAATCCCCTAAGATGCAATTACTTAAAGCAGCAGGGTAGAAAGAAAGAAGGCTGGTCTTTCTTCTGCTTTTTTTTGCTCTATACTCCCAATACGGCCAAACCACACAGCTCAATATGGATTTGGGTGTAGTCCCTTGTACACAAAGTTCACCAATCTGGCTTTTGCAAAAAAGCCTTTCAAATAAAAGGATTTGCATACGGTTCAACCATGAGCACGTTTCTCTGATCCACCAAAGACACAAACCTCAAGCACAAAGTTCCTTCAAAGTGCAGGTGATGGATTTCCATGTGCGGTTGCGCAGGTTAGGTCTCCAAAGAAGTTGAATAAAGAAGGAACTTCGTTTCACAATTCTCTCCCACAAATGCAGCCGGTGACTTCACTGACAGTTCAGCATTACTCACCAGAAACACTTGTCCTGCCTCTGCAATTCGTGTTGCTCTGTGCCGTTCGCTCACCTGGTTCCTAAAATTTCCCCACAGGAGGCTTTGAAGCACACCTCAGTATATCTGACACATCTCCAGATCATCGGCAGAAGCTTGAAACAGTGTGAGGTTTAGATTACAAACAGAGCAAGTGCTACTTGAAATCTAACCTACACACCAACCCCCAACTAGGAGCTCCCTCTCTCTTCTGATCTACTCCTCTCTGATCTTTGCTCCTCCTCTTCAGGGGCATGGCAACGGCTCCTCCCTCCAACTCTTCAAAGCTGAGCTTCCTTGTTCCTCTTTTGTCCTCAGGTGAGTTGCCAACAAACTGCACTGGCTTATTAGCGTGATTATGGAGTAATAAATCTATTGACCGCTTGTTATATTTACCATGCTGCCTGAGCGCATGACCAGTGCATCACAAAACGAGTAGACTTCAAATAAAACACATAAAGCTTAAGTCTGGCATTACAATTACCAGCAACAAATAAATGAGAGTATACGGGCTGTATACAGAGATCACACGCAATCCCGAAACTACGTCCTTGCTTCCATAGTTAGTTCACCTTTCCATACAGGGGTCACCATTCTGTGGCTCTCCACCACATTAGTCCATTATTGTATTGTATTGTATTTATTGCACTTTTATTATCTGCTCATTTCAGTATGTACTTAAACGTATCTGGATTGACAAAGACCCTCAGAGACTGATATTTGGGAACATGTACTGAAATTGTATTAAGCGTTCCAAATCATGTATATTAAGTGTATTAAAACAATCTGCAAGTGTTTAACTGCACGCTTTTGGCTAAGATAAAAGTCTCTTCATTGTGCTTTTACAGCTGAAGTTTTAAATGCGTGCATGGTGCTCATGCATGTGAAAGAGGGGGGGGGATTCTTTCAGGGCCTTGAAATTTGGCACAACACCTGTATCAATAACTCACACTAACACCTGATGATTGAGTTGACTCCATGAGCAAAACTCAGATTACACATTCATAAATGTACTTACATACACTATTCTGAATACCTGCATTTATGGATTTGTGTATAAAAATAAATGTAAGCAAGCATTAACAGACACATTTGAAAAAGAACTGTTATGATACAATAAAAATCCAAAACATAATGATAACAGCATATGAGTAGCATCTATGATGATCAGAAAAACATATATATATATACACTATATATATATACACTGTATATAGGTGTGTATATATATATATACACACCTATATGCACGCACGCACGCATGCACACACACGTTTTGGATAACCATCACATTCAAACCGCCATATCTATAAAGCCTCTCCCCAAAATCTCATTTAAACACATGGTTCTAACCTGCAGATCTGAATACAGTGTAACAGCTGCTATGGGTGTGGCATATAATGCCCCAAAACAAATCAATAGAATATCATTTCCTTTCATCCTTAACAAATCTGCAAACGCTGCATTTGTGTCACATTATAACATTTACAAATGCAATAAAAGCCATTTAAGTTTATAATCATTTTGGCAAATGGAAGTGTTTAATGTTTGAAATGACCGTAACAGTATTGACAATATCATCTACTTCATCAGATGTCATACTGGTATTCGTTTAAGAACAAATACACACTCGTACACAAAAGTATGTGGACACCAGACCTTCACGTTTATCTAATGCTAAAATCACTGGCATTAACATTCCAGTTTGAGGTTCAAAAAGCCAGGATGAGGCTTTTGTGTCCATTGAGATAAAACAGCATTTAGTAGCTCAGTCAAAAGGGCTCAGCATTCCAAGTCATATGATGTTCATATAAAAGTGGTTCAGTCGGAATTAAAGTGAGGATTTGTGCAATCCGCATCAACCGGAATGTTTATTTCTGTACAGGCATGCTGGAACTTCTATCTAACTATCTAAGCTTTAATCACATTTGTAGTACACAATGTAGTAATAGCTCTTTTGTAAGCAACACTGACGATATCATACCAAGGTCTCTGAGTCTAAAAGGAACCGGTACATTTTGGTAATTTACTCAACAGTTTAAGTAGAATATACTGTAACATGAGTTTAAAAATGCAGGTGTAACGTATGCACACTTACATATGGGGCTGTGAAAGCCCCTCCCTGATGCCAGAGGTTAGAGGTCCTGCTAAAGCAGAAGCAGTCTCTATTTCCGACTTGCATTCCCTCATACCGAACATACCAATAGTTTATTACATACTTAACTGCAGTATGCATCCTTAGAGGTATATGTGTGTGTGTGTGTGTGTGTGTGTGTGCATCTGTGCACATATATGTACACATAAATAAGGGCTGGAGCTAGTTTATGTGTCTGTCCATGTTCAAAGCACTACTTCAGTAATAACCAGCTTCAATGGGTTTGTAGTCATACACCTGAATGGTGGGGTCATAAATTAAATGCTTTATATTTTAATATACCCATTAATATTTACTCATTATCTTCCACTTAATCCTCTACTAGCATTGCGCATTCCGCATATCCAACCAGGGTAGAACATTTCGGGTACTGAACGGATACACCTAGGACAGGGTGCAGTCAGTTCACCTTGAATTCATGTTTTGAATCCATGTATGTGAGAGGAAACTGGAGAAAAAAAACAGACCTGAAAGCTACTTTAGAAAAGCTGTGCGCTGCAAAACGGACGCGTTGGAGACATTAGTTCTGACTTCCTCAAAAAAAAAAAAAAAACAGCACAAATTGTTGTATTCATTTTTGTTTTGTAGGTTAAAATGTTAATAAATTGTTCTCCTGAATTAATGTTGCTGATGAATTTGAATTTATTATTATTTATTGATTTTATTTAATTTCATTTTTCAGTATCAAATGTGGCGGCACGGTGGCTTAGTGGTTGGCACGTTCGCCTCTCAGCTCTAGGGATTCCTGGTTCGAATCCCCATCTGGGTGGAGTTTCCATGTTCTCCCCGTGTCCGCGTGGGTTTCCTCCGGGTTCTCCGGTTTCCTCCCACAGTCCAAAAACATGGATCAAGTTAATTGAATTCTTAAAATTGCCCCCTATAGAGTGTGTCTGTGTGAGTGAGTGTGTGCCCAGCGATGGATTGGCGCCCTGTCCTGGGTCTATCTGCCCAGCGCCCGAGACGTTCTTCCCTGGATGGGCATGGGGAACCCCACCACGACCCTAATAGAGGATAAGCGGGAGATAATGAATGAATGAATGAATGTAAGTTGACCTATATTTCTTTCTTTTTTGTCTTATTTATTGTTAATAAGGATACATTGTTATAAAAGAGGTGTATTTATAACAAATTTATAGACAAATCATACTACAGTGGGCGTGTAAAAATAATTTATCCCATTTTTGATAAATTTGGGGGGATAAATAATGTGAGGGGGGTGAGGTGAGTGTGCGTGTGTGTGTGTGGGGGGCGCAAAACGTTTTCTTCTTCCTAGTGGGGGCTTAACAGAAAATAATTTAGAATCACTGTTATAAACACAAACGTTGGAGAAGCAATGCAGGTCAGATGATAAATAACCTGCATGAAAAAGAAATAAGAAGCATGTCATCACGCAAAGTCACAACACTTACATCATTTAGCTTTATCAGCTGACACTCCAGTCCAGGTCAGGTGGTTTGCACGATGAGAAGCGCACACAGAATCAGTGCAGGCCATCAGCTTGATCATTACACATTTCAACAAACACCCCCTTGCAAATGGCTTACTGTACACCAGCATTATCTCCTTCTTACCCACACTGACATAAATACAACCAGCCTTACCTTCCTCAACACATACAAACACACAAAGCAAACCTTTGTCCTGAGAAGTGCAATCAGAGGCCCTTCACACCCTGACACACTGTTAATAATTCACCAGCTGAGATCCCCGAGTGCTAAGTTTAATAACAGAAATCAAAAGCTCCCCTGTTGGTTCTGTTTATGTATAATAAAGATGAATTCACAAAAAACCCAGTAGGAATTGAATTATTAATAATGCCATGGTCTGTTCTGCCCTCGCCCTCTTTCTCATAAAAGGTGAACATGACCATCCATCTTGATAATGAAAGCACATCTGTGTCTACTACAGTTCTGACGTCTAGCCAAATAAACACTTTTAGGATGAACCAGAATGCCGACTTTGGGATTGGCGGTTTTAGAATTTGTGTTTTTTTTAAACAAAAAATGGAAATAAATTCCAACCTGCATCATGAACCTTTGTGGAAAGGATTAAAGGCAAATGAAACATTAATATGGTTATTTTATGCTTAATCCTTTACTAGGGTTGCTGGGGGGGGGGGGTGTTCCCCCATGCCCCTCAAGGGGAGAACGTAGGACAGGGAACCAATCTATCGCTGGGCACACACTCACACAGACACACACACAATATGGGGCTATTCTGAGCATTAAATATACCTTAAATCAACGTTTTTGGTCTGTGGGAGGAACTAGGAGAACACGGAGGAAACCCACGCGGACACGGGGAGAACATGAAAACTACACCTAGATCGCTGAAAGGCGAACGTGCTAACTACATATGGTTTACAAAAAAAGGATGTAGGTGTGATGTCATACTTCTCTATACTGTTTACTGTGTGTATACACACACACACACACACACACACACATATATATATATATATATATATTATATTTAGACTTTCCACGAAAATATGTAAATATGTGTTTTTTACTGGTAACTGCTGCACCAGGTTTAATGAAGGTTTTTAAAGTAGGGGGTACAGAAAGCAGTTTAAATGAGTGATGTTAAGACCAACCTTTCCCCCGCCCCACACATTTTACAAGTCAGATTTATGTGCACATGTGGTTTTGCATGTGTGAGAGGTTTTAAACTAGGAAAGTGAGGTGAAAGGTGTGCACACAAACTTTCTACATATAGCAATACGAGTAAACAACAAATGCTTGGGTTGATTAGCAGGATTCTATCGAGCACATTTTTAAACTGCATGACATTAAGAATTCATGCATTCATTATCTTCAGCTTAATCCTCTACGAGGGTCAGGATGGGGGTACCCATGCTTCCATGAGAACGTAGGGTGCTGGGCTTGTATAAACCCAGGAGAAATCGCTGATCCATCGCAAGGCACACTCACACACACTATACCGGGGAAAATGTAGACGATAGCAACTGAAACGTGAATGTGTGTATGTATATATATATATATATATATATATATATATATATATATATACACAGACTAAACGATCTATTAAAAATTAAACAAGCAGGCATGAATTAAAGCATCCTTTATCCAATTAACACAGTTAATGAATTAGATGAGTGAGCATGCCTGGTAGGGAAAGTGGAAGGGGGTCTGGAATTGATAAGAGTGTTAAACTATCAAACAAGCAGAGTGAGTGTGTTAAAACCATCAATGTTATCATCACTGCTTTCTCCGCTCCCACACAGGCCAGGCAAACCACTCGACCTGACCTCTGACCTCTGGCTCCTTAGCTGCATAAAGGCTGGCCTTCACATGTAATGATCTGTAAATACTCCCCAATCAGCAGGGCATACACTCAAGTTTAATTCATCTTGTTCTCTATTCCTGTCTCAATTCCAGCTGGTCTCATGGTTCTCAGCTCTCAGCTCATCCCTAGGTCAAGCATGCGAGTGCAGATCTAGGCGGCGTGCATTCCCAAGCACTACAGCTTTAGCAGCCACCGGCTCCCCACCAGGCTGAAGTCAGGGGCGCAGAGATGTTATGATGAAGAGAAGATCGCTGATGCACACGTTAAGCACATGGAGCATAATGCAGACAGATAACATGCAAATTAAGACGGCATGCTGACACTGTGGTTTGCACCACCCCCTCACAGCAAGAAGGACCAGGGTTTGAATTCTGGGTAGTGGACAAGGTTATTTCTTAAAGAAGTTTGAATGTTTATCCCGCCATCTACATGGGGTTTCACCAAAAATATGTCAGTGTGGTTATTAATGGAAGTCTGTAAAGTTGTTTGGAATATTACTGCCACCTTCTGTTAGACTTAACATATTACTTATTCTTTTCATTCAAATGACAAACCAATGCACCACACCCTTGTATTATTTTGTCTTTTTTAAATAGTAGCCCTACCTGCTGGTAAATGTACACTCTTTAATCATGGTTCAGGACTGGCTGCGGTTACCCTCAGAAAGATCTCATTTCTCATTTATTTAATTCTACGAAGCATTTTAGCATGTCGATCTAAATGTATTTTTGTAAATGGAAGCAGATTCAACAAATAAAGCCAATGCAGACACAGAGAGAACATGCAAACTCTACACAAAACGGATGTAGGTTGTACACCTGGAATAAACCTGGGTATTTGACCCCCACCCTGCTTTACTTACCACAAGGTAGCAAAACCTTTGCAACTTTAATAAAACCTACTGTAATTTAATAATAACTTGCATTAAAATACCAGAAGAGGGCGGCATGGTTCAATCCAGGATCGAATCCAGATTTGGGTGATTTTCATGTTCTCCCTATGTCCGCATGGGTTTCTTCTGGGTTCTCTGGTTTTCTCCCACAGTCTAAAAACGTGGATTCAAGGTCAACTGGATGCTCTAAATTGCTCTAATATAGTATGTTTTTGTGTGTGTCCTGTCCTGTGTAACTGTCCAGTGCCCCAAATGTAGAATGCAAACACAGAATGAAAGAGATTTGAGATTAACGAGAAATGTTTTTGCCACAATTATATCCATTTGCAAACATGTTTAGCCCAATTTTAAATTAAAGTGTATAATTTAGTTTCTTGTTTAACAAGAGTAAAACTGACAATTTTTCTATTTATATCATGAACAACCTATCAGGGGTCTGATTTAATAATCAGTAATGTCAGGCGGTGTTATAATTAAACTTTATGTCAAAGTTAATCTCGTGCAGGTAAATAACAATTTAAATGAGGATAAGCTTAATCTCACTTATCACACTTAGAAGCTGATGCCTTTTTCCTACAGTCTCAGGTCTTCACCACACCATGATTCAAAAGTACAACTCCCAGCCTGAAATCCCAACGTGTCACTTTGTCCAAAACAAGCGCTAAACTGGGTTTATAGACTGGCCACAATTAGTCTGGCTCTAGGGCCTCCTGCGTGTGTGCGGTTCACCAAGGACAATAAAACTCTAGAGACAGTCTTGCTTTTAAAAGTCGATGAATCACCTCATTCTCTGGGTCAGTAAGTGTTTTTTTTTAAATATTTCATGTGTTAGCTAAACTGGTTTTCATCAAACTAAATTGTTAATAATCTAGTGTTCTGTAACTTAATCTAGTCCAGTTTTTAATGTGAACTCGGACTGAGAGTAACTGGATTCTGGTTCCTCTAAATTAAAAATGTTTTCTATTTCATGCATTAATACGAATGTGAAGCAGTCAGAGGTGTGCGTTATTATCAATAATGTCACGGCTGGACAAACAGCTCAGCCAATCAGATTTAAGGACCGAAATTACCCATTTTATAATAGTCACTAGTTGAGAGTGAGTGAACTCAATTCAACTGCGCAGAACCATAACATTAATCCATGCCATGATTTTAGAATGAAGTGGAACATTACCTGGGGATCTAACTCATCTTCATTCATTGCACAATAAAAGTATGCCATTCTGAACACATCCAGGTCATTATGGAGAAACTAGTCTGTTATAGTAAATATTAACCGAATTAGCATTATGATGTATTTAAAACATCATGGTGGTGGTGTTGGTCAGATGGTGTGAATTTAGCAATATTAAGCACATGAGTGAGGTACATTCTTAACATCTATTATCAACAAGTTGTTTTCTTTTTCAGATCTGATGATCTTTTATCTTTATTAGACAATTTTCTGTAGAGTTAAGAGAGATGAGAGATGAGCAGCTATAGAAATACTCAAACTAGTCCAACTGGCACCAACTAAGTTCCTTCAGTCTGTGCCATACAAATCTCCCAATGCATTAACAAAACAGTATATAGCTGCAGGGGTTTAGCACATGACCTCTGAATACATAGAATGTTTAGTAAAAACAAAGAAACTAAGACTTCATGGTTTAACAGGGTTTGCCTTAAGCCTGGTCATTGTTATAAATGGCCCAGGTAGGATTTCTTGATGGTATGTGACCCAAAAATGATAAAATCCTGGTGCTCAGAGTGCACACTTTTTCTGAATAGGCCATTAATCAGCATGTTCATCTTCATTTTTTTTCAGTAAACAGGCCTAGATATTTAAAGATATTACATTTTCTAATCTAATCATTATCTTCTCTTTAATCCTATACTAGTTTTAGGAGGATGGGGGGGAAATTTGTTCCCCATGCCCATCCAAGAGAGAACATTCGGGGTGCTGGGCAGATACACTTATGACAGAGTGCCAGTCCAATGCTGAGCACACACTCACTCACACAGACAATGTATAGGAGAAATTTACATAGGGGCGATTTAGAGCAGCCAATTCACCTTGAATTCATGTTTTTGCACTGTTTTTGCATGTTTTTGCACTGTTAATGGACACAGGAAGAAATTGGAAACTAGAACAATGGTCAGAGGGGGGGGGGATTTAATAATGATAATGATTGTAATACGAGGTGTCCACACAAGTCATATATATACAGTACATGCAGTTTTGAATACTCTCATCACGTCACACCAAATAACCACTAGGGGGCAGAAGAGCTTCAGATTATACCTAAACGAACACAAGCAGCGAGGAGACGCTGTAATCATGACTGATTACACTGCAACCCATGCAGAATAAAGTTATAGTAATCAGGAAAAAGCCTGAAAACTTAGAATTACACCATAGTTGTATTTTCAGTGTATTTTTGATTTAGTCCATTGTGCTGCACAATAATCATCTAATTAAATCTAGGGCCAGGCCTAAACACAACTAACACCCATCGCCATTAGCAATTATAAACTAAAAAGTCCTTTCAGCCACAGGTTTCATCTCGGTCACTCTACATAAAACATTAGCTTTGAGTTTTCTGACTTGGAACAAATACAAGAGATGTCCTGTTTTTGAAAAGTGACCTAAAGGACAGACTAATCTGAAGTCAAGCGCGGTATTGACCCCTGAACCGTGGCATTGTGTGGGTAGGTAAGATAAATCTTCTCCGGATGCCTGTAGCGGGCTGACGCTCACCCCGTGACTGTCTGCATGGTGCGAGAGTGAAAACAAACCCAGGCATTTAAAACCTGTTCGCCGGCTTCAGGTGCACTCAGCCCTAAAGCATGTAAGCCCTCTCAGCGGTGCTTACTCCCTAATGTCTGCTCATGACACACACACACACACACACACACACACACACACACACACACACACACACACACACACACACACACACACACACACACAGCCTTATTAATATTGTAAACACAGTTAAAAAGCTAAATTTAAAAAACATCGGTTACATTTTCTATGAATCCAGTATTCATAATGCATTATAAGTGGATTTGTAAAGATTTATAACATTTGTCATAAGCCTTTGTTAATGTACATAGATATTAATAATCATAGTCATACACTGTTATAACAAGTTAACATACATGTTTGTCAAATTGAAACACTTTTATCCTTTAAATGTTTAGAAATTCTTACTAAAAACAAGTTAATTACACTTTACATAAAGTCTGTTAAGAGCATTTATAAGCTTTTATAAGTCATTATGTACTACTGTGTATGCAGTCTCTTTCAACAAGGTAATTCATGTCAACACTTTATGCCTTTTTAAATATTATGAGCACTTATATAGTTATTCATTCATTCATTCATTATCTTCCGCTTATCCTCTATTAGGGTCGTGGTGGGGTTCCCCATGCCCATCCAGGGGAGAACGTCTCGGGCGCTGGGCAGATAGACCCAGGACAGGGCGCCAATCCATCGCTGGGCAAACACTCACTCACACAGACACACTCTATATGGGGCAATTTTGAGAATTCAATTAACTTGATCCATGTGCTAACCACTAAGCCACCGTGCCGCCTCACTTATATAGTTATCTTCAGGAAAAACACAAGCGTTAAACACAAGCGTTATAAGGCTTTATCTTTATAAGGCTGGTCTCTATAACAAGATGTTGAACAGATAAAATATATCATTTATAACCCCTTATGGAATGTTCTTATAACAAAGTACATCTATGGACATTAACAAAGGCTTATAGAAAGTATTATTAAGCATTATGAATAGTTTATATATGCATTATGAAAACCGGATTTAGGTGAAGTGTTACCAAAACTTCCTCTGTTATTAACACACCAGCAAAATGAATAAAACCTAGACAATATAAACAAAAGGGATTTATATATCTATTACCTTTCTGGTTGTTGCTGTTGTTGAGTTGATAGAAACCAAAATGAATAATGCATGATGTGTTATTTAGAGTGAGTTAGATAATATGAGATGTGTCACTACTTTTATAACATATTTAATTTTTAGTATTAAGGTAAGTATGAAGTTAGGACACTCACTAAAATTTTTTTTAAAAACTCCAGTCTGGCATGTGGTAACTACTTAAATCATTTTTTTTTACCAGACGATATGAATAAAATGAACTTTAACTGGAATTTATTTGTGAAATATAACACACACCTGCAAAGCAATTGAAAAAAGATTAAACAGAGTTCAAAACCTGAAAGGATTATAGTAACAATGGTCTGGAACGTTCCAGTAGTAGTTCTATAGGTGAGGTCATCAAGATTGAGTATAAAAGAAACATCCACAATGGGCTTAGTGTTTGCATGGAAGGATGAGCATTGGTTCATCTCTTTGTACTAAACTTCGTAAGAGAAATGTCAGTCTTTTTAAATATGACTGACAGTATGCCAATACAACCTGAAACGATTTCCTCCCACAGTCCAAAAACAAGGATTCAGAGTCAAATTAAATGCTCTTAATTGCCCCATATAGTGTGTATCTGTGTGAGTAAGTATGCCCAGTGATAGACTGGCACCCTGTTCTGAGTGTATCTGCCCAGCGACCGAAACATTCACCCCTGGAGGGGGAGAAACACATTATCATGATGAAAAAAATATTAAAAAACACACAAAACTATAATTTGAATACCTAAAATGTATACGATTATTTGGTTTGATTAATGACTTTATGTCAATACAGTATTTGTACTATAAAATATTAGGAAGAGGGGTTAATATAAAGACCCAATTTTAATATGAGTTGATGTCTTAGTATTAAGTTGGAAGTATATCAAAAAAGCAAGACCACACAGTACACTTTTGATCCTATGTATTATATAAATGCCTTAGTTTGTGTGTATATCATAAAAGTAGGATAACAGTCATGGGTTCAACTATTCCTCGGGAAATCCTGTTGACACTTCTTCCCCTTCCTGCGGACTGGTCTCTCTATTCTCTCCACTTGTTTCCCAGGAATTCAGTACAATGACTACTGACACAGAGTGGGACGTATTTAAAAACTTGTTCCTGCACTAGTGAGTAACTTGTACTTGGACCATCTGCCCTACTTAATTTCACATTTTGCAACCTCCCATCCCTCTTTCTGTCAATAAGAGACTGGAGTCTAATAACCTCAGTGTAATCTCTTAGTTTTCAGCCGAGAGGTTAGAGGTTAGTGATGATGGATAGAGCGAAAGGGATAATATTAGTTCAAACTAAATTCCGTACATTCCTGATTTTTCTCAGTGTCTCTTTATGTCTACACACACACACACACACACACACACACACACACACACACACACACACACACACACACACACAGATGATCACACATTACATATTACTCATTAGCAGAAACTATGATGAACTCACACATTTCATCAACCTGACAGCTGATCAAGTTTGTTAAGTTCAATGCAACAATCTTTTAATTAGGCTTTTAAAAAGCATCTTGCTGGACAAGTTTCTCTGTAAACCATATTTTTGACAATACATATTCAGCTGAACAAACACTCCACCCCACAATTCTTTGTGTAGTCTAATAGTGTTCTGCATTTAATGTTTTGTAAAGCCAGTGTTTTCCAGGTCTTCAGTTTGTAGAATACATTCTAACAAGTTCTGTTGACTGCATGTTAAAGAGAAAAAGAAAGAATACACCACCTGACCAAAAAAGTGATGAGCTTTAGGCTCTTCTCTGTTACATTTGCATTACATTACTTACATTTGGTCATTTAGCCAAATTATCCAACATATCCAAACTGTGGTTGGGGTCACAACACTGGGTAGGTCATATCTGGAGCAATGAGGCTCGAGGACCCATCTTTGTAACTTCAGTGGACCTGTGATTTGAACCTACAACGTTTAGATTGATGGCATAATAGCATAACCATGGAGTTACCACACCCTCCCTTCATGTTAGGTGGCAATAATCAGGTGTTACGATTGATGGTAGTGCACTGGGTCACTTTCCCTTAACCTCCTAATAGCTGGGAAGCATACAGCTGTCTATAAAACAGGTATAGGTACTGGTTTTTGGTCCCAATACTTGAATGTAAAAGAAAAATTCCAAAGTAACCACAAAAATTAAAATCAGTCAGCAACATACAGTACACAAAATATATTACTTTAATATTATTTAATTTAATGTACAATTATATTGTTGCAAACAGCAAGTTAGTGCCTGTGCTATCGATATATATTTTAAGGATCTATAGTACTATACTCGTAAACCTGCACATGACCATTTGAATGACAGTATCGGGTCCGTTTATACACATTACAACTTCTGTCTCAGTAACAAAAAGACTCACAGTAAATAACAGAACAATTGAAAATCCTGGAGGTGTTTAGAACACCTGTCAGAAACCTCCCATGGGAACAGTTCTCACTCCAGCTCACTGATAAGGAACATGGACAGGATTCAGATGTTTACTGAGTGTTGAGCTGTGCTGAGAGTATGTCTACGTTTAGGAAGCACCCAGCGCCGTTTCCTTCCAGCAAGAATGTGGTTCACCGGCGTGAGCTCACCACTACGGAATGACAGCAAGACAGCAAAGTTCTCACAATCTCATATACAAACACTGAAGAAAAGGTGGAACAACTGACACTGCAGATCATTTCATTTCACATATTATTACTGTATTTTCAATATTCTAAAATGAGTATTAAGATACTCTAATATAATTAGCTAGAAGTCATTCATAACAAGAGTAGTGTAGACCAAAAAAGTGTTAAAACATTTTAGCAGTTTGTGAGATGCATGGAAATAATTAAAATGATAATGCTGATGTTATATGGTAATTTATAATGCTTATTCATCCATAGCTTCCTTAATGTATTAAATATTATTCTCTTTATTTCTCACATGTTATTTTCTTGACCACTTAAATATTATTCTAGGGTCGTGGGGGAAGGTTACATATGACCATCCAAAGGGGAATTTTTGGACACTCACACAAACACACATATACACAATATAGGGGCAATTTAGATAGGGTCAAATTAAAGCAGCCAATTCACCTTGATCCATGTCTTTGGACTGTGAGAGGAAACTAGACAACTGGGAGAAAAACCAGACACTGAAAAAACATAAAAAAAACTCTTGGAGTAAGAATTTTTGTTCCTTTCTTTTAACTGCATAATATCTGGCTATAATCATTAAGTTTAAAAAATCTTTGATCTTAAATAAATAGCTCACTGTTATATTAACGGGTAATCTTTTAAATGCTTAATTTGAACTTAATATACATGTATAGGTTGAATGATAGATATGCCACTGCAGGATGTAATCACTGCAATCATAGTCCTCTTACTCTGTCATTTTGTCTAAGTGAATTATAACTGGTTAGACCTTTCAGAAAAAAAGTCTGTTTTAATGCACTACAATAATTATACCTGCTTATAATTTTTTAGTATCCTCCTGATTTTTGAAAACAGATTAGTGGAATATTGTATATATATATATATATATATATATATATATATATATATATATATATATATATATATATATATATATATATATATATGGGCTTAGTGGTGAGCACGTTCGCCTCTCAGCACTAGGAATTCCCGGTTCGAATCCCCATGTACTCATGAGGTTCCATGTTCTCCCCGTGTCCGCGTGGGTTTCCTCCGGGTTCTCCGGTTTCCTTCCACAGTCCAAAAACATGAGTGTGTGTATGTGTGAGCGAGTGTGTGCCCAGCGATAGATAGACGCCCTGTTCTGGGTGTATCTGCCCAGCGCCCGAGACGTTCTCCCCTGGATGGGCATGTGGAACCCCACCACGACCCTAATAGAGGATAAAGCGGAAGATAATGAATGAATGAATGAATTTATATATATATATATATATATATATACACACACACACACATACATACATACATACATACATACATACATACATACATACATACATACGCATAATAAAATTTTAGCTGGTGTTCACATAGTGGTCATGCCGCTGGATTAGCATATTAATAAATCAGGCCACCCTAAGAAGTCTTTTGTGAAATAAAAAAAAAAAAAAAGTCCTAATCAGGAGGCGAATGAAACAGGCAGGGCTCCTCTCGCATCGTCTGCCTCTCTGTCGCCAGCACTTCTGGCATCCTGCCTAAATCCCAACGGTTAAGGGGCCCGGCTGGATACCACACACAGGCAGACCAATTCAATGTACTTTGTTTTCCATAACTGATGTGTACTAACTAAAACGAAAAAAGATAACGTTCTGAGGAAAAATAAATTAAGCAACTTTCACTACTTTAACATATTACTTCTGATAATACACTAAAAAGTGCTCAAGCTGTATACATTTAAATCATCTGTGTATACTTCTGCTCTAGAGTTTAAAAAATAAAAATCTAGAAATAAGTACAATAAAAATGTTTTAAATGTCATAAAATGTAGCTTTTTTTTACAACTCAGCTTTAAACTTAATTGACCTGTAGAAATTCTCATCATATGTACAAATTCCAGAACTCAGCCATTGCCAAGGAAAAAAAAAGGAAATATATATATATATATATAAAGTTCTTAAAGTTCGGTAGGAAACGTTTAATCTATTTAAATCTAATTGACTATAAAAAGCTATTCTGTCAAAATGCCTATGCTATATTAATAACTATGACTACATTTTGATTATTCATCCATTCATTATCTTCTGCTTTATCCTCTAGTAGGGTCACGGTGGGGTTCCCCATGCCCCTCCAGGGGAGAACGTCTCAGGCTCTGGGCAAATACACCCAGAACAGGACGCCAATCCCTCGCTGGGCACACACTCACTCACACAAACACACTCTTTATGGGGCAATTTGAAGAATTCAATCGACTTGATCCATGTTTTTGGACTGTGGGAGGAAACCGGAGAACCCGGAGGAAACCCACGCGGACACGGAGAGAACATGGAAACTCCACCAGATGGGGATTCAAACCGGGAATTCCTAGAGCTGAGAGGCGAACGTGCTGACCACTAAGCCACCGTGCCGCCCCATTTTGATTATCAATCAAAAAAATATATAAAAAACATTTAACATTTTTTTGATCAATTAAAATTAAAGTTATGTTCACATTGGTTTTAAAGCAAAATGTTAATGATTTTACTTAAATATAATAATAATATTATAAAATAATAAAAAAGATTTAATGTTAACAGTAATGGTCTTGGATATCAGCAAAAAATGAATGTAAGTGGGAATATTTATACTCTTAAGGGCAGAACAGTGATGCTGCAGGTAGACCTACAGCCTAACAGCAAGACGATCGTGGGGGTCCCGCGGGGTTTTACATCGGCTCCTATTATTTTCCTAAAAATAAACACTACAGTGGGAATACAGCCATACAGCATGAATACAGCCTGATAGATGTTCTTTCTGTCTGTGTCTCCTACACCTCCAGTCTCTGCAGGACAATTACAGCCTGATTTAAGTGGAATATAAAAGGGAACTACTAGTACTGCAGTAAAAACAATAAATAAAAGAAGGCTTGGGGGGATGAGTGGGAGGTCAGGGCAACGTGTCTGGCTCGTGTTATGCTGATCGGCCAGATGCATAGCGTGTGTCTGTTACCGTGACAATGAGATGGCTGACACATGGCCAGCATTCGGCCTGCTACAGCTGCAAAGTGTTTGTTACATGATGCACAGCACATGCACACACAAAACCTGCACAAATACGCCAAAAATGCTGAGTGGTAAGAGTCCAGGCACATGTACAGGCATGTAGCCAGCTGTGCTTTGCATTTTCTTAACGGATTCTAATCATTGTAGGACTTTTCAAACTGACAGCTTCATATTGGATCAGTCCCATTTAAGGCTTATAAAGTAACTGAAAGGCATCAGTGGGAAGGTTTTCAGCCTTCAATTGGTGTAAAAGTGATTCATTTAAGCAGCATGAAACTGTTTAGTGCTGCCTCTCGAGCTATACAATGCACCCTGTACCCTCAGACATTAGGGGGAGGAGATGCATGTCTGATGCAAATGTCCTGCACATCAGTTATTATAAATCTTATCTTGTCGGATCTTTAGCATATGTCCCTGTGTGCGAAATAATGCATGATACATAAGTGCAAAGGCCATGAAAAAAAGTCCCGAATCTAATGCTCTCCACATTATCTATTGTACATGTGTGAAAGCAGTCTCGGGTTACTGTCCAAGGAGTGGTCAGAGCTCCCACACATTGTTCCATCAAATACAGTCATGGAATCCTCTGTTCGCGGAGCTCAGGAATTCACATGGAGCATCCACACTCCAGCTTCCCTTTCCCTGCCCCAGGACTAAAACTCTATCCGGTCAGTAAATATGGAAAACAAAAAAATGTACACTGATTCAACCCATCAAATGCACCTAACGGTTTGCAGAGCAGCAAGCGTGGTCTTCCATAGTCATGTTCTACCTTATTTACACTGCAGAACCACTTAAGCCCACACTTTTCCATATTTACTTTGAATGACTCAATGTTAGGCGGCACGGTGGCTTAGTGGTTAGCAGGTTTGCCTCTCAGCACTATGGATTCCTGGTCGAATCCCCATCTGGGTGTAGTTTGCATGTTCTCCCCGTGTCCGCATGGGTTTCCTCCAGGTTCTCCGGTTTCCTCCCACAGTCCAAAAACATGGATCAAGTCAATTGAGTTCTCCAAATTGCCCCATATAAAGTGTGTCTGTGTGAGTAAGTGTGTGCCCAGCGATGGATTGGTGTCCTGTCCTGGGTCTATCTGCCCAGCGCCGAAACGTTCTCCCCTGGATGGGCATGGGGGCCCCCTCGCGACCCTGATGTAGGATGAAGCAGAAGATAATGGATGGATGCATTACAATGTTATTGTTTGTATTGTTATGATTGTAATAAGTCGTGCATTTCACACATAGGCCTTTAGTAATGACTAACTAAATAATTAAAAGAATGAAAGAATCATTTCAAATAAGAAACATTGAAATGTAAAGGTGTTCCTACTTACACCAAGCTACAAGTATAAACAAAAATTCTAGCGTATCAGCTCTCCTGCTGGGATAACGAAAAAATGTCCATCTTTGCATGAGATTTCACATCAGACAAAACACATAAAACATGTCAATTTAGCTTGAGGCCAGTCCTGATCTCTGAATATTCCCCAGCACATCGTAAAGCTCTCAAAAGCCTGTCCATTTTTAGTACCAACTCTACTAGTGTGTTCCCACATCTCGTTTAAATGGTCTCTTTGTTTAAGCAATGAAGTGAAATCTATACCATGCTGCTATTATAGACTCTAATCTACAAGAGCAACATAGGATCCTCTTTCTATAACTCCTGAACAAAAAACACCATTTACTATATGTGTGTTTGTCTCTTTCCAATAACAACACTAATCTCTTTATGCCTGTTTGCTTTATGGGACACGGAGAACAACACATTAAGCCCAGAATCAAAGGCAATTATGACTTTAATGATTTTATAATATGATTTCCTGCTTTATAGGTGGGTTTAAGTGTGTGTGTGTGTGTTGTCCATGTAAAAACTTAAAAATTTAAAATACATGTTCACCGCTATGATTTTAAAAATGTTATTTCTGATTTGTATTCTTTATAAATGTATTAAAAAATTAAAAACTCTTGTTGGCCAACAAAGGGTTTGAGGTTAAGGGATGCAGCACAGCCTAAAATAGCTACATGAATATACAAGTTAATGGAAATCCCCTTAAAGATAGGGTTGCAAGTGGGTGCAAAATCTCTTCCTGAAGAACTTGCTATAAAAACAATGGAAAACAAAAAGAACAGTGGCAAAAATGTAGGTATTAAAACCAGATTAAGTTGATGATGATTGGGTTAATGATGTTCTCTGCTAGACAATGACAAAATGTAATATATGTGTGTGTGTGTGTGTGTGTGTGTGTGTGTGTGGTCTTTTAGGATATGATTGAAGCCTTGTAAAGTCATGAACAGGGTAAAGGAAGTTGAGAGCACACAAGTAGTTTTTTTTAATTATCTGTCGTTTAAACCTATACAGGGGATTAGGGTTGTGAGGGCGTTCCCCATGCCCATCCATGGGAAAATACATTTAACATATAAAGGTACATATAAACCTCTACTTGTACATTGCAGTTTATATTTTTGCTGCGTGTAAAGGTGTTACAGCCATATTGCTGGGACCTCCTGCCACTTGTTCCTTTGTTTTTAGAACAAGTTTTGTAGATGTGATAAGTAACTAATCAATGCAAAATAATTATAATGAGTAGAATGTTTATAGAGGTTGTTTTTTCAAGCCAGGTACCAAATGTTATATCAGTGTGCTAAAAAGCTTCATATGCCACAAAAACAAAAACCAAAAAAGCAGTCCAGTTCCTGATCAGAACGTATTTTTCCCACATACAGTCAAACCCTGAGGTCATTCGCCCAGCTTCCATGTCGTATCCAGTTTCGAAAACATTCTTCTCACTTTGCCTAACTGTGCTCTCAGGCTATAGCAGCAGGGTGTGAACCTCTCACACTGAAGAAAGTATACCGCACGCTCAGTCCCGACGAGTCTCTCAAAGAATCATATAAATCATCTGGAATGGATCAGGGGATCTAAACAAACCTCTACAAGTTCATGCAGGGACTGGGTACCAACAGAGTCGATTCTCTACTCGACCACATGCTGACTCCTTCTATTTCATCTGTTTGGTCAAAGAATAGAATTACATACCTGAGCAAACACCAGTTACCAAACCCTGAAATCTAAACACCATGACTGCAATCAGATTCCACTTCAGAGTCTAGATCTCTCTGATTTGCACTTAAACATGAGCCCAATGACCGTTAATCAAGATCAATCAAAAGGTTTACAAAAGCTTTACATAGGTCAGTCGCATGCATTTATAATAGAGCCCCAGCACAGTGAGGGCTTACTGTTAACAGAGAACAAAAGGCTATGAAAATAAAATGACTGACAGTCTACAAATAAAAAAACACTTACCTGCACAGAGAAAATGAAGTGAAGAGTTGATAGTGGAGATGATGCGCAGGTCCATCACATAATGAAAGACAAAAAAAGAAAGAGAAAGATTCATTTAACAAACATTTTAAAGATTTGCTGATTTACACATTAAAGCAGCCACATTGTAATAAAACATACAAAAGAGTAAATGTTAAAACGCCGTTCCGATCAAGCCACTAAATAATTAAAAGCCTTTAAAGCAACTGTGACAAATAAAATTACAAAAAAGGCTTTAGGAATAATTCATTTACTCATTATCTTCCAAGTAATCCTCTACTAGGGTCAGGGGGGGTAACCTTTCAGGCACTGGGCAGATGCACCAATCCTGGGCACACACACACAAACACTTGGGGCAATTTAGAGCATTCAATTTGCCTTGAGGGCAGCATGGTGGCATAGTAAATTGAATGTTCTAAATTGCCCCATATAGAGTGTGTGTTTGTAAGTGAGGGTGTATTTGCCCAGTGCTTGAAACGTTCTCCCTGAGACTCTAGGAGAGGATTAAGCAGAAGATAATTAACAAATTAATCAATTTACCTTGAATTCCTGTTTTTTGGAGCCACACGGACACAGGAAGCAAGAATAGGATTCCAACTAGACTACCTCGGTCCTGAGAGGTAAACCTGCTCACCACTAAGCCACTGTCACCCGGGTTTGGTATTCAATTAAAAAAAACCTATCCACTGGTCCATGTATTAAAAAGTTTTACGCTTCACTCTTCAGCAGATCAATATCTGATCCTAATCCTATTTAAAATGGCAACAATGGTCTAATAGAGCTTAAAAGCAGAAACAAATATATTAATCTATCACTTCGGTTCTTAAATCAGAAGAATTGGTAAATCAAGATTTTTCATAAATTAATTTTAAAAAAAAATTAAGCATTAAATCGTTATGTCAAGACTATGGCAGCACGTAACAATGTCTTTCAGGTAAGTAGTGTAAAGTCTTGTATTTAGAATCATTCCGTAAAATGAGAGCATCTCCTGCTTATTAAATTGTGGTTAATAACAGAGCACAGTGGAAAACTAGTTACATAAAAAGTCTGTATAATTGTTGTTTTTATTAAACAGGCTGAATATATTATTGATATCACACCCACCTAAACATGTGCACTGAAAAATGTCTTGATTGTGAAATAATTGGGCGACGAAAGACTTTAAATGCTCTGTAACAAGACCCTCACTTTGCAGTGTCAATACAATTTACTATAATAACACATTCTTGTGGAGCAGTAGACCATTACCTAAAGTCTTTAAACAAGGGTGCATGCACGTGCCCCCTGAGCACACTTAACACACACACACACACACACACACACACATAAATGAAAAGCTTATACCCAAGTAAGGGCTGGTCCTCTTTCTGCAGCCCCAAAATCGGATCCCTTTTAGAGGCATGACCGTGTCCGTTTATCTTCTTGGGTTCTAAATACACACAGCTGTCCTTCAAATGCTCACTTCTCCACTAACACAGTGCTGCCTCACCGTAAGCAATGATCGTAAGCACACACACATATTTCAATTAAAGGGTGCATCGCGACCTGATAGAGGGGATGGGGGATTTGGTTAGACTTGACCACCGTGACCCCCACTGGGCAGGTTTCCAAGGTAATGCCTGTGCTATCAAGAATTGCGTGTGGTTGCTATGGAAGGGCTGGCACCCCTCCCTTCCTCCCAAATATTTAAAATCAGGTTATGAGGAGTCTAGGCTTTTAAAAATAATTGACTTGTACACAACAGCCACAGTTTGTGTAGAACTGCAAAGGTTAAAACATTTAAAGCTGCAATATGCAAAGTAAATAAACTATATGAGTTATAAAATGTGTATATAATTACATTTATACTGTATACGCCATAAAATCTAATGTAATCTAGTGAATCTCGATTGCACCAATGATATATTCATTCATTCATTCATTCATTATCTCCCGCTTTATCCTCTATTAGGGTCGCGGTGGGGTTCCCCATGCCCATCCATCGGAGAACGTCTCGGGCGCTGGGCAGATAGACCCAGGACAGGGCGCCAATCCATCGCTGGGCACACACTGACTCACACAGACACACTCTATATGCGGCAATTTTTGAGAATTCAATTGACTTGATCCATGTTTTTGGACTG
Source organism: Corydoras maculifer (assembly GCA_019802435.1). Lineage (NCBI taxonomy): Eukaryota > Metazoa > Chordata > Actinopteri > Siluriformes > Callichthyidae > Corydoras > Corydoras maculifer. The sequence continues at coordinate 2,368,741 of JAFMOD010000047.1, read as the reverse complement.
TGGGAGGAAACCGGAGAACCTGGAGGAAACCCACACAGATACGGGGAGAACATGAAAACTCCACCCAGATGGGGATTTGAACCGGGAATCCCTAGCCAATGATATATATATACACAATATATATTTACACAAAAATTATGAATAACAATTTAATAAATCTATAGCCTTAATTAATTATACATATATGATCTTTAATATTGAATATAATCTTATTCCTTTGTGATATACTGTAATATTCAGCTTTGCACCTATATTGGCATCATCACCTCCATGATCTTTAATTGGATTCCTTTTTCTTTTTTTAAAGTGCAATGCTGTTGTTATGCTCACAGACTGCTTAAGGTTTTAAGTATTGCTCTGAACCCTCTATTCAGAGAAGTGAGTGATTGCTGAGGGACATTGAGAGAAGGGAAAGTGCTTAGTGATAAATGCAGATACAGACAAGCAGCGAGCTGAACTGCTGCCACATTTCGGACAGCGCCGGTGCCAAGTTGACCGCAAACACGTGAGAACTGATTAGAGACAATTAGTGGCAGGGGAAAACTCCCCAAACTCGCCATCAATCACCATTTAACAGACAAGCACTACAAATTTTGGCAAGGCACGAGTTAGGCAAGATCTTAGCAGCACTGTGAAACCTGAAAATCTAAAAGAGCTACAGTTGAAAGTGGATTTACAGACATAACACATTACAAAATCCGATGTTTCTTAACTGTATCTGATATTTCACTGCTCATGTAACTTTAAGTCGCTTATTCTGTACTTTTCCACATCTCTCATCCCCCACATGTGTCATGGGAATGGCTCACACCCATAATGATGAGTAGAAATGATCCAAAATAATATTTTGCCCATATTAAATGGGGAAATAATAAACAATAAAAGGTAATTTAAAAAAGATGACACTTTTAAAGCATTATAATACACTGAGATATTTTTTCATCCAAACTGAGCTGTAAATACTTCCCACAGTCCAAAAACTCAAAATTTTGACTCAAAATTGCCCCATATAGTGTGTGTTTGTCTGTGTAAGCAAGTGTTCTACACTAGATGGACATGAGAAACCCCTCACAACTCTAATAGAGAATTAAATGGAAGAGAATGAATGAACAAAGGAAGGAATGATTCACATAACATTAACAATAAGATGGTTAAATAGTGGCATTTGTTTGTTTTGTGTGTTCGTGTGTGTGTGTGTGTTCCCCTGTGAAAAATTGAATGTTGATTTATTACTGCCTGAAATAGTGCTCAGCAATACAAAAGTCCTTAAAAAAGGAGGCAAACAAGCAAGAAAGGATAAAAATAATAAGACCAGACATAAAATAAAATAAAAAACTATTTTGGCAGCCAAGACGCATGACCGAATCAAAACAATGCCTTTTCCAATGTATTTACGGAATGTGCAGTAAAACATTAGGTTTGGCAGGAAGGATGGCAGGGTGTGGGCTGGAGGGATTTACATAGTCTCACTGCAGGATAGAAGCTGGATTAACTCGTGTCATTACACTCCAGTTCACCCTTGAGGAGCATGAGGTGTCTTCTACCAAAGTACGGGAAATATATAAGAAATGAAGTACGTCTGGAACTCCCCTAGTCAGGGATTGGGAAGCCTGTGGAAAAGGGCTCTGTTTTCTATTTCCATTCTACAGCTGAGTCACTGACCTTTTTTATGAAAATTAATTCTCAAATTAAAGTATTACCACATGGCAAGTACACAACAATTAAAATGAACGGAAGAGGTGGATTGAGGTCGAGTTTTAGAGTTTGAGGTTTGCCCAGTTGTTTAAAATAAAAATTGAAATGGTGAAATAAGTTATAGGTTGATTAAAACTCACTAGAACTACAAATCTTGTAGCTCTATAGATTTAATCGACCTAATCATAGACAAAAGTTATTAGCAAAAGAATATGAAATCTTATGTAACCTAATTGGTAGCTTAGAAGTTAGCACATCCACCTTTCAGAGCTGGGGGTCCATATCTTAATCTGTTTCCATGTGCTCCCCGTGTCTGTGTGAGTTTCCGGGTTCTCTGGTTTCCTCCCTCAGTCCAAAAACAGAGATTCAAGCTAAATTGACTGCTACAAATTGCCCCATAGTGTGTCTGTGTGTGTAAGTAGTGTGCAAAACAATAGCGTTCTCCCCTGGATGGGCATGTGGAACCCCCCATGACATTAAGTGGAAGGTAAAGGATGGATAGAATGAACATTTCCAAAATCTGTGCCACCAGGGTATTTTTCTGAAGACAATTAATTCTCTAAAAATTAGGGATGCACCAATTATTTGGGAACCAGTTATTTGGTATTCTAAGGCCCTTGGGCAAGGCAAGTTCCTGGGCACTGCCTACAAGGCTGCCCACTGCTCTGGACCCATGTGCTCGCCTCACCACAGTGTGTATATGTGTGTGCCACTGCAAAGATGGGATAAAAGTGGCCGACAGATTTCTCTGTGTGTAAGCACAGTCGGCAAAATAAAAATAGAGATCACTGTTATTTTTCCTGATTATATGTTTTTATATAGTTTTAAGCATTTGAGCTTAATCACAGCAAACTAACATCACCACAAGAAGATTCTGGATTTACATTTTTTTTTATTCTAACCGCATATTTTCGGCACATTGTATACTTAAAAAAAAACATTGCTTTCTGATTTATGTCTAAAAAATATGACAGAGGAAAAACTAGGAGTGATTGTCAAACTTGAAGTATGTAAGTGTATTTGAACAAAGAGTGCAATTTTAGTTCCCAGCCCTCTATATATTTTACGCACTAATGGTTTTTAACAGAGATCTATTTATAGAGAGCAAGAGCAGAAAGAGTGCAGCCCCAGATATGACAGCTCGAAACGGAATGAAACAAGGACCATTGTGAGGTTAAGGTTACAGAGAAAATGCTAGTATAATTCAGATCCAGATGACTAAAGTAATGAGGGGGAACTGGTCCAGCAACTCTCTTCAAATGTGAATGAAAAGTTAAACAGAACTGACGGCCCTTTGTTTTCCTACTGCTGTTAGTCTGTGCTTCTGCCGACCTCAGCTAAAACGAGACCACTGCCAGCTCCTGTATGCGGTCACGGGCGCCTTGTAACGCGACACGACAAGCTTGTATGGCATGGGCTGTATTTTTGTGATTCCTGATGGGTTCCAGGTGGGTCAGCATGTATGGGCTGAAATGTGGAAGGTCCAAACCCGGAGGTGAATCCTTCCATCACGGTGGCTTCGGCTATGTTTGTGTCTATGGCTGTGTCTGTATTGGTGGTGGAAATCCACATGAAAAGCAGCTAGGGTGTGTCGCCATATGGTTATGGAATGAGTGGGGGTTAGACACTGGGATGGTGGAAAGGAAGAAAGAGAAATTGGAGGGAAGGGGGCACTCAGATGTGCTGCTTAGAGGCCTCAATGCCTGTGGGATACCAAAAAAGCAGCTGCCTTGGTCAAGACCTTTCGAACATACATGCTGCCCTTCAAATGCCAATTATGGCTTTAAGTTTTTTTTCTTAAAATCTTTGCCACAGACAAAATTCCTTTGAAAAAAGAATAGATTCTAAAAATCAAAGGAAGCAATCAGACAAATAAGTAAAATCATGTATGGGATACAGTAGTGGGGATAATCTTCGATACCAAACATGGTATTTAAATCAGGATAGTAAATGACATCTCTGCCAGTGAATAATAAAAGCTTCACTGGTATGAGAAGGTTCGAGCCATGGGTCCCAGAAGAGCCCTGTTCCCTCAGGAGAAAGAATCCAGACTGGTCTGATTAACCCCATTGGCCTCCTCCATTTCTGGAACACCCACACAGACCCAACTCTTGCATCTCAGAGGACAGAAGCTAAAACTGTGTAATGATGTAGTGAAGATGTACTTTCATGTTCTGGATCTCAACTGACACCAATTATAAGCAGGCCGAAAAAGTTAAGAGTATTCAGCTGATGAAGGTGTGGTGGGGGAGTGGTTTGTAGAAATATGGGGTCAAAAGGTGGGAGACCATTAAACCTTTATTTGTTAAAAATCATCATTTGTTATAACCTTCTTTCACTGAATGATCCCAGACTGGCGCTTTTAAACACAGGCACAGACCGGAACACACAAAACATCCTATTGAGGTGAAGTCGAGCGAAAAAGAGAGCAATCTGTCTTCAGCACTTCATTTGCTCGTTCAGAAAACAAATGCAGAGTGGAAAGGGCAACAACCGAATCTTTGCTCGCTCATCCAACAGAGAACTTGAACCATGACGCTCATCAACATGTCCCATGCAGTTGATGTGGATGATTTTACATCGCAGCAAAAAGAAAAACCTGTTGATAATCTGATTCAGAACTGGGTTCAACATTAGGGATCTCCAAAATGTAAATATCTTCATGAAAATAAGCATACCTCTGTCCTAGTCTATTAAAAAACACTATATGGTCAAATGGGGCGGCACGGTGGCTTAGCAGTACATTTGCCTCTCAGTGCTGGGGATCCAGGTTCGAATCCCGATCTGGATGGAGTTTGCATGTTCTCCTTGTGTCCTGGTATGTTTCTTCTAGATTCAAATTGCCCCTATATCATGTGTGTGTCTATGTGAGTGAGTGAGTGTGTGTGTACCAACAAATTGCCAAGGTGTCCTGTCCTGGGTGTATCTGCCCAGCACCCTAAACATTCTCCCCTGGATAGGCAAGGGGAACGCCCCTTACAACCCTAATAGGATTAAACAGATGGTAATGGATGGATATATGGTCATACATAGTGTTTATGTGGGACGAAAAGAATAAAATTTTTAACAACAAGGAGGTTAAAAAAAACTAAAATTACAAGGAGGTAATATCAACAGCTTTAAGTGAAAAAAAAATGAAGATAGGATTTATAAACTAACCAAAAAAAGCACGGTCCTTAAAACTGTACAGACTAAAGAGCAAGATTTTGGGCAGACCTTCAGTAGAAAGCAAACAAAACAGTTTGCAGAGAGAGAAAGGAGGGAGCGGTTATAAAGAGATTTGTATGCAAGAACTAGAACTTTGAACTGTATGCTACTTGGAGGTGGAGATCTTAAAGAATAGGAGTTATGGGTGTAGTTTGTGAAGAGAGGAGGAAATAATGCCAAACATAACAGGAGTTGCAATCCTTAATGCAATCAATACACATTCTAGACACTTTCTAGACATTATTAACACTTCAAAATCACACTTCTTCCTCTTTTTTATCAACTTTTTTTTAATGAATCTCCTCCCACAGCACTGTACAACCTATATCCATCCAAATTATATGAGTATTATGCAATAATTAAAAACTGTGGTTGGCCTGCTGCTACCCATGACACTATAATCTGTAATTTCATTAAGTTTTATCCTGGTTAATTAAAAATAAAATAAATTGCAAGACTATTGCTGAATATTAACACAAAATAGCAAATCGTTTTGTGAAAATCAAAGTAAATAAATATGTGTGTGTGTGTGTGTGTGTGAGTGTGCCCAGCAATGGCACCCTACTGTATTCTAGGTGTATCTGACCAGTGCCCGAAATGTTCTCCCCTAGGATAGGCATTGGGACCTCCTCACAACCCTAGTAGAGGATTAAGCAGAATACTATGTATAAATGAATGTTTAAATTAAGAACTCCACAAATAAAATAAAAAAATATATATATATATATATATATGAATTCTACTTTTTAAACCATATCACTATTACATTGTTGCTAAACTTATTTAGATAGTGTTTCATTACAGTCCCCTGTGATGTATAATTGTTACACCACATAATTGTACTGTTCTGATATACAATGCCGGAATTGCAATTAAGGACAAATTCTACATAGGAACCCCTTAATAAACATTGTTTAAAAATTTTATTTAACCCACCCCTCAAAAAACTGTCGAAACAGAAATTTAATTCAAAAACACAAAGTGAATCACAGCATCCTGTTTCAGAAAACTCATAGAGCCCTTCAGCAAATGATTAACAACTTAATGACTACAATACACATACGGATAAAATAAGTAAATAAATCCTACATTGAGCCTACAGGTGTAATAAAATGAAATTACATCAGTTAACAAAATGCAATGTTGGTGCCAAGGTATGAAGGAGGCTCCTCCTCTATAGCATACATGCAAACGTGCACACACACATGTTGATGCTTGCAGGGTTTGACTGGCAAATGCAAACCTGAGCCTTTTCCACTGATAAAATCAGCCAGAGTGAAGAGCGAGAGCGAGCCATAAAAGAAAAAAAACATTCGAAAAAACAATCCCTACCCAAAGCGTAGGAGCCATGTTCGGCTACATGTGTGTTTCTGTATTAAACAAGCTCATAAACTCACCACATCATACCCAAAACCAAAGAACCAGTAGTACACTTGCCTACCTTTTTCTCGTAAACATTTTTCTGCTAATAGGAAACTGTTTATGGTGTAAAAAAAGAATAATGGTAAGCAAAACGCTACAGCATGAATGAGCATGTAATGGAAACAGTTAAGTTAAACCTGCATCAAAAATGAAATAGAACTGCTCGAAAACAGACTCTCACTTCAGATTTTTGGTGTTGGAGCTGATATAGGCAAGGGAAATGGGTCATAGGGTTTTGAACCAAGGGAAGAATTTGTGTAAATTTGATTGTTAGATTTGAATTTGATTGTTACATTATCTTCGGTGAATATTGTTTAATGCATTCTATTAATTTATAAGATGGAAAACTATCTAAAAACGCATTAACATGGACAAACAATTCTATTAGTTAATTATAAATAATGTCCTCCCTGTGTCCATGTGGGTTTCCTCTAGGTTTCTCTCAACATGGCTTTAAGGTAAATTAAATGCTCTAAATTGCCCCATATAGAGTGTGTCTTTGTGAGTGAGTGCGCCCAGTGATAGACTTTTGTGCCCCTGTCCTGGATGTATCTGCCCAGTTGCCCAAAACATTCTCCCCTGTATAGGCATTGGACCCCCGGGCCCCCGCCCCCCCGGCCCCAGTACAGGATTAACTTGAAGATAATAGATTGATTCAAAAAAGTTAAAAAGGTTATAGGACGGTTCCACAATTAGCAAATGAATTTGCAGCAGGTAAGATAATCAGGAATCAGAACAAAAGGAGAATCCACCAAAGTCCCAGAGGTCTGTGAAGTAGCGATTGGAAAATCTGGAGGATTATTTTGCTAAGCAGTATAATTCTATAAAAATAAAGCAGTCTTAATATCTAAGTCCAAATTAAATAAAAGTCAAATCTATGAATGCTATTGCACAATATACCGAGAATATACACTTATATGTGGATTTAAGGCCATAGTCTTTCTCTGAAAACCAAACATTGTTGTGGCGTGTGTCAATGACCTTAAAGTAACACTAACCAAAAGCACATGGCTTCTTACAAACTGTCAACTTAAGAAAATATCAGTACCAAAATAACAGCTCTTATTTGGATTCCCTTGCAATTCCCCTAAATTAAACTATCCCTCGGTCAACAGTGCAATCTGTTCAAATGTGGGTTGGTTTGAACATATGTAAGCATAACAAACCCACCTTAATATGCTTGAATTAAATAGATCTGGCCACCCACAGTTTCACCCACATCCTGCACACCAAGCAGAAATGAGCTGGGTTTGGTACTGTGTAGGTTCAGAGTGTTTAATAGTGCAGGAGAACTTAACTGGCAAAGCTGTTTCCACACATGAAGTTCCATCTAAATGTGGCCGCTTGGTCAACAGCTGTTTGAGAAATGTTTGTCAAAACAAAGTGTGTGTGAGCAACAATAAAATCTGAATGCTGTATGAATTATTTGAAAAGTGTCCTATTCCGCTGTTGTTTTCTTACAGCTTTTGTATTAAAAAAGATTTTAGACACTTTTGTGTTTCACAAAGATAAAGATGTCTGTTGGAAGTCTTGTTGTTGCTTAGAAAAAGATGTGAATATATGATGTTTTTAACCTTACCCCACAATTTCTATTAGATCCTGTTTATTAAAACATGCTGATTAGGCACAGGGGCAGTCATTTGCTCGTGGTAGAAAACAGCCATGCAACCTAATGTCCCACTAAGTACCATGGCTGAAGTGGCACCTAACCCCAATTGCTCCCAGGGCACCATACAAGGCTGCGCACCGCTCCAGGCACGTGTGTGTATATGTGTGTGTTTTACTGCACAGATGGGTTAAATGTGGAGGAACAAATTCCTCTGTGTGCGAGTACAGTAGGTGAAATAATTCACTTTATCACAAAAATAAAGACAAATAATAAAATCTGAGCAGTGCATTTACTGCTGTGTTTTGATCAGGAGTACAAGTGCCTCTTAAATGCCTACAATGAAAATTAAAAGAATGCACAAGAGGCCCCTGAGCCAAAATCATGTGACCACTAAATCACCGACATAGTAAAAGAGACCAAAAAAAAAACGTGGGGCCAGAAAAGAAACAATTCAAGCTCTGAGTGACAGATGCAGACACATGATGTAGGATTCGTGGTTCACCTGTTGCAAAGAATCAAACACTCACATTGTGGGCATGTGTGTGTGTGTGTGTGTATATATGTATGTATACATACATACATGCATACATACACACACACACACACACACACACATATATATATATATATATATATATATATATATATATATATATATATATATATATATATATATATATATATATATATATATATATATCCCCCCCCCCCCCCCCCCCCCCCCCCCCCCCCCCCCCCCCCCCCCCCCCCCCCCCCCCCCCCCCCCCCCCCCCCCCCCCCCCCCCCCCCCCCCCCCCCCCCCTTATGTCAGTAAGTTGTGATATAGAAACATTTCAAATGTATCTTTCCAAAAATCTTTTTAAAAGTTTATTGTTATCTAGTTGTTCTGTGCGAGGTGTGTTGACGGTTGCTGTTAACACAGAAGGGTTGCTCACTGGTCGGGTTATGTCGCAGACAGTGTGGGTGTGCGCAGGTGCATGCGTTCGCTGCGCACGTTAAACTCTTTCAGCTAATGCATTATGCAGAGAGACGGCTTCACAAACACAATAGCTGCTGAATTTGGCCATCAGCACGAGTGAAGCCCGAGCCGGTCTCCCGTCATTGAAAAGCCGAGCTGAGACAATGCAAGAGGTGGAGGCGCGTGGGCTGGAGTACAGCCAGAGTAAATACACGTCCATCCCCATCACATCATAATAGATGGCACAGAGGTTTAAGCAGACCAGACTTAAAACTTATGGTAGGTTGAGGAGCTAATGATTTGGTTAAAAATGAGTTGAATATCTATAAGTATCAGGGAACCTGCTATTAAAAATAATAAAATAAAAAAATTAAAAACTCTCTCTCTCTCTATGTTTTTTTTTTTTATTATGGAGGACATTCATTCATTCATTTATTATCTCCCGCTTATCCTCTATTAGGGTCGCGGTGGGGTTCCCCATGCCCATCCAGGGGAGAACATCTCGGGCGCTTGGCAGATACACCCAGGACAGGGCGCCAATTCATCGCTGGGCACACACTCACTCACACAAACACACTCTATATGGGGCAATTTGGAGAATTCAATTGACTTGATCCATGTTTTTGGACCGTGGGAGGAAACCGGAGAACCCGGAGGAAACCCACGCAGACACGGGGAGAACATGGAAACTCCACCCAGATGGGGATTCGAACCGGGAATCCCTAGTGCTGAGAGGAGAACATGCTAACCACTAAGCCACCGTGCCGCCTATGGAGGATATTATCCACTAATTTAAATTTTCAAGCATACAGGTCAAATTTATTAACCACAGGTATGATTTAGTGAAATCTTTTTCAATTTATAAGATTTGTTTTTTTGGTGAAATTGTGTGATAACACAGCAGCAACATTTAAATCTTTGGCGAAGTGCAAAGCAAACAAAGCAAAAGATCTGGCTGGAGGCAGAATTCTGACCATGTTTTTATTTTTTTTAATTTAAAATGAACCTGAGAATCCAGTTTCGAATCCCAATTTGAAGCTTTCATTCTCTCCCCATTACCGTATGGGTTTCCTCCGGGTTCTCCTGTTTCATTCCACAGTCCAAAACATAGATTTAAGGTAAATTGAATGCTAAATTGCCTAAATTGCCCCATATAGTGTGTATTTGTGTGTCTGTGTGAGTGAGTGTACCCAGTGATAGATTGGTGACCCGTCCTGGGTGTATCTATGCTATGTATAGGGACATGGTTTTGCATTTACATTATTCTATTCCTGTATTCAATGCAAGGTAAGGTTCAAACTCTCCATCTGAAATGTAGACCATTTCGATGGACCAGAACACAAAATACAGAAGTGTTCCAAAACTCAAAACCAAGATACCGACAGTGAAAGTAAAGACCTGGGTTACAATCACCAAGAAGCTGCAAATTAAGCAAGATGCTGTTTACTGGATTGAGAACATGACTCTGTGCCGGTCATTAAATTCCACAGCTCATCGAATCTCACTTTGTGCACGAGCGCAGCCATGTTGCAATAAAAGACGACCTTTTTCAAACCTTGTGCCAGAACGTTGCAAGAACAATTGTCAAAGTGTCTTTGTACATAGTAGCATTAATGGCATAATCTTTCCTAAAAAATGGATGAGGTCCTGAACTCGCACCTCCTGCTGTAAACAGGACATCTTTAATCCACGTGTTTATTCATTTGTCAGGTTTTTCTCCATTTACAATGCAGTAATCAGCATTGAACAAACACTGGATTGCAATACACTTCCACACCTGAGCCAGGATACCAGGCCCCACCTACGGATACAGGAAGGAAAGTTCCATGATGACCACTGCATACATGTCAGTCAGAGGAGGCTGAGCCCAGAATTAATCATATCTTCTTTTTTTCACCTACCAAGTCCTATTAATCTTTGTCCATCCTGCCTTTGCTGTTTTGATTGATTAAATTCCTTTCTTTCTTTCTGCACTTCACTTCCGTACATCCGCACATGAATTAACACTGCATTCCAACTACATGAATGGGTTAATAAACAGGTTACCAAACTTGATTCATCCTTACGATATGTATAAGCCCGTCACATGTGACAGTAAGAGCTTCAGTCACTTAGTTGAAATGTTTTATAGTATACTGCTGTGTGTTGCTTATCGCGGGTGACACGTTCACCTCTTAACGCTGGGGATCCAGGTTCGAATTCCGATTTGGGAGTTTCCATGTTCTTCCCATGTCCATGTGGGTTTCCTCCCACAGTCCAAAAACAAGGATTCGAGATAAATCGAATGCTCTTAATTCCCCCTATATAGTGTGTGAGTGTGTGTCCCAGCATAGATTGTCTGTATCTGCCCAGCACCCCAAACGATGACCCCCGGATGGGATGGGAACTCCCCTGTGATAATGTTAATAGTGGATTAAGCAGAAGATAATGCATGAAAATTGCTTATTGCAATAGAAAATACTGATGAAGACAGAAGCACTGTTGCCTCTATCCTGCTTTAAAGTACTTTAAATTAAATAAAAAATGGACCTAAAAGTTGTCTACAACACACACATTGTCACTTTCCACCGTACATTATGCATGTGAGGCTAAATCTTAAACATTCATTTAACTAAATTAGGCTTCAAACATTGTGTTATTATAATTTTCTGTTTAATTTGTTGTTGTTAAATGAGGACTACATTTAAAAACGCACTATACATGTTCTTGAAAGCCAAAACAATATTGGGACAGATGTAATCCAGATGTAATCAGACTGAATAAAGCCTTAAATAATCTAAAAGATGACATTACCAGATTATATCCTAACTGTTAATATCTGTTTCCAGACCTCCTCTCCCCACCATTTTTCACTCATCCACCACACTGAGGAAGCTTTAGCTAAACGTGCAGAGTTGTAAACAATGTCCTCATTTGAACACATTCACTTTAAAGGCCATTACGAGCAGGATGGAATTACACAGCGAGAACACTGTTTCCATATAACAGGAGGTCATGTTTTCATCACATGTCTGGACCTACTGCTTAATCCTGATGCTTTTGCAGGATTAAAAGACAGTACTTATATTACAGCACTTGAATGTTATAGGGACAGTTTAAGGATATAAAGGCTTTGAGTAAGTGGGAACAATATATGTGAGATTAAACCCACAGTTATCAATTAGTATTAAATATACTGAATATACAGCAGGAGTTTGGAGGGGGGTTCCTCATACCCATACAGGGGAGAACGTTTTATTGCGCTGGGTAGATACACCCAGGACAATCCCTGGGCACATATTCACTCACTCACACAGGCAGAAATTTATATTATGGGGGATATATTAATTCATTCATTCATTATCTCCCGCTTATCCTCTATTAGGGTCACGGTCTATTAGGGTCCCCATCCAGGGGAGAACGTCTCGGCCGCCGGGCAGATAGACCCAGGACAGGGCGCCAATCCATCACTGGGCACACACTCACTCACACACACACACTCTATAGGGGGCAATTTTGAGAATTCAATTAACTTGATCCATGTTTTTGGACTGTGGGAGGAAACCGGAGAACCCGGAGGAAACCCACGCAGACACGGGGAGAACATGGAAACTCCACCCAGATGGGGATTTAAACCGGGAATCCCTAGTGCTGAGAGGAGAACGTGCTAAACCACTAAGCCACCGTGCCGCCCTATATATATATATATATATATATGTCAAATTTCCTGTGGCAAAATAGATCACTTTATCACTTATGTGTGTGTGTGTGTGTGTGTGTGTGTGTGTGTGTGTGTGTGTTTCTTGTAAAACTGTATACACTCAAGCCAACAACAGCAACGCCATGCTCTTTGAGTTTAATAGTCATTTAAATGTTTAATGACTTCAACAATTCAAATTACTATTAAATTCAAAGACTATTTCTGGTGTTGGCCTAATTTACTGCAGCTGTGAGCAATAGGCCCGATTAAAAAATTGGATGATATAAACATACTTTTTGTTAGCTAGTGCCTCATCATGTGACTAAAGTCAAACACATTCAAACCACCAAGAAAAGTTTCATAAAATCGTTAACATTATTATAATATTTTGGGTAGAAGCATGAGCAACAACTCCGTTTTCGTGAGAAAATCTAATGTACGATGTACTTCACAGGAAATGACAGTTGCTGAAAGAATTTTAGCGATGGCTTGTAGTCAGATTGGTTTTATGACATCACATCACCAAGGTCTAATAAATGCCTCGGCTCAGCTTCTTCAGAAAAAAACAATAACAAGCTTTCTCCAGAAGTCAATTAAAGCATTTCCTCTAAATTAATTGTATGGAATGCTTGCCTATGTTGTCCTGAACATATCTCCTAATGTGTGTTTGTTCATATCGGAGGCCCAGTCTGGTGGTTTGGAGTGCACAATGCTTGTTTTTCCCCCGAAATGCTTTAAGGGCTTTGACCATTTCATCTTAAACCTCACTGGTTTTATTTGGAGCCCTATTTTCTCCAAACCACTGCACATTTCATATTCCAAAATCCACAACTAGCAACGCAAGCAACAATAGTTTATTACATTTACTGTGTATTTTACTGTGATTTTTGCAACCTAATCACAGCGTATTGGCATAACACAATAAACCTAATCATGTGTTGTTTTTGATATACAAAAAACATCGACTGGGAACCAAGTCTTCTTACATAACCTTAGATTCTGACCTTAAAAGTGGTTTAAAGGATATATGCCTATCTTCCTACATACACTCTTCCAAATCAGTATCATATTAAAATAGATTACAACATCATGGATAACTTAATATGTTTAGTCATGTATAATTATTTTACTATTAGGAAATATAATGCTTTTTTTTTTTTGCTGGGCACACACATTCACACACAAACACACACTATATGGGGCAATTTAGAGCATTTAATTTACCTTAAATCCATATGTTTGGACTGTGGGAGGAAACCGGAGAACCCAGAGGAAATCCACTCAGACTTCGAACCTGGATCCCCAGCGCCGAGAGGCAAACGTGGTAACCACTAAGACACTGTGTCGCCAACAAATTGTTATTATCTTAAATAAAATACTAAGAACATAAAATGCATTAATTACAGAGTGTATTACATGAGTTTTTAGATGTCAGAGATGTCTAAACTCAGAATTACACATTCACAGACATTACATTGCTAGTACTTAGGAAACAGATAGTTATTGTAAAATAATAAATTCTGGTTTAAAAGGAAACTGAGGGATACCAAGTTTTAAAATCTAGATTGTGGTTGAAGACCAAATATGTACAGGCATGTTATTCGGTTCTTAGGATTCATGTGCTGCAACTTGTTTGGTCGCACAGCCACCAGGTAATTTCGGCGAACAACATAAAAAAGAACTGTCTCCGAACTGTCAAGTTATTAAAGTAAACAAAGTTAGAATTTGACCCCATGAGCTTGTAACGCAAAAATAATATTATGGGAAAGGTTCAGAAAACTAAACAGGCTGAAAATACACATACTTAAGTAAAAAAATATGGAAGTCTATTCTGGGCTGAGCAGCTTTTGGTTTGCTGTCACCTTATAAACGCTGAAGAAGTGAAGACGGTGGAAATATCAAGGAACAGAAATAGCATTTAAGCAAGTCAGTGCCGTCAAAAAAGATAAAGAGGGGGAGATTTGATAAACGAGAGAGAAACCAACTTAAACTTTATAACATATTTAAAAGATTTTTTATATATATAAACTAGAGGTTGTGCATTATTGTGGATAAATCAAGGGAAAGAGGTGTAACTTTACTCTGCTTCGTGTCGTGCATAATAACACCTCTTTTCTGTGATTTATCCACAATAATGCACAACCACTTGATTTAAGCCCTATTGATTTAATAACACAGTCTGGCACCCTAACTATGAGTTTTTATACCTCGGTATTTCCTTTTGTAACATTACTGTGTCCCTATGTACCATGGACAATCCAAAAAATATGGTTTAAACAGACTACCACACTACACATTTTTTTTTTTTTTACCTCATTCAAGTATTAAAACACTGTCCCATATTCATGTCTTTTACATTGTGGATTTGATTAACAAGAAGGATGGTGTTCTAGAACAAAAATAAGGAAATGTCACTAGCGCCTGAATTAGAACTAAGAACTAATTAAATTCTCCTCAACCTCAATAACTCCAGAGTGTACTGCACAAAAATGTCTTACTAAATTATTATCCAGCACTTCTTTATCCATCTTGCAAAATGATATTTTCTTGAATGTAAAGTTCATTATTAAACAGCTGATTAATTCATATGAATGACGTAACCATGTGGCACAATGCAAAGCAGCCACATTAAGCCGTTAGTCAGTACTATCCAGTAATATCTTCCACCCAGTGTTTCCCAACATGTCAGATTTCCAACTAAGCCAAGTATGAATAAGGTGAATAATATCTGATTTTAATTCTCACACTCACAAGGCCTGTCTGTGTTCAGTCTCAGACTTTAGGTAACCCCATATAATAAACGTTTACCGAACTGAAATGTATTACTGACTGAGTGTCTATAGATTTGTATGTTTGAAGTTCTGATTAAATTTCCACACAGGGGAGGAGATCAGTGTGTGATGAGTGGAGAGCTGGATAGCAACAGCTGAAAACTTCTTATCCAGTCTCATTTAACAATTTGAAATGTGTGCTAAGAGGAGCCACAGATACCTGCCCTTGTGCTGCTTTTTTTACATTAACAGGTAGCTATAATGTAATGCAAAGTTTTATTAAATGTGGCTTTCACAATTTTGTGAATGCAATTGTCATCCATGTTTTTGGACTGTGGGAACAGTCACTGGACAGACCCTGGATTGCTGTTAGACCAGTGGCATTGCAGTCCTGCAGGAAGACCACACTGAACAGATATAGTTTTTCAAATGATTGAAATGTCCTGCATTGTTAATGCAGCTTAAGGAATACCAAGGTTTCTTCTCCAAAAAACAATCATAACCAGGGGTTTCTTCTTTCCACTGTCGCCTCGGCTTACTCTTTAGGGGTTCTGGCTCGGAACACTGTAAAGCTGCTTCGAGACAAAGTACCATCGTAAAAAGTACTATATAAATAAATCAACTTGCTTCAACCTTAACATGGTGCTAATTCTAATATCATTTACCTCTGCTAAATGGTGGAATTATCTTATTCTAATTAAATAAATCTGTAGATAATGTCAAGACATAGAAGTTGGGTGGTTAATAATCTACAAATAATCTCATATAAAACGGGGTGGGTAAGAATGTAGACATTGGAACCAGATCGGCACATGATGTTATTTGTAAATGGCTTTGGATGAAGGCCTCAGCCAAATAACTAAATGTAAATGCCTTAACATAATATCTTAAATTTAGAAAATAAATATTAACCATGGATGAATGCAGATGTTTGTCCCATTAGAGGAAATATTAACTTTTTACATACTTATCTCAAAATAACACGTAGTAAATGTGCCTCGTCATACAATAAGCCTGTGGGCAGATACAGAGCTGATAAGAAGGACCATAAACTAAAGCACCAGACACTATTTGTGTTAATAACATTATTGATTGTGATGTGACAGCTGAAAATGGCAGTGAAAAATTAAATCCTAATATTATATCTGTCCTTTTTAAACAGAGTCGATCTCACTAAGTCAAGCAAGTCATTATGAATTAGTTGGAGTGGTTTGATCACTTTAAAACCCTCAAACACCCAACACAGTAAGTTTACCTGAACCCAGCCCATTATAGATCTGCCTGCTCATTACTACACCCTGCCTTGTGTCACCAGTCCTGACACGTAGCCCCACCCCACTGACCGTGTATATCAGTTACACGGTCAGATTCTGGACAGATGTTTGAACTTAATTATAACCCCCTTTGATATAAAGCTCCACAAAAGCCAGCATGTGATGACTTGATATCAAAAGCTACAAGGTACAGGTATAGAAAGATAAATGTATAAATAAATTAATATTTTTTAATAAGGTATATGCATAATTACTTCAAAAATCAAGTTAGCTGAGTGTTTAAAGCCTTCATTACCAGATGGTCAGCTCGTTGCTATCAACCCTGACACCCTTCACTTCACAATGACTGTATTAGCATAACAGTAGATCAGATCCACACTGGGCTTCAGCCCTATAATATGTTATAGCTGTCTTGGTGTCACACACACACCAATCCTTATATTGACATAACAGACTGCTTTGATTTTATCAGAGACACAGAGACACACACACACACACACACACACACACACACACACACACACACAGACATCCTACAGAAATGATGCTAGGGGGAGGTTGACATTTGACATCTGACACAAATGTAAAATGTTAGACAGAGTACGTAAACATAGCCAAAAATAGTGTTAATGGCAAAATTCAATAATTGTTTAATTAATTCAACTAATTTTACTATAGTGGGGGCCAGCAGGCTGTAGTGCAGACCACCTCATGACCCTTTTACAAATTATTCCATTAATTCATCTTCATTATACATTTATTTAGCAATTTCATGGGCTCAGGACAACTTCCAATACATGACATCACACATGTAGTAGGGCTTAATAAGCACTCATTAATATCATAATCATGTTGTTACTTTTACAATATTACTAACATCTTAGTTTGCTTGGTTTTGAAAATGTTCCAGCAGAAGGCATAGTGAAAAATATTTTAGGCATGCCAAATGAGTCAACCACTTGTTAAAGTGACTCTCACAGTGTATTCATGCTGTTTATTATACACAAGGTTTCACCAAAACAAAAAGGCGTGTAACAAAATGTAGCTGGACCACATTATGGAGTGCATTAGTTATTCAGTATGAAGAAGGATGTTTAAATAAATCGTTTATTTATCGTGATTATTTATTAATTATCAATAAATCGTGATTACAAATGTTCGAATTAATTTTGCCTTAAAATCGCCATGACGACATTCAGAAGAAACAGGTTTAGACCAAGTGGCTCAACAATAAAGATACACTTTGCAGCACACTCGGCTGTTTATTTTGTCCATACGGAACTATATATTATAAATATATATTTTTTATTAAATAAATATGCAGAAAGACCTGCATTGATTTTTTTTTGGCATAGTAATCATAAATTAACAAGGGCGGCACGGTGGCTTAGTGGTTGGCATGTTCTCCTCTTAGCACTAGGGATTCCCGGTTAGAATCCCGATCTGGGTGGAGTTTCCATGTTCTCCCCGTGTCCGAGTGGGTTTCCTCCGGGTTCTCCGGTTTCCCTCCACAGCCCAAAAACATGAATCAAGGTCAAATGAGTTCTCCAAATTGCCCCATATAGTGTGTATGTGTGTGTCTGTGTGAGTGAGTGTGCCCGACGCCCTGTCCTGGGTGTATCTGCCCAGCGCCTCAAACTTTGGGCATAGGGGACCCCCCCCCCACGACCCTAGTAGAGGACAAAGCAGAAGATAATGGATGGATGGCTATTATAATTGGTATTGAAGAATAATTTCTTCCATGCAAACTTTGTGGAAAATTAGCATAAGCAGTTGTTTTGATCCTACAGCCTATCCCAGCACTGATGAATAAATAAACAGAACAACCCACACATAAACTTTGGGGAATATTCCTGAATCAAAAGGCTTTACAAGCCCATCACTTACGGATTTTGACTTTCTTGGGGTCCAGTGACTTGGTGATGCAGAGTAAGTTGTCCAGTCTCTGCTGGATGGAGCGGGTTCGGGTGGAGATGAAGTGAGCCTGCAGCTCCACGCGGAGAAACACGTCGCTGGCGTGGCGCGACAGATCGGACAGCTGCAGCAGCAGCCCGCACAGAGCCCGGCTGCTGACCGCGTCCAGAGAGCCGAACACAGCCGCCGCGGGCGCGCCGTCCCCCGGATTCACCCGGCACAGCCGCCGCGGCTCCACGGTCCGCTCGGGGAAAGGCATTGTAGGCGACCGCGCCGACTGCTTAGTTCCACGATCAGAAGAGCCCGGCGTGGAGAGGGGTGCTCCTCACCCGCGATCCCGCCATGATTTTCAAAAGATGCCACTGGATCCGAAACGCAGACGTTACCAAAGTTCCACTGATCCACCGCGAGCAGGAACCAGACGCACGGTCTGCGGGAAAACCCGGAGAGACACCTGTGGATCCTGGATCGGGAGTCAGCAAACAGGATTCAGGTTTAGGTTCCAGCCTTCCATTATCTTCTGCTTTATCCTCTACTGGGCGGCGCGGTGGCTTAGTGGTTTAGCATGTTCTCCTCTCAGCACTAGGGATTCCCGGTTCGAATCCCCATCTGGGTGGAGTTTCCATGTTCTCCCTGTGTCTGCGGGGGTTTTCTCCGGGTTCTCCGGTTTCCTCCCACAGTCCAAAAACATGGATTAAGTCAATTGAATTCTCCAAATTGCCCCATATAGTGTGTCTGTGTGAGTGAGTATATGCCCAGTGATAGACTGGCACCCTGTCCTGAGTGTATTTGCCCAGCGCCCGAAACGTTCTCCCCTGGATGGGCATGGGGAACCCCACCGCGACCCTAATAGAGAATAAAGTGAAAGATAATGAATGAATTATCCTTTACTAGGGACTTATAATGTATAATTTAATATGTAGGCGGCACGGTGGCTTAGTGGTTAGCACGTTCGGTTCGGGTCGGTAGTACGGTTCGAATCCCCATCTGGGTGGAGTTTCCATGTTCTCCCCGTGTCTGCGTGGGTTTCCTCCGGGTTCTCCGGTTTCCTCCCACAGTCCAAAAACATGGATCAAGTTAATTGAATTCTCAAAAATTGCCCCCTATAGAGTGTGTCTGTGTGAGTGAGTGTGTGCCCAGCGATGGATTGGCGCCCTGTCCTGGGTCTATCTGCCCAGCGCCCGAGACGTTCTCCCCTGGATGGGCATGGCCCCCCCCCCCCCCCCCCCCCCCCCCCCCCCCCCCCCCCCCCCCCCCCCCCCCCCCCCCCCCCCCCCCCCCCCCCCCCCCCCCCCCCCCCCCCCCCCCCCAGTGTAGTAAATGATAGTAAATGTGGAGTAACATTTATACACATAAAACACTTATGTATATTTGTATTAAAAACTGATGAGTTCTTTACATTATATGAATTAAAACTTCAAATCACCCAAATTATAGACTTCCAAACTGCCCAGCTCTGCACCAATATAACAGTCCAACGTGTACATACTGTGTTTTCATTTACCAAAATGTACATTTAAGAGCTATGCTCTCATTGATAACGTTGGATAACGTCATACAATCATTATTTAGATGTCAAAAATTAGTAGTCAATAATTTATGACGCCTTTATCCTGCTACCTATTCTGTAATGTACATGCGCCCTCTTGTGGTAAATTGAGGAAAAGACGCCAACTATTCATGATTAGAACTAGAGAATTGTTTGATTTGTTGCAGATTAATATTAATTGGTACTTGCTATTGGTTATGGGTACCAGGTCTGTATGTGCAGTTTGGTTATTTTTACTAACAATATGTCGTTTATGTCAAATTTAGTAAGGAATTTATTTTATATTGCTGATGGCAGGTTCTTCTTGCTACTCATTTTAATGTGGAGAGAGAGCAGTCTGAATATTTGCATGAAAATAAGAACTCACTTCTACCTACAGTCCAGTTTAACTGATCTAATTTTTGGACACTTCACCAGGTCTAAATGTGTTCAAAGGAGTATGTCAAGTGCGGCATCTTGTGTATGTCGTCTGTTCCATTTGGAAAAAACGCCACCTCAGTTTTTATACATATTTATACACATCATATTAATATATGCATATATTATACATTATTTTGTATTTGCACATTTCCTTTTTTGTAAATTAGAGTTATAACCAACCCTTTCTGTTTATTAAATCATATTGAAATTGTATTTTTATGTAAATATTTTATCAATATTTTTTGTTTTATTGGTGTTCTGTGTCCTTGTTTTATATTTTTTGTTTAAAATATAAATAAAAAGACTCACTGTTGGAATTTAAATGTACGAAAATTCATCCATCCATTATCTTCCGCTTTATCCTCTATTAGGGTCGGGGGGGGGGGGGGGGTTCCCCATGCCCATCCAAGAGAGAACGTTTCGGGCGCTGGGCAGATAGACCCAGGACAGGGCGCCAATCTATCACTGGGCACACACTCACTCAGACACAATTTGGAGAACCTAATTGAATTGATCCATGTTTTTAGACTGTGGGAGGAAACCGGAGAACCCGGAGGAAACCCACGCAGACACGGGGAGAACATGGAAACTCCACCCAGATGGGGATTCGAACCGGGAATCCCTAGCGCTGAGAGGAGAACATGCCAACCACTAAGCCACCGTGCCGCCCATGTACTAAAATAAAATATATATTTTATATTTTTAATGCTTACATTGTTTAACAATTAGACACCCACTCAGACTCAGAACCTTGCCCCTTCCAATAAAATAAATTTTCGAGATCTTTCAGTTGTATGTTTCCACAATCACAAGACTTGTTTAAAAGCGAGCACATGCCGGATGCATTAGTCAAGAGTCAGGAGGTACAGATGAACTTCAGTTTAATCGAGATAAATATAATGAAGCCGACGAAAGTTGTCTGCCAAACACACACAGATTAAATCAATGCAGAATGCTCGGTACTTCATATCTTTATAGTAGGAAATTTACATGGTTTTAATTTGCAAACAGCAGAAATGTACAATATACCATTAATCACACTTAAATCATGTCATTATTCCAAGATCAAGCCCAGTCCCATTCCATTTCATAAAGACCCGACTTCTCAACAGATCGACAAAACAGAGAGGAAAGTATAAGAATGCAACTCGGAGCAGGTGTCGGAGGTTCCCGTCGGACAGCTTTGGGGTAAAAATGTGTTTCGGGAGGAAATATGAACAGCTTTTCCTATAGCATACTGCCATACTACATCTTGCCTTTGTTAAAGCGATGCCCACAGATGCTGTAGAGAGTGTGATTAGACAAAGGCTGTGACAAATCACCCAATAAACTACAGAAACACCAACAGCTCACTTATTTTAGCCCTAAATTGTCAGCAATAAATAAAAGCCAGTAATCGCCGTTACACATTCACACCTTGATATTGGTAACAAGTCTGTAAGTCATTTTTTTAAAAACGGTCAGATATAAAATGGAGGTTCCCATAAGACATTTAGAATTTTCTTACATGTGTAAAAGGGACAGCCCAGAGTTATGCCGGCACATATAAAAAGTCAATACTGCCAGAAAATCAGAAAGGAGGCCTAACAAAAACTGATTATAATAGTTCCCAGCACAGACTACATACCAAAAAATAAACTGCATGAGTGACACGGAATGATGACAGACATCGAGCCCCTTACCTTAACAGCAGAATAATAAATATAGATTTTTAAACCCTTTACACGAAATCCAGCCATTTAAGCAAAGCATTTCTTTCCTTTTAGGGTGTCTACTTATTTGAAGCAATATATTATTTAGACGCTTATTATATATTTAACCAAGTGTTTATCCCTCCCACCCACCCACCCATTCCTGGGTGCACATGCTGCAATACAACTGTACTGTAAAGCGTTTGTACAAAGCTGGAGACCATTAGCTGATAATTGAATAATTAAGCGACCGAGCACGTAAATGTCTGCCCAGTCGGCTGGTATGGCAACAGGTGCATCACTACAGCTGAATAACAGGCAGGCAGAGCGCGCTCACATTGCCTCATTATCACAGTTATTATTACCAACATACAGAATGTGCAATGGCCAAAAGGTGCGTTAAAGGAAAATAGTATCAGTTCTTGAATGATTACATTCATCTAATCACACAAACCTGCAGCATTTTTATTTTTCAGAAGGAGTAATTATGTGTCATTTACATTGTCGCTAATGTAGTAATCAAGTAAAGACGACTAATATTTACTGGTTGTTGTATGTATAATGCAGAAACGGCACTAACGCGGAACTTCTAACTGGTAACAATCTGAATGCTCACTATGTACATTTGAAGGAAAACTGTCGTGGAAATCAAAGCTTCCGATTCCAGGTTCCAGGTAGTAATAAAACAAAACGAAACAAAACAAACCAAAAGACATTCACAGATCCCTTTGCTTGTGTTGCATATATTTTACTGATAAACTCTCAAATTAAAAACAGTCCCAATCGTTTAAGCTGATTGGATTCTATAGGAGCTCTTGAGATAATCCTTGCTAAATTTTTGAAAATCATCCAAATGTCCAGGTGTGCAATTCGACAAGTTTGCAGGCGCATCGACGTATTTAAATAAGCGATTTAGTTTAAATTACTGATCTCTGAAGCTTTGAGGCCAAATGTGTGTTACCACCATGGTGTCCTTTTGCTCTTTTGATGCCACTGTATTACTGCTGTATAAGCATCTTTGATATGTTCTGAAACACCTGCTCTGGATTCATATTAAAGTCATTTAGTGCGTATTTGATTAACAATCCGCAAAAGGGAAAATGCAACTGTTTTTGGATCTGGAATGCCCAGTTTGGTTCGACACCTTCATCCTTGACCAATTGGAATGCGCAGCGCTGCACGCGGCCAAAGCTCCTCCTCAGATGGCAACAGAAGACGGGGAATATCACACTGGGTACAGAAGACAATACTATCAACAAGCATAACCTTAGAGTGCAAACCAGAGGTGGCACAGTTATATCACAGCCTGAACCTGCAAACACCAACAGCATGGGACCCACCACAGACACACACGCACTCGCATACACACACACACACACACACACAGTCCTGTCTCCAGGTTTATCTGGTGTAATAAACTCTGTAATAAACGCTCTTTGATCTCCAGAGGGAGTAGGAGTTGTCAAATTTGAGTAGATAGATGCCACGGCCAGGGTACTGGTGACTCCCGGCGTATACCTCTTCGTGGCAGTCCCGCCGGTAAACCGGTACAATCTCATCTACCTGCGGTTTCCCGGTCTCTTTCTTGGCCTTTTCTTCTTCACTTTGTGGGTCTGTGGAGAGACACGGAAAAGTGTCATACATTTATTTTATGGTTGCTCATTGGCATATAAACTCCTTACACAAGCAGTTTTTTAATTCTTTATAATGGATCATTATTGGCTTCTGGCATTGCTTAAAAAAAAAATAAAAAATGTCCTGCAGAGAGCATCCTGTAATCATTTAAGATGCCTAAGAAGATTACTGACACATAATGTGCAGCAACAGATGAGTAGTAATACTATTACCAAAGGTTATTCATTGAGTAAACAGGGTTTAAAAGTGACTACTATCCACTGATACAGTCACATTAGTCCTGAGAATCATGTACCACCAAAAAAAAGACTCTGACCATTAAAGAACAAAATAAGATACATATATATGCAACCAAAACAGAATTACAGTCTGTGATTGTAAAAATTCTAAAAAGTAACCTATATTATAAAGTAGCACTGATATGAAATGGGTGTAAAAAAGTAAACAGATGTCTAATTCTTTAGGATTTCTTTTGAATTCCTGGTCAGTGATCACTCACCGTCTTCATCCTCATCTTCGTCGCTGGACTCACTGACATGAACGCTGACTGAAGCATTGGTGGAGTCCGTCCACTCGAACAAGACCCCAAAGCCAATGTCGTAGTCGTCAGTGGCAAACTCCCAGAAAAGATAAGAGCCCTCTTCATGCGTTGGGACTCTGACTGTGACCACTTCCCCTCGACCCACTGTGATCACCGAGTCCACATCCTGACGAATTTTCTCCTTAAAGTCTTTGATCTGTGGCCGTGTCCACATCGAGGGTGCCGCTATGACCGGAGAGTCTGGGAAATGGGGTGAGGGATGAAAAATGGTACAAAAATAAATTAATTAATTAAACATGAAGGAAAGCAATCAAGAAAAGATTACTCTAAACTTAAAATTAATAATTTATATGGAAAAAAACAACCCTTTTTGTAAATTCCACACTGAAAAACATATCAGGAATCTAGAATATACATTATACTGTAGCATAGCAACAGAGTAAAGTATGAAAAAAAGACAGCCAGATGTAAAGATGCCGCTGCACGGATGTGTTTAATGTGGAGAATAGGGCTGCAACAACGAATCGATAAAATCAATAAAAATCGATTATTCAAAGTATCGATAAAGAATTTCCATTATCGATTCGTTGGGTCGCGCGATTTCCGCGTTACTCGCAATGTCGTAACCGCTTACGTCACCTGCAGCGCTTCAATAACGCTGGAAAAAAATAGCAGGTTGAACAGAACGAGGCGGAGTCTGCAAAACAAGTTAATAAATGTACAAATGAAACAGCCAACGCAGAAAACAAGCTTCCGTTTAAATCAAAACTGCAGGAGCTTCACGCTGCACACAAATAAAGAACGTGGATCGTGCAGCTCTGCGAACATGAATTGATCTGCACGGAGCAGCACGGTGATGATCCACCACCTGAAACTATACACTGATGAGGATGAAGCTGAACAGCAGATAAATCACTACAACATCCCGAGCTTCTTTAGCTCTGAAGTAAATCAACGTCACACTATCAGACCGGCAGAGCAGCGTCATGCTGTATTTGGCTGTTAACTGGATAATAACAGCGATAGAGAACGTGTCTTAACGTCCGTATTTCCCGGGACATGTCCGTATGTCACGTTCTGTCCCGGTTTGTTTTTTAAAGTGAGGAAATGTCCTGGTTGTTAGCGGCTCAATAGCAGCACACCGCAGGGGAGTGGGGGATCGACGCGCACGGCGTAAAAGTACGCCGCTTTAAACGTCCCGGCACTGGGACACTGCGCGCGGCGCCCCCCGCCTTCAGACCGCGTTGAGACAAACGGGAAGCCTTGTACACGGTGTGCAACGCAGACACATTTGTCCCGGTGTCCAATTGAAATTTTGAAGAGGGATTTTTTTTGTTGACAGGCTAATTTTTTTTTTTTTTTCAATAGCTGATTGTTAATTAGTTCATTTGTTAATTATTTTCCAATAGGCTACAGAACAGACAATATTTGGTTTATTACTAAGGGCAACTGAGTATCATGTGTCATTTGGAGTTGACCTTTGTTGTTAAGTGAGGGATGATGCATTATTTCTTTCATTGTGCTTTTCATTTATTACAGGAAATGTTAACTTAAACATTTTGAATAAAATTACTATATATAATACTTTTAAAAAAAAGCGTCTGCTAAATGATTAAATGTAAAGACATGGAGAAAAAAATATATTTATCCGATTCATCGATTAATCTAAAAAATAATCGACCGATTAATCGATTATCAAAATATCAATAGTTGCAGCCCTAGTGGAGAACAAATTCCTGTGTCTGCAAGCACACAGCCAGAAGCCAGAAACAGGCTGATGGGACTTGAATATATCAAGTTATATGTTTTTTTGAGAGGTTTCACCTGTTGGACCATTCTCTGTGACCTCCTCTGCAGGCTCCAGCTCAGTCTCTCGCTCTGTGCTGTCCATAGACAACTCTGCTTGCCCATTAAGTGTAGGAATTTCTTCACCAACAGGCGATGCTGAGGTCTCACTAGCCTCCAATTTGGAGAGAATAATGGAATCCTCCTGCTGCTTCTGTAGTGCTGCCTAAAACCAAATACAATAGCACAACTGAAGTTAAGAATGTCATGTACATTAACTCGCACCAAAGCTTATTCATTACAGTCAGTGCTGACCTACCATAAATTATGTCACCACATTCACATGAATCGTAAAAAGTGTGAAACAGGAATTTTACAGGCCCTCCTACCATGGGCCATAAAATGCTGGTAATCATTTACTTTTAAACACTGGACTGAGGTCTAGGTGATGTAAAAAATAAAAAAAATTCAGAAAGAAGCGTCCTAACCTGCTGCTGGGCAAGCTGGACCTGGTAGAGCTGTTGCATATACTGCTGATAGTGTTGCTCCTGCAGCTGCCTAATAAGAATAAACTGCTGCTCCGGACTGTCAGGGTACTGCTGCGCCGCATACTGCTGGAATTGCACTGCCGTCTGTGCATTCAATGCGGCCATGATCTGCTGCCTAAACGTGGGCAAGGAGGTTATTAGAAGTCGATTAATGATGCATTTACAGACATAAAATGAGGTTCAGTTTACAAACAAATACTGATTATTCAGCAAGGCTAAGGTTAAATGCATAACTGAGAAAATTATTAGGAACGTAAGATCTGGTGTTCAGCAAAGAAAGTCAACAATTATTAAGGCTAACTTAATACCAAACTGCAGAGCTGAGGCTTGACAAACAGGTGTAACCAACTATCAACAGGTTGTCCAGAGACTTGCACACAATCAGGTCCCAATTTATTATGAATATATCTAAACATGACTGTTCACATTTAATTCACATTAAATCAGCTCCACCAAATAAACCCATTACTGACAATACTATAAACATCTGTCTAATAAAAACAGTCCTGCATGATGGATATTGAGCATTATAAAACATGTACTTAAATCTGATTCACCCTGGGACATTTTCTGGACCAGCGCTACTGCTGACAAACACTTAACACTTGGTTAACATCACTCACACACACATTAGCTGTACCTTACAGTCGAACAAGCCCTAGCTTGCATTTCGAATTTAAAAGAAACATTTAGTTAAAAGGTGGAAATATATTGACAAAGAGCCTCAAAAATTTTATTTTCTTAACAGATATCAAGTTCCAGGGATTCCCGGTTCGAATCTCCATCTGGGCGGAGTTTCCATGTTCTCCCCGTGTCCGCGTGGGTTTCCTTCCACAGTCCAAAAA
This sequence comes from Corydoras maculifer, assembly GCA_019802435.1. Lineage (NCBI taxonomy): Eukaryota > Metazoa > Chordata > Actinopteri > Siluriformes > Callichthyidae > Corydoras > Corydoras maculifer. The sequence goes on along the minus strand of JAFMOD010000047.1, from coordinate 2,341,198 downwards.
CATGGATCAAGTCAATTAAGTTATCTAAATTGCCCCATATAGAGTGTGTCTGTGTGAGTGAGTGTGTGCCCAGCGAAGGAGTGGCGTCGTGTCCTGGATGTGTCTGCCCGGCGGCCCGAGGCGTTCTTCCCTGGATTCCCCCCCCCCCCCCCCCCCCCCCCCCCCCCCCCCCCCCCCCCCCCCCCCCCCCCCCCCCCCCCCCCCCCCCCCCCCCCCCCCCCCCCCCCCCCCCCCCCCCCCCCCCCCCCCCCCCCCCCCCCCCCCCCCCAACGGAGTAAATGAATAAATGGAGATCAATCATCAGACTAACATTTTCAGAGTGAATAAAAAAATAAGGATTTTTATTTAACATAAAAATGATCGAGTCCAGAAATATTTAAGAGTATGCTGCTTTAGAATGATACTGACGTGGCATTTTAATTATAGTCTGAGAATAAAATAAAAAAATAATAATTTTAAATATCCTGTAACAATTCATGATAACATTTACTCTCACTCACTTTTGTTGCTCCACACGAAGTCTCTCGTCCTCAGCCTGCCTCCTCTGCTCCTCCTCTCGTTTTAATTTCTCCTCCTCCTCCCGCCTCCGTCTCTCCTCCTCCAGCCTCTGACGTTCCCGTGCCTCTTCTTCCAGGCGTCTTTGTTCCTCCTCCTCCCTCCTGCCACCAACATATGCAAAGCATGAGGTGAATCAGTCTTTTTGTTTACAGACCCCACTTTCCACAGATCAATTCATTTGAATTCATTTGAAAAAGCTTATACTAATACATATACTACTGTCTGTATTTGTTGTAATATGTTTGTCTTATCCCTTCATCCTCTTTCGCAGCTTTTCAGTGCCAATAAGGTGCTTATAGTCTCAAAGCACCCAAGTAATATCTGCTATGGTAATCATGCTCATTATTACAAAAAAAGTGAAAAGAAGAACAACCAAATTTAAAGAGTATAAAACTACAGGCTGTAATGGCAAAACTACAAAGTACTTCAAAATAGTAAGGTATATGGTAACTAATAAAATAGACAAATCAGTGTAGAAACAAAATGAGATGTACTTAATAAAATGGCTAGTAAGTGTATATAGTGTATATAAAATGTTTAATATGCAAATGAACAAAATAAACAGGTTTTATTTTGAGGACTCTGAACTGAGTAGCTGAGGTGGAGATTAATCACCAGACTAACAGTGTTAAAAAATATAAGGATTTTTATTTAATATAAAAATGATCGAGTCCAGAAATATTTTATCCTATTGCAATTGGTGCATAGACCCCAAAACTTCGAATAACTTACATTTTCTTCTCTTGCTCTTCCTTTTCGATCTTGTGTGAAGCAACAAATGGTGCAAATAAAGTGCAGCACTTATTTAAAAGTTTGACGAATTCAACCATGGCTTCATCCTTTCCGATATTCCCTAGTGCTGCCCATTCCTTCCTAAAAATAATAATAACACAAACCTGTATAAGCCATGTCATCATTTTGTTACCACTGTGTTAATTATATAGAAGTCAGTTTACCTGCGATCGTTTCCCAGCACATCAAAGAAGCCCACCTCAGGGGAAGCGTCTGGGTTATAGGGTCCCTGAGACACCTGCTTATGGAGAGCCACCAGACGCAGCTTATCTTCATATGTTGGATGAAAAGCTTTGCCATCTTTTTCTGAAGGTAGAAAAATAATATTGCTTTTTTTTAATATTGCAATTAGAATCTAAAATGCAACATTATCCAGTAGGCAATGAGAGGAGACATCAATACTGCCACAGGTCTTACAATTATATACACAAAGCACTGATTTGGTTATGTTTAACAAATCCAAGAGCAATATTAGTTTTATAAACTTTATAAATACTACTGAAAAGATGTTTTACTGCTATAAAAAAAAAAAAATACACAGAAACACTATTTATATTGATATAACATAGACCTAAGTGGTCATTTGCTGAGCCTCATGAGTGACTTTTATACCTTGAATTGGTCAGTTACTGTCAGTAACTGCATACTGTCAGTTCTGATGTGGTGAGGGGGTTTTGGTGCAGCAGTGTTTCTGTAGTCTCATTTAAACACTTTAGTGACATTGCTGGGATAGAAATACTGCACCGAACAAATAATACCTGCTCTGTAGTGGCACTATTGGGGTCCTGACCATCAGAGAACAGAGTAAAGGGAACGTACACAGCATGTACTGTAGTCTGGAATTGTAGAACTACAAAGTCAATCTTTACAGTAAGTGGAACTGATAACAGCGACAATAAGTTGAGCTAAAAGAAGGTGTGTCCACAGTTTTGGTGCATTTACACATATTGATGTTTAGCGGTTAAAGCAACTACACCCAGAGAGTAATCAGCGGAACAAATGTGCATGATTGCATTAAGTTACGGAAACCAAACAAACCAATGTAGCCAGGAAAATTATCGCAAAGACTGTTCACTCATAAAAGGTTATAACTAACATCATGATCTACTCATTTTGGTGCTTTATCATCTACAAATAATTTTTTTTTTACTGTTTTTTTGAGGTGTCAGTAGTTTTCATCCTTGGCTCTGCTGGACGATCCTTGGCTCTGCTGCAGCTACGACGATTTACTGATGGAACATGGAGTTATATTGGACTGGCCTCCTGCAGGATGCCTTTAAAGAACTTATAAAGTTTTCCAATTGTTAAATACGAACATTTGATCACTAAACAATCGGTACATGGCTGTCCAACACTGTTGATGCTGCCCGGCTGCTCAAGGAGGATTAGTCCCCTACTGAGCCTTGGTCGCCCCAAGGATTCTTCCTAAAAACATGTATATAACAGGGAGTTTTCATCTTGCCACTGTCGCTTCAGCTTGTGTACTATTGTAGTACATTACATTTAGTCATTCAGCAGACGCTTTTATCCAAAGCGACTTACAAATGAGAACACCACAAGTCAGAAGTTATGGACTGTATATACTTATACTTTATAATTATAAAACCTGATCGTTATCTAATGTCCCCCTGCCATGTACTACAATGTACTATTGTAAAAAGCAGTATATAAATAAACCAGGTGGCACGGTGGCTTAGTGGTTGGCATGTTCTCCTCTCAGCACTAGGGATTCCCGGTTCGAATCCCCATCTGGGTGGAGTTTCCATGTTCTCCCGGTGTCTGCATGGGTTTTCTCCAGGTTCTCCGGTTTCCTTCCACAGTCCAAAAACATGGATCAAGTCAATTGAGTTCTCCAAATTGCCCCATATAGAGTGTGTGTCTGTGTGAGTGAGTGTGTGGCCAGTGATAGATTAGCACCCTGTCCTGGGTGTATCTGCCCCCCCACCACGACCCTAATATAGGATAAAGCGGGAGATAATGGATGGATCGTTATATGATGCTGTTCCTCCACCCAATGTACTACGGTGACTTAGTGGTTGGCATGTTCTCCTCTTAGCACTAGGGATTCCCGGTTCGAATCCCAATCTGGGTGGAGTTTCCATGTTCTCCCCGTGTCCGCGTGGGTTTCACAGGTTAGATTGCCCCCCCCCCCTGTCCTGGGTGTATCTGCCCAGCGGCTGAAACGTTCTCCCCTGGATGGGCATGGGGATATAACCCTAATAGAGCAGAAGATAATGGATGGATGGATCGTTATCTATCTAATTGTACTACAATGTACAATTGTAAAAAGCGTATATAAATAAACCACTTAAACTCGTTTTAACGCCAAGTAAAGCTAATTATGATGTAATTAGTAGTTGTTAAGTATGTTTTTTTACCCGTTTGTTCATTACGCGGAATACATTCTAAAGTCTCTTCCGTCGTACCGTAAACTAGGGTTGTGTTCAAAACAGCACAACAGATTCTAGGTAGTGAGACTAGTTATGAACGCTGTCCGCACTATGTTTAGGGTACAGGAGCCGTTCAGGGAAGGGGAGCAGGAGAAATGGGGCGCAACCAATTAGCAGAGGAGTCTATGCTAAGCTAACGGCAGCAAAACATCCACGATGTTTTAATAGACGTTAAATGGCTGTAAAGTGTAGATAAGCTCGCCGTTTTATGAGCTTTGATAGAGTGGAGATGGCGGCGGGTTACCTTTAAAGAAGCGAAGCGCCAGTCCGTAGAGTTGAATTAAAGGAAAGCCCCAGATCCTCTCCACGGAGTGCTCGGCTCCCGGCTGCAGCTCGCCCGGGCCGCCGGGGCTCGGCTCCGCACATCCCGGCTCGGGGGTGGGAGGGTGGGAGCCGGTCGTGTCCGTCTGCTCCGCCTCCCCCTCGGGATCGGGACTGAGGGTCAGACCGTCGATGGACACCTCGAGTCGGCTCGCGTTCCCCGCGTCGAGGTCGCCGCTCTGAACCTCAGTCGCCATCGTGCGAAACGTCAGCTGAACCGGCCACGTACCTATTTCCGCTCTAACGCAGCCGGAATCCTGCCGCTTCTGCAAAAAGGAGGAGGAATGCGGCGCGGACAGCGCCACCTGCCGGCGTGGGCTGGAACCAGTCCGGCCTCCTTCACTATCTAGGGTTACAGTGGGTTCAAAGTGGGATTGGAAGGTTCTAGATCATTCATCCGAGCAGCACGGCGGCTTAGTGGTTAGCATGTTCTCCTCTCAGCGCTAGGGATTCCCGGTTCCAATCCCAATCTTCCCGTGTCCGCGTGGGTTTCCTCCGGGTTCTCCGGTTTCCTCCCACAGTCCAAAAACATGGATCAACGTCAATTGAACTCTCCAATTTGCCCCATATACAGTGTGTGTGTGTGAGTGAGTGTGTGTCCAGCAATAGATTGACGTCCTGGGTGTATCTGCTCAGCGCCCGAAACGTTCTCCCCTTGATGAGCATGGGGAACCCCCACCCCCCACCACCCCCGCGACCCTAATAGAGGATAAAGCGGAAGATAATGGATGGAAGGATAGATCATTTAGGATAGATTAATTATATCCCGCTTTATCCTCTATTAGGGTCGTGGGGGGGGGGTCCTTATGCCCATCAAAGGGAGAACGTTTCGGGCGCTGGGCAGATACACCCAGGACAGGGTAACTTCACCCAGATTGGCATTTGAACCTGGAATCCCTGGAGAGGCGAACATGCTAACCACTAAGCCACCGTGCTGCCCTGGTTATTGACCAGTAAAGAATAAATAAATGTACATAAATGAATAAATAAATGAATAAAAGTAAAAATAAATAATGAATGCACACCTGATAATGTACTCATCATGGAAAAAAAGAAACAGAGTGCATTCTTGTCGCCATGGTAACCACTATTTGTTTGCCAGTAGCCAGAGATGGCAAGACACAAATATAATATGAAGAATTTGTAATGTGGATTTTCAATAATAAGTTTCTCTTTTTTTTTTTTTTTTTTCGCAAGATATTTATCAGAAATAAATTTGTTTCGTGTTTATTCTATAAAAGTGAGTAAAAGTGGGTCTAGACGGCTTATAATTCGATTAAACTTAGTAAGGGAATTTCCATGTTCTCCCTGTGTCTGCATGGGTTTTCTCTGGGTTCTCCAGTTTCCTCCCACAGTCCAATAACATGTATTTAAGGTGAATTGGTTGCTCTAAATTGCCCCATATATTGTATGTATGTGTCCAGTGATGGATTGGTGCCCTATCCTGGTTGTCTGCCCTGTGTCTGTACTGGTCATCTCAATCAGCTGTGTTCAAATTAAATCCAAAATGGTTTAATATAAAGATTAACACACTTCAGCTATCAGAACTAATTTATCGTGCAAGGCCGACGACCATTGATAAGATCAATCAACTCTCGCGAGAAGGGCCGTTAAAAGAGTCTTGACAGAAGGTTGAAGTTTGTTCTCGTCACAAGAGGGCGCACCCTCCCCACTCTGTGTTAAAATTCAGGACTTCATTTTTTTTTTTCTGAATTTGCTTTTTTCAATGCTTTCTAAAGGACTTCTTAATTAACTAAAATGTTAAATTATATATTATATTATTACTTCATTGACTCTGTTGCTCCAATGTTATAAATAAGGGTGGGGTTTCAGAAAGTATTTGAGTATATACAGAAGAAGGTCATTATTAAATATTTATATTTATATATTATTTATATTAAATATTCGTTATATCATATTTTATTATATTATGGTTTTGGACTGTGGGAGGAAGCCTACACAGACACGGGGAGAACATGCAAACTCCACTCAGACTGGAATTCGAACCTGGATTCCCAGGCTCTAAATTGCCCCATATACAGTAGTCTGTGCCTAGCGATAGATTGGCACCCTGTCCTGGGTGTATATACTCGACGCCCCATGATGGGTCCCCCCCTCACGACCCTAGTAGAGGATTAAGTGAAAGATTCATCCATCTATTATCTTCCGCTTTATCCTCTATTAGGGTCGTGGGGGGGTTCCCCATGCCCATCCAGGGGAGAACGTTTCGGGCGCTGGGCAGATAGACCCAGGACAGGACGCTAATCTATCACTGGGCACACACTCACTCACACACACACACTCTATATGGGGCAATTTGGAGAACTCAATTGACTTGATCCATGTATTTGGACTGTGGGAGGAAACCGGAGAACCCAGAGGAAACCCACACAGACACGGGGAGAACATGAAAACTCCACCCAGATGGGGATTCAAACCGGGAATCCCTAGTGCTGAGAGGAGAACATGCTAACCACTAAGCCACCGTGCCGCCCTAAGCGAAAGATAATAAATGAAAAGGTTATTACTGACTGAACTGTTTGCATTACTAGCTAACAGCACCAGACAACTTTATAGAACCTATTTTTGGTATAATGATGTAATTGTTTCTGACATTTTGTACTTGTCTTCAAAGATTCATGCATTGCACATTGTGTTCTGAACTCTTAAAACACTGTACAAACAGTTGACTTTGTTTTGAGGGTTTGGGTCAGATTCTTATATTTTAATAAAGTTCAACATTAATGCTAAAGTATACAACGACATTTAAGATAATTACATGCTTTTAACTCTATGACAGTAGGATGGTGTCATCGTCATGCTGTTAGTGTCTTTTTGCACAAAGCAAAGTCCAATAGTTTAGAGATCAAACTTTAGGGACATTGTAAGACAGAATTTCATGTCGCTGAAATGTGAGTAGTTAAGTGGAGAAGTGCTGAGCTGTTGAGTGAGATTTCAAATTACTGTAATAATAAATTTTTTAAGTTTACTACTTTTTTCTCCTCTACCTGAGACTTGTTTCTGACGCAGAAAGCTTTGAGGAATATTTAAAAGGACATGCTTTACACAGCATGTACACTATATATGGAATACATGCATACATTCTATATATGGAATACAGCTTTAAGTAAAGTGTAAAATGGCTATTATTAGGTCTTAAAAACAAATAGTTATTAGAGATTATTTTTAAATGGTCAGCAACAAAAATTGCTTTTCCCAACTGGGTATGTAATCAAGCATAGGTAAATTATGAAAGGAAAAAAAATTACATCATCTAATTTTTTCCTAAAGCATAAAGGAAAGAGCCTTTACTTTTACTTTTTTTTAAATTCAGTTTAATTTAGATTTTCATTTGGGGCAGAGTGTGCAGAAGCCTATCCCAGTGCTCAGTGTGCAAAACGGCATGAAGACACTTCGGATAGGTTGCTACTGCATTACAGGGATAACCTGGATTTATTTATTACATGTAATATTTACAACATCTGCTATCTTCAACAAACTCATGTGCCTTATTTAAAGTAATGACTTTTAAATTGCTGAACTATCCATTCAGTCACGTCCAACCCTTGAATACTCTATAAGAGGTCATGGTCTTTGAGGTTGGTCACCAAGTATTCCCTCAACCACAGTTTACAAAACATACAACCAGGGGGCAATCAGCTTCTCCAAATGAAACCAGAGTACCTGGAGAAAACCCACTCCACTCCAGAGTACCTGGAGAAAACCCACTCAGAGACACGGAGGACACGGAGACACGGAGACACGGAGGACTACCTCTGTTCGCCCAAATTGGGAATCAAACCTGGTACCTTCTTGCTATGAGGCAGTAGTTCCACCCACTGTGCTGCCATTAATTTATTCAATATCCTGAATTGATATTAAACCTTATATATTCTCTCATCAAAGCATCTGTAATAAGTTACACACCAAGTGATTGGAGAGTGCAGAAAAAATAAAAGAGCCATTTCTTTTGCCAAATGAGTTTGTGGTTAAGAGAAACCAATTGTTCAATTTTAAGATAATGCCAATACTGTGGCATACAAACAACGTAGTACGGCACATTATTAAACAGTAATTGTGGTGTCTAAATCCAATCCAAGCCTTGAAATCACTGACAATAATACACACCTCTGACCACTTTACCTTTGTATCAATGCATGATATATAATCAATTATTTTAAAATCATGTACAATTAAAGGAAATGCAGATTAATAAAACTAAGGAACCGATTGACGATGAGCACTAAGCCTGTATCCTGTTACTCACCGAACAAAAGGACATGTAGAGTTCTGGATTCAGGCACTAATACTGAAGCAATAAGGCACATGGAGTTGTGATTTATCGCAAAATAATTATTAATCCACAGTAATGTATGCCCTCTCCTACCTCATTGCTTTAGTATTAGTGCATGAATTTAGAACACTACATTTAACACTTTAACTTATCCAAACCATATTACATATTTCCATCTTCAATTTATATCCGTGGTACATATAAAATAACATACAATTTGTTAACTACACCAGTACTTAACAAGTTCTTATAATATAAGCAAAAAGCCTTTGCCAGCTTTAAAGACTAGCGTAAAAAGTATTTTCCAGAAAAGACAATTTGGCTAAAACACGATAAATATCCATGAAACAAAAAAAGATACAAATTAGAGCAAAAATGTCTGTAAGGTGTGTTGTGAGGTATTGTGAACCAATGGCAATATTTGACAATCTTAAACCTTGATTATAGTTGATGCACCTGGTGACCAATTTATTATTATTATTTTTATTTTATTTTTTTTATTATAGTATCTTACAATATTTCATTTCAGAAGTGTAATTATATATGTTAACACCTAGTTATAGATATACATGTTTTGCATACATTAAGCCATGCTATTGTCCACTGCCATTAAACCGGATGTCTTCTTATTTAATGTTCATTGTTCTCAAAGTTGCCCAGCAATGGATTGGCGCCCTGTCCTGGGTCTATCTGCCCAGCGCCCGAGACGTTCTCCCCTGGATGGGCATGGGGAACCCCACCGCGACCCTAATAGAGGATAAGCGGGAGATAATGAATGAATGAATGAACGTTCTCAAAGTTTGGTTCAACATAAAAAAAACTTGTATAGCTGAGAAAATCAAGCATGTGGCTTTTAGAAGTTTTGCATGTTTAAGCTCAGCTACAAAGTGGAGATCCAGGAGAACAGGATTTCAGTGCAAAGGCCTTAAATCGTAGTCCAAAAATTGGTACTAATAATATTTTCCGTCTCACATGGTAAAGGAGGTACCATTTTCGTAGCCTGAACTGTCCGCAGACTTCCGGGTTGAAAGGTACATCTCAGAGGTAACCCGTGATGTGCGTCTAGCCCCTATATATCTCTTTCCAAGGCACCAAGCATCCTCTACAATCTTACGGAAGTGGTTTCTGAATTTGACTCCAATGAAGGCGTAGAGCAGTGGGTTGAGGCAGCAGTGCAGATAGGCTATGGTCTCGGTGAGTAGAAGTGCCAGCTGTGTTTGGTCGTACTCATTACAGGTCTTCGAATCGAATAGGTGTATCGTGTCGTACAACAGAGCCATATTGTAGGGCAGGTGACAGGCGATGAAAACCAGCACCACGGTCAGGACCACCCGGACGGCCTTGTGCCTCTGGAAGTTCTTGGCATGGAGAAGAGTATAGACCACGCTAGAGTAGCAGAAGCCCATGATAAGCAGTGGTAGAAAGAATCCTATAGCCATCTGAGAACTAGGAACCAGCACCTTCATATATTTTGCAGTTTCTTTCTTGTTAAATTGGAAAAAGCAAACAAATTTCTCGCTCTGGGTTGTATTTTCAAAACTTGAAGAAAACAAATACTCCTGTAGGTCGTCATATTCTAACATGGCTGTTTCATTGACTGTGAAATTTGTAGCGTTATCATTATAAATAAATGGAAAAAACGAGCTTATACCATGTTCACTGGGTTTGTAGCGTTCATAAAAGATTAAGGTGGGCAAAGACAGGAGCAAGGCCAAAAGCCAGACAAAAGCACAGATCAGATAACTGTAGATCAGGGTGCTTGAGCGGAGTCGGAAAGACCTGCGAGCTTGGACAATGGCCAAGTAGCGATCCAAACTGATGCAGGCCAGCAGCAAGATGCCACTGTACAGGTTAATGCTGTAGACTCCTCTCAAGACCTTGCAGGACCATGGTCCCAAAGCCCAGCCGCTATGCTCGCTGTAGATAATCAACGGCAGTGCCACGACAAACAGGACATCTGCTATGGCCACGTTCAGCAGGTAGACATCAGTCATCGATTTGGTTCGCTTGTAGAACGCATAGGTGATGATCACCAAGGTGTTGCCAACAAAGCCCACAACGCAAATTAAGGTGTGGACAATGATATAGAGAATAAACTTAATATAACCGTTGTTCAGATTGTCCCCACATGGCTCGGCTTCATTATCGTACTCTTGCTCCATCTTCAATATCTTAACCTGTGATGAGAAGAACGGAAATGTAACTATGCAGAGTTCATATTAGTAAAATCATTGCTTTATAAACATATTTTACTTTAAATGTATATAGCCAATATTTGGGCTTAGGTAAGGTTAAACTAAAACATAAAAAATTGATTATTTATTGAATTGAATATAATTGAATATTTTGCTTTTACACAATTGCAGCGAAGTCAATGTTAAAAATAAGATTCAAAGGTTTTTACAGTACAGCCATAGAAGAAAGATTTCTGGTGCTTTACATAATATTTTAACTCGGTAGCACTTTGGCCTTTTTTTTTTTTTTTTTTTTTTACCAAAATAAATGAATTAACAGCCAGGATCATAGGAGTGACAAAAAAATAATCACTTACAATAAAAATTAGGATTTAATTAGGATTAAATTAAATTAAATTGCCACTATATATATATATATATATATTTTTTTTTAAATCAATTTAACAGTTAATATTTAAACTATAAAATCATTTAATTCAGGTGTTTCTCAATTGTAATCACAAAGAACCAAGTCACTCAATTTTTTTGTGTATTTTCTGCTCCCCAGGTACCTGTTACTACGAAACTCATTAACATGCCATTGTTAAATTTGTGTGAGTTATTTAAGAGCAGGAAAAAAATTATGAAAAAAGAGTTACACTATCAGGACGGAGAAACAGTAGTCTACTGAATATATTAAAAAAAAGGAGGAGTGCTCTTAAATAGGAATGAATAGTGTAATGATGTAGAAACCAATTTAGTACTAAAAAATTAATACTTAAATTAATTATAAGCTTATACAGGAAAATCTAATGGACTGTATGACCTGTTCCATTTGCAACCATTACAAAAGTTTTAAATTGTTGCAAGATGTTCCATGTAGAATTAATCTGTATAAAAAAAGTGCATTTTGCTTTGAAGCAATTTGACATTTTGATCTAACAAAGAGGAAATATGCAGAAAAAGATCATAAACCTGCCACCAGAAACTGAGAGTTCTGACCTATTTATTTTTATTTGAAAAGAATTGGTTTGTAACTAACTCACGCAATCCAACCCACCTGCAAGCTACTTGTAATGTACTGTACTTCTGATCACATTACATATGGGGAACTACATAACAAAAATCACAAAAAATAATAATTTGAACTGTTTTGAAAATGATCAGCTTCTTCATATTTAAACTGTGGCTAAATTTTTATTTAGAATATTATAATACAATTATATTTCTATAACTTGGGACTAAAGACTTTAATTTAGTTAATTACAAAAATAAATAAATAAATAAAATAATAATATCAGGCTAGACAATTCATTCATATTTTTTCTTTCAGCCTTCGAATGTAAAAATCTTGACACGTCAAGAACAAAGATATATTTTTTTATAACTTTAGAAGATCCAAATCTTAACGACCATCTCATTATTTTATTTTTATTATTAAGTATTATTTTTAGTTTTAACAAGACAAAAATTTCCTATCGTTGTAATTTCTTACTACAATGATTATTCAAAATTTTATAAACAGCAGTTAATGTTGTAGGAAAAAAATACAAAACAACAAAATGCTAAAAAAAAAAAGCTAAAAAAAAAAGATTAAAACTCAAAAAAAGAAGAAAAAAAAAGGTTCTTACCTGGTATGTCGCAAATCGTCTTTACCTCTGTAACTGCTGTGTGAGTGGATCTGGTTTGCTCTTTTTTTTTCTTGCAGCTGTATTAATAAGGAGGAGTCTTGCAGATATCTGAAATCCTTTGCCGTCACTTGATGTTACCGTTAAGACCAATTTCTAGACAATTCATAGACATGTACAGTTTATTTATTTTTGATGACTAGACTGAATTCACCTGGGAAAGAGTTGCATAATAAACCACATGAAGGAACTTGGTGTTGAACAGTGGAGCTTTAATAGGAACTGGTAAGAACAGGCGTTCACAGATATACACATAAATATACACAAAGAACTACAATTGTAATCTGGTTGTCACGCGACGTCCTCCATGTAATCTGCACCCTGACTCAGCTGAGACACGCTTATGTCCTGAGTGATCTCGTCCAGCTATAGAAAGAGACACAAGTTATACAAGTCCACTAGCTGTATTAATGGTGTAAAGATTAAAGCTACATAACACTTATTGCAATATAGATAATTAGGCATTTTATTTCAGATATTGTACTGATTTAATAAAAGGCTTATGTGAAAGTTTGAGTACTCTTTGCCAAAACACTATGGAATAAAAAAAAATAAATAAATAAAAAAAAAATAATAATATATTATATTTAAAAACAAGCATTATTAATAACATATAAGTCATTATCACCTTGGTACATGCATGTGATAAAATGACATTTTATGCCACAATGATTAAACTTAATTAAACATATGTTCCTAATAAATATTTCACTAATACTGAATAAAAAATATGTTTTGCTTTTTAAAGAACCACATAAATATAAGGTCATCAAAAACAAAACATAGAATGATAATGCAGAACTGTTCAGAAATTTATGGTAAAAGGGAAAGAATTAAGAGGGAAGTGAACTAAACTAAAAAAGCCTCAGGAAGCGATTACACTGAGGGTTTTGTTAAAAGTGCTGAGGTGGACTGCTGAATGTTAAAGAGCAAAGGTGTTTCATAAATAGGGTCCCATATTACTCTCACCACAAAGATTTTAACAATGACTTTAAATGGATTGTAAAGGATGCTGTCATATTTTGGCAGCTCTGTGTGTGGTGTGCATTTGCAGTGAAGGACAATCACCACATGGGACTGGGAGCAGACTACTACTACTTATACTATCTATTAATAATGTTAGTATGCACAAAGAAAAACACTACATGAACAACTCTGTAGTTATTTACTGTAGTCATGTTGCAGTGCAGGTGGAGCAACCATATATATACACACTTCTAATTTGTGGTGGAACTCGCTTATGTAAGTTTAGGCTTGATTCCCAGTTTAATAGCAGTACGAAAAAAGTGCAGCTCGGCTCCCAATACTAAAAGATCAATATCACTTTGCAAATTTTGCATAAACATTGTGCAGACAGTAGCACAAAAACATTTTCAATAGGCCACTACTTCCTTCAATTTTTTACTTGCTTTTAGTTTTTTTTTATTTCGTGCTAGTTGTATGAACTTCTGATACATTCTTTTGAATTACATCAAGTTAAAGAAATTTATATGATAAAATAATTGAAAAAATAATAGTGACCGTAGTAGCTTTAGTGACATCAAATCAAATACTTTTTAACCTGTGAATTTAAACTATTTATTATTACGTTGTTTCCTTTAAAACACCTGTTTTCCATAATCATTCTCACTATATGATTGCTGAACAATATAAACTGTAATTATTATAAATAGCATCTTTGCCCTAATAATGAGGCTCTATATAGAGGGAACATTTGGAAACTTGGCAGCTGGGTGATACCTTGTCGCTGAGATCGGGTCCATCGATGGAGACCTCTTCAATCTCCTCACCAATGCTTAACTCACTCTTTGAGTTATGACTGCATTAAAAATAAAGGTAACACAAATTAATTTTGTAATTTGCAAAGCCACAATCATCCGCTTTAGGTTTGGACAGATTTAATGCCTTGTGTGAGGTTTTTTTAGGTTAGAACATGATAATTTTTTCATCTGTTTTTTTGAAAAAGCACAGTATGGTGGTGAGTAGAATACAACAAATTCAAAACATTGTCTATGAGGAGATTGTATTGTAATAAAAGTATTATTTAAAATCCCAAATATTTCAAAAGCAAAAATTGGCCAAGGTAGATTTCCTTAAACCTTTATTAGTTTGACGCTGTTTTTTCTTCATCAAATATCAGTTTAGAAATTGTTATGGATGAACACCTTGTAATTTTATTTAAATATACTTTAAATATCATACATTTATTATCTTCTTAATCCTCTACTAGGGTCACAGGGGAGGGGGTTCCCCGTGCCCATCCAGGGGAGAATGATTCGGGTGCTGGGCGGATATACCCAGGACGGGCCCCAATCTATCGCTGGGCACACTCACATTATATATGGGGCAATTTATAGCATTCAATTCACCTTGAATCCATGTTTTTGGACTGAGGGAGGAAACCAGAGAACCCGGCGAACATACTAACCACTAAGTCACCCTACTTTTAATATAAATAAATACATTTAAATACTTTAAATTCATTAAATCTTAAAAAATATATTCAAAAGAACATTTAATAGTTTCGGCTATTTTAGTGAGCTTTTTAATGAACCTTTAAATGAAGAGAGCTTATTAAGAAGCATACGCAGAAACACTGTTTACCTGGTAAAGTCATCATCATAATCAAGGTCTTCATCTAAAATGAAAATGAAAGAATTCAACAAACCGTTACTAAGATCGATCAGTGAATTTATAATAATAATTACAATTCTATTACTATACTCTATTAAAAAGACTTCCATTAAGTTCTATGAAAGTCTAATTAGACAATTTTATCAAGATCAAACATCACCGTGCTGAAGTGATCCAGTCTTCTCATTCGATACTTTTAAACACTGGAGATCTTTATCCTTTGAACTTGACAAACCTGGTGAGAATGCAAGAGAACCTTAAACCACCAGCTAAAGTGGATTCATCATGCAATAAGCTCCTAAGAAGCACTAAGGAACTCAGTTACAACATAATAAAAAAACCACAAACATTAATATCTATTTTTAAAATGGAGTATAACTCAAAATTATTTTCAAGCAGAATATATTTAAAAGGACTTCACACAGCGTTCCAAGTGAGGAAACCAATTTTTAACACTTCCAGTACAATAAATCACCCTCACGTCTTCGTTCTGCTTTTATGACGATATCTGCTGATAAACGTGCTATGTAATTTAAACTGACTCAACACGGAACACATTTTTAATATTTATGGTCAACCTATTTCCCTTTATTTTTTGCCTACTGCCAAATAGATCCATGTTAATTACTTCATTCATTTAAAGCCTTTTATAAACATTTCATTTATTATGTTTTGTTTTCTGGGCGGCACGGTGGCTTAGTGGTTTAGCACGTTCGCCTCTCAGCGCTAGGGATTCCCGGTTCGAATCCCCATCTGGGTGGAGTTTCCATGTTCTCCCCGTGTCTGCGTGGGTTTCCTCCGGGTTCTCCGGTTTCCTCCCACAGTCCAAAAACATGGATCAAGTTAATTGAATTCTCCAAATTGCCCCCTATAGTGTGTGTCTGTGTGAGTGAGTGTGTGCCCAGCGATGGATTGGTGTCCTGTCCTGGGTCTATCTGCCCAGCGCCCGAGACGTTCTCCCCTGGATGGGCATGGGGAACCCCACCACGACCCTAATAGAGGATGAAGTGGGAGATAATGAATGAATGAATGTTTTGTTTTCTATGTGGAATTGTATTAGTGTAAATGTAAAGACGTTTGCTTTCATTTTAATTTAAAACACTTTAAAAAATCAAACATTTCAGTTTGGTCTATGATAGTCGTGTGTTATTAAAACAATGACAATTTATAGCCAAATTGCAAGCATTACAGCAATATTGATTTCTAGCCCTAAACCGACCCACATCTCACATTAAGGTATTCATTCACAAATATTATATTATATAAATACAAAATTGCAATGTCAGATTATAATAATCACAATAATCAAAGTACATGAATATACTGCTGCAGACACAATTAAGGAGTTATTGAGTATTCATACCATGTATACTGGAGAGAGAGTCTTTCTGGCTGTTTTCTGCACTCTTCACTGACTGTGAATCTAACAAAGGAGAGAAAGTTCTTCCAGGTGCCTTTGTAGAATCTGGTCTCCTACAGAGTGCAATCAGAAGCAGCTCAGTGGAAGTGACAGTTCAAATCTCTTTTATTTTAAGGAAAAGGAAAAGGAGGATAAGCAGGAAGAACAGCACCGAGCCCGGCTCACCTGGGCTCAGAATTAGTGCTTAACTTGTTCTCACAGTCTGAGAATATGTCCTTGCCATCACCCTCAGTATCACTGCCTATAGCAGACAGACTGAGTACAGGTAGAGTACACACGGTCACACACAAGGACAGCAATCAGGGAAAAACATTAGAAAATATAAGGAACAGAAGGATGCTGAAAAACAGAAAGATAAAAGAAGCACAGAGCCTGACAAAATAAAAATAAAAATTAACTAATACTTTTTGCTATAGTGATACTATTTGATCTCAAGTGTTTGTGTGCACTGTACATAATAAACATGGTATGTATTCTGAAGCTATAAAAAAAAATACATGTATTTATAGTTGTACCAGTTCTAAATCATTTACACAGTTGTATGTAATGCATTTGATATATACAAAAATTAATAAAGTCGAATGTGTTTAAACTGTATAACTGATCCTTTTAAAAGTGCCATTCAAAATGTTTTTAAGGCAGACTATAATACACAGTACAAGCAATTCTAACTAGATGCAATACTACTTAACCAGGATGTGTTTATAGTGCTGTCAACTGTGAGGCCTCCACCTGTAAGGGGGGATGTGGACAGGGCCTTTTCATGAGTGGGTCAGAGTGGACATCCTTACATATGAATGTGTGTATGTAAATACGAGGCCACTGTGTGATTTTGTTGAGCATTTAGTCTAAAGAACACTAAGACAGGCCTCAGCTCTATGCACAAATCTTCTATAGTAATGGGTCCATGGCACCAAAAAGACCAGAGAGCCTGGATTTACATCCATGGGTAAAGGCTGCAGAAGGCTACAACGGCACTATGTACACTCACTCATTGAGGCTAGTGCCCCTCCTTATTTGGGAGAAGGATGGCCCTGCCAGGCTCTCCTGCCTCTGCGGGTGCTGGCTCCTTACAGGACCAGGGGGGAAAGCAGGGACAGATGACAGACACAGTGACAAGACAAGAGAGACAGATAAAGAGGGAGAGCAAAAGCAAGGAAGGGCAGCAGACAACAGGGCTTCTAAACACATCAAGAAAAATACAGCATCACATAGAAGGAACATGAGTGGAGCAATCTGGAATAAAGTCGACTAACAAGCAGCTAATTCACCTCTAAGAGAAAAGGAATTACTTACTCTTTCTGACTAAAGCTCTTTTCTGAATGTCTCTGCTCTGAGTATGGCTTATTTGAAGTGGGTAAACTACTATTCCCAAATGGAGTGATGGAGAAGAGACAAAAGAACAGATAGAGATCAGCAAAGCAGTTAAATATAGTAATCATTATTCAACCTCCAACCTACTAAAAATTAGGATTATTTTTAAATGTTTAAAATGAATTATGATTTATTCATTCATTCATTATCTCCCACTTTATCCTCTATTAGGGTCGGGGTGGGGTTCCCCATGCCCGTCCAGGGGAGAACGTTTCGAGCGCTGGGCAGATAGACCCAGGACAGGACGCCAATCCATCACTGGACACACACTCACTCACACAGACACACTCTATATGGGGCAATTTGGAGAACTTAATTGACTTGATCCATGTTTTTGGACTGTGGGAGGAAACCGGAAAACCCGGAGAAAACCCATGCGGACACAGGGAGAACATGGAAACTCCACCCAGGTGGAGATTCGAACCAGGAATCCCTAGTGCTGAGAGGCAAACGTGCCAACCACTAAGCCACCGTGCTGCCTATTATAATTATTATTATTATTATTATTATCAAAAGGGATATATAATGGGATTTTACTGCCGTCTGTTATTAGAACCCCAAAACATCTAAGCAAAACTTTAATTTTATAATATCTAGGAAATAATATAAATGGTTACTGTTAAATATTCCATTATTAAAACTTCAGTCGATTTTGTCAATTAAAATATAATTTGACTTGAAATGTATTTATTGTTAGAAGAGTTTAGGAACAGTTTCAGAGTTCTTAGAACAGCTGCGGGACGTACTTTGATTTTAGTGTGTTGGCGCTGCATGAGCTGAGGATGATTATAGTTTTTAAAAAATGTTCTGAGAAACATTTTTCACTCTTACTTTGGGGTATATGCTTTTTGCACAAGAGAAATCAATCATGAGTGCAATTTTACAGCAAATGGTTAAGTTGGACGCATCCGAGCTGAATAATAACAGCTAGCGTTTCCACCTAAGTTGCTTTAGACATCCACTGCACAGCAATGGAGCACAGAGGACACATCTTCTTTGGCTGCCTTGCATCACTGGTGGTGGAATTAGGATTAAAAAAAAAGTACAGTTCTTGTAATTGTGGAAGCGGTTTGTGTGCGGGAGAAAGCAAGAGGTAAACAACACCTGTACGGTGTGTTCGGTTGCATTTATTTGTGAAGAATAACGAGATAAAGATGAGAGGAGCCCTCAGCGAGGGAGTGAAAGTACAAGAACTGTGCATGGGTGTTTGTTTTCAAAAGGAATTACAGTTAAGGAAAATCCATGATAAAGATTAGATAGGTGGCAACCAATGAAAAGTGCTGATGTTATAACTGTCCGTACCAGTGAGTTTGCTGTATAGTAATTCTCAGAACCCCATTGGAGAGTTTCTCACAAGTTCCTAGGGTATCTCAGTCAAAAAGCTCCTATTTAGGCAAACAGCTTACTATAAATAACGTGCTTTAGATTACCCATGTACAAACATTATTCGATGTGCTGTGTGTAACTGCTTCTTGGCTGTATATTATTCAAAGATGCTTAATATACCAACCTGTTCTATTCTTGATAATTTGCATGTGTACAGACATTACCAAGAGATAAAAGCCTCCTGCATCCTAAATTCTAAGCATCTGATTTTTGTTTGTAAGCTAAGGACATGAATAGCTTTACTAACCAGCCGTATGTCTTTTGCGGCTTTGGCAGTGGATCATCAAAGAACGAGTCTCCATCCTCGTCGTCATCTTCGAGACCGAGATGCAGAGATCCTCTGAGGACAGCAGGCTCATTTCTGCCTACCATGAATCCATCGCTGGGCACAAAGGGTCTGCTTTTTTGGGAGCTCAGGGACTCGCTGTGACTCTGGTGTTCTCCAGCCTGGGTCGAATTGACCATAAAAAGATTTTACAATAGGAGAGATACACTAAGAAAACATAATTATATCTAATCAAGACAATTCCCTCTTTAACAGTCAAAAAGACATGTTTGGTGTCTGATCATTTAGTTCGGCATTCGAGAAAGCATACGAATAAAATGCCTCTATATCACCCGAATACTGTATCATTGTCATTCATGAACAATTGTGAACAATCTGAATGACATGTTTGGCTCAGTTATATATATATATAACAGCAAACAAACATTAAAGCCAGATTATCACCGCCTTTTGAGTCTTAACGACAGACGCTTGGTCGCTTCATTAGACAGAACATATGGAAATCATCAAACATGTCTTGGCTGATTAACTGCATCCAGTGCCAAAGCAAAGCTGTGTGGATTTTTTTTAAAACTAAAAAGTATTAGTAATAAGTTATGTAAAGGGTAAAATGCTGTGAGCAGAATGGGATGATGTGTTTTCATGCAGACTAGAGACCGTCAGATGAGTAGTTTGAAATACCCAAAGGAAAGAGACATTTCCGACATATTAAGCTACACGGTTATTTATACAGGTATTTAAATTAATGTGAAACACAGTGTATGGCATCAGTGCCAAGAAGTGTAGGCTGCACAATATTCATTTCCAAAACTGCCCCAGATACGAATGTGTCTAGCTCTGTGAACTGCAATAGAAAAATGCAACCCAATAGTTATTGCTGATTAACAATCACTCGCATATTAATCAAGCACATAAGTGTCAAATGGGCTTGGGTTGCTTTTTAAATACAGTCGTGTTGCAGGGCATCCAGGTGATGGAAAGGTTGTTATTTGCAAGCCTCTACAAAAACTAGGCCACCAGTTAAATACTGAGCAACAGGACTTGGGGGGTGGGAGGGGGGTGGTAAACAGCTGATTAGCACAAGCTATAATTCTTAATTGTCCAGTTATTAAAGCAGTTGTGTACTAATACAAGTGCTTGGTTTATTAATATTAGTGTATTAAGGCTTGTAAATAGCAAAGCACATGAAACGATCAGATGCAGATAAAGACATTTGCACCTGCATGACTTGAATTAAAGGTGTTTTTTTTAATGGGCGGTGAGAGGCCTGTCGCTAGTATTACAGCACATGCATTACCTGAGGCCCAGACAGCACTTCTTGCGTCGCACAAGGCCTTTTATATCCTTTAAATCTGGGTATCTAAATATGAGAACACAGCTATCAGGCCTCCTCGCCATGCACTAACCCGCCTGACAGCACCTCACCGATTAAACAGCAGGGCAGAAACAAAAATACAAGAACATTATAAGATCCCAAATTTCTTAATGAACTGAACCTAAATCTGCAGACGACAGGACAAGAAACATGTTCAGTCTTTCAATGAGAAACTGTTGCTGTTATCTCATTTTTCTCTTTATGCCATACAATACATGTGGGGAAAAGTCAAAGCTGAAAATACACTCGACAGAAAACATTTAACACAATATGGATGTTAAGAACCCTGGTAGAAATAAAATAAATACATCTTACATTAAAGTTATTTAAGTAAATACAGGCCCACCCTTTATAAAATAATTGTAAGTCAAGTTTATATATATATATATATATATATATATATATATATATATATATATATATATATATATATATATGCACAGTAATATAAGAGTCAACAGAGGCACACACACACACACACACACATACATATATATATATATACATATATACATACATATATATATATATATATATATATATATATATATATATATATATATATATGTGTGTGTGTGTGTGTGTGTGTGTGTGTATATGTGTGTGTGTGCCTCTGTTGACTTATCTATCCAGTTTAATGCATTTATTGCAGGTGGTAGTTTGGTACTTTATTTGAATTTGGAAATTCAGGATAATTAAACAATAAATATTTCAGACAAATTCAAAGTGAGTCTAATACTGTATGCAAACAACATTAGGTCTAAAATTATTATTTGCTTAAATGTTCTTGAGCTTCACAAAGCTGGCTCGGTGGTTCATCCTTAACAACTTATTCTATGAACTATTGAGTCCTACACAAAAGAAAAATCCCCACCACTCAATCATGGAGTTGTACACCTTTGTAATTATAAAACTGACTAAACCTTTATATGGAGCAATGTTCATCACATCACCTGCTAACAAGGTCAACCGGATGCGATTACGAGAGTCGGCACGTGCTTGTGCTGAATAACCCATTCGGAGACCAAATTCTAAAATGATGTCAGGTGTTCTCTTACTATTCACTATACTATCTACATAAAATTCGAACCACTTACTAATTTAAGATAAAGAACTTATTTAATAAGAAGTTATTAAAATGGGTATAGACTTTAAAAAATATTATACTTGTACTGACTTGAAAAATTAATTTGAGAAAGCTAAAAAAAAAACTAAAGTCTGACAGGTTTGGTCTACTAAGGGCAAAGATAAAGAGCGGCTGCATTGCAGAGAATCACTAATCCCTAAATGTGAGAAACAAAACCTGCTTTCATGTTGCATAAAAAGAAGTAGAACACATAACAGCACGACTATGACACAACCTTGATCGTTCTATTGCTTTGATATAACAGTTTAACAGGAAACATGTAGTTAAAGAGTTGTAGGTGTGAAGACCACACTTTAGATAGTATCACCATGTTCACATGATGATCCAAGGTAAATAATGATGGCTAAAAAAAAAGAAAAAAAAAAGGCATGTTTCAACTCATGTCTTTTTTAACTGAATTGTAACAGCTGGCTCCGTGTAAATACCTGTTTTGTGAAAAGCTGTGGGAAAAACATTATACGCAAAGGATAGTTGTTATAACTTTTATTATATTAGATACCATTTTTATTTATAATGCAGCATACAGTGAAATAGGATGGCCACTGCAGTGTAATTATGAATTATGTGATAATTGGTGTGAAAAGACATTACTGCAAAATATCATCGTAGAAACAACCTTTCACAACCCATCAGATTTAGCTCGAAACTTACTAGATGTCTTCAGATAAGCAATTTAGCAAGGACAAAGCAAATATTCTAGTTATAATCTGGATTTATACAAAGGTTTGGACATAAAGTATGCAGATAAATATTATCAATGCATTATAATATCCATGTTTTTTATTTACAAAGGATTTGTTAATATTTCCCTTCTTTTTGATGCATTAGAATAGGATGTAAAACTGTTACAAAACAGTCATCAGTTTAA
This sequence comes from Corydoras maculifer, assembly GCA_019802435.1. Classification (NCBI taxonomy): domain Eukaryota; kingdom Metazoa; phylum Chordata; class Actinopteri; order Siluriformes; family Callichthyidae; genus Corydoras; species Corydoras maculifer. Next base: position 2,318,431 of record JAFMOD010000047.1, on the reverse strand, counting down.
AAAAATATAATAATAATTTACATAAAACAATGAAAGTTTGCTGCCATACACAGTAGAATTTTATAGGATAATATACAACTATACACAACATTTATTCCCAGATTTCTATAAACTTTAAAAATGCTTAGCTGGTTAATAAGTGCTCATTTAGGGAAACTCCCTGCAACCATCATGAGACAAACTAAGAAAACACAAGCTTTTGATACACATATCCCGACCTCAGGATTCTAGAAATTAACATAAAAGCTAAACGATTACTTAATTAGATACCATAAAATTTCTTAATATATTACAATGAAAATGAGGCATTGTGTAAACTGGTCAAATACAGAAGACATTTAAAGGATTTTCTTACCTTGCTGATTGATAAGGAACCGAGTCTCTCGTCGACAGTCTTACACACGGCGTGAACTGTATCTGTTCCGTTGCAAGTCACCTTTAAAAACAAAAGACAATAAAAATACAGAATACCATAAACAGAAAGATTTTTTTAAAGAAATTTTAAATTAATATATCAAACATTTGGAGGGAGAATTCCTTTTTAAATCAAGTGTTTCAAAAGAAACGATTCATTCTTAAAATACTACAACTAGAAAAAACAAATCTTCCCCTGTTGTTTCTATAAAATGACATTTTACATCAGAAATAAACATGAACATACAGGAGAACATACCACACTCCTGCACTGAGCAAAGAAGCTTCTGTACAGTTCAATAAAATCCTGGAAGTCAACAGCTGTAAAAAAAAAAATATTCAAATGTATATATAAATGCATGTATGTGTATATAGGGTATAGGCAATACACTATATACACTGTACTAATTTACTCAGATTAGATAAACCATCACACACAGTACTCACACACTGTGTCTTTGGCTTTCAGCTCTTCAGTAACAAACATATCCAGAATTCCTCTTCATTAATTAGCAGGCAAAAAGAAAGAAATTTCTCTTATGTTATATACATAATATATAATATATATAATATATATTATATATATATATATATATATATATATATATATATATATAAACAGGAATCTGTCCGTTTTCAGCTTGATTAGTGTGGATCAGTTACATGTATCTAATGTTGTGCTGTTTAAATTAACACCTGTGCAGTAAGACCTTTATAATGCCCAGCATTATTACTTTTGAAGACACAGTCTTCAACTATAAAGTGAGCAGATATCATTATTGAGAATATGTACTTAATGGCTGACTGCCATATAATGCACTATATCTGTAATGAGGTGCAATTCCAAACACAGCTTTGATTTAGCAACTGTCAGGGTGTATGAGTTCATATATACAAAGGAACTGTCTAACTAATCTCACCTGGTAAAGCTGGGGAAAAGATCTGAGAAAATGTCTATGGCTTCATCTTTGCTTATTCGACCAGTCTTATCCTAATTATAAAAAAGTACACAGAATAAATATTCAAATGTATATAGTAATGATGAAAGAACAGACACATTGCAGGAAAACTCTCTCAATATCTAGTGGTAAATATAAATATAAAAACTATTTTATGTCTGAAATAAAAATATGTAAAACTAATAAAAATCAATTTCAATTTAGTACAGTACATAGATTCATAAATTGGCTCATCCTACCACTTCATGCCCAACTCTCTGGAATGTAAACACTTTTTAAAAACAATTCTAAATGCAAGATTGATCACAGAGATTAAACTTGTATACAAGAACAGTACAGAACAGGGTTTAAACTTGTTATAAAAAAAATACGGAGCTAATCAGTCTAAATAGTTTGTTTAACACATGTATATGATTTATTGACATGTCTGCGTTTCGATTCTGTCTCTTTCTGAGAATGTATGGGCTTTATAAAAAGCAGAATCAGACGAAAGTGAGCAGATAAATAAATATTTGACATGTGGTATAAAAAAATAACAGGAATTCTTTTTTGTCAATATAATAAAATAATAAATGAATTAATTTTATTTAGGATTCTCGCAATTTTACTAATCCAATTAAAAAGAACCTTAAAAATACATTAGTTTTGTTTTATAGATTTTTGTTATATAGATTTCTGTAGTAACATCTGTTACTTTAATAGTGACATAAATAGCTTGCTATACTTTAACCCTTGACACACGTGTCACACATCTGACATGCAGCGTGATTAAAAAAAAACAAACTTGGGATTTACATATTGACATATGCTTTTTGGAGAAGAACTATTGTATCCACTATTAGATCAGTTTTTTTTTATTAATTTAATACGTAATAGAAAGACAAATATTATACAAGGGAAATAAAAGTTTGGAAATGTTTTTTCTACACTGATTTGAATATTTAGGTTAAATGCAAACTTTTTACAAATATTTTTTAAGATTCAGACGCATAAACATTAAAGTTTATTGCTGAAGCAAAGTTTACCTTGTCTCCATCTTCATATTTTTTCCTTGCCTCCGCAATCTGACGAGGTGACAGCTCCTAAAACACACACAAGGCATGTTTTTATGAATATTCAATCAATCTGCACTGATGGCATCTAGTCATATTCACGATTAAGCTTTACTGTTGTGGTTTCTATGCTTGTGTAACAGAAGTGGGGGCTTATTTTATAGTATTAACAGAAGCATTCGAGCATAAAAACGACTCCACAGTGCTTCACAATAAAAGCAGAAACATGGGAAGCCATGCTGCTGTAAACTACACAGCACAGCACTGCACATGATGCATAAAAGTAGGACAATGTTGTTTTGCAAAACCTAGCTGCACAGGAAAGGATTCTTTCACACAAAACAAAACCTTATTTCACATTACCCTTCCTCCGTGTGACCTAAATAATAAAGTTAAGACACAGAAATCTAGGTTTATAGCAGAGATATGAATCAGTCTCAGTTCCAACCACATCTCTAAGGGTTTAGAATCTGGTATTAAATTAAGTCTGGATCTGATGCTGTTACTGTAATTCACATCTGTGGTTACAATCCTCCGTAGGTGTAAAAAGGCAACTGACACAGAGGTAAAAGTACCTTGGGAATAAGGACTGCGCGATCTCCCTGTGAGAGAGAAAGAGAAAGAAAAAAGAGCAGACATTTACATTCACATTTAAGATTTCAGTAGTTCAGAGCAAAAAACTCAAAACATGGGGTTTACCTCAGAGGAAACAGATGGCTTTTCCTTGTGTCTGACCCTCTTGATGAGTTCAAGAAGAAGTGGGGTATTCTTGTTTCCATCAGACTCTGAAAGCCCAAGCTCTTTGTACAAACTTTCACGATTCTCCAAACCATTTAACTGAACAATGAAACAGACGGGAAGACAACAAATCAAATTAAGATACATGAATACATAATTAAACTAATATTTGGATTGATAATTACTTCTTAATACAAGTAAATATAACATATGCTTAATATGCATTGAGTTTCCCATACAGTGGGGACACAACTTGACGTTCATCAATAAAGTTTTAATGAAATAGATGCAATGTAGTCCGTTTTATCAAGACAATGACTAGACCAAAAAATTGCTTCGAAAAACTAGCCTTGTGAACAGGAAGGAAACCGGTGTAAAAGTGTAAAGAGGTCAACTATTCCTCTGAATGAGCTGAAGTTTATTAGGTGAGAGCAAAGAAAGAGTGCACCAGTTTAAAATTTACTGCTGCATAGAATGAGTGGCAGTGTTAACAGCAAAAAACAACAAGAACGTTAAAGCACGTTCTTAAATAAAGCTAAGTTACCCAGCCTTCACGTGAAAAAAAAAAAAAAGCTTAATATTAAATTGGAATATGTGTGTCAGTGCTCAAATTTAAAATGACTTGGTTAAGTCAATAAGGGCAGGTATACATTAGTTAATTCATTAAATAATATAAATAAAAAAGCCTAAAGCCATCCATGAGAATGACACTTTTACTAAATCAAATAAGACTTGCCTACAGAGTTGGTAATAAATATCACACGATCGCATTACAGGGAATCTGAGTCAGCGTTAGTCATCTAATTTCTTACTAAAAGCATTTCTGTATTGACTGTGGGATGTAAAATTTGACCTTAAAAAAAAAGGCCTGGCTTTTTCGAAGGCTTTCCTGAAAGTTCTAAATAATTCAGTCATTTCTGGCTAAAAGTTGTCTTTAAATCTCGTTATTTTAATGTAATTTAACTGAAAACATGCAGCAACCTTCAGGTTTGTTCTTTTTTTGAGTACAAGAATGGTTTAGATTTCTTGTTACACAGTTCTGATGAGATCTGGCAGGTGATATGAAAAGCTGAAGACTAGATTTCCAACCTAGCAGAATTTCAAAATTATTAACATATGCAGAGCAATGTGTTTATGCATTATTTAACTCCAGGTTGTATTTTTGCAATACTGTAAAATGGCTGTGAAAAAAACGTCCAAAACAAATAAAATAAATTCAGAATTTCACAGCTTTGGTTTAAACAAGAAGCAAAAGGTTTTTATTCCTATGTCATACACACCTCATGACCCCTTTTAGTTTGCTACTACTTGTTTTGTAGTAGGCCCTGCTTCTGTGTGTCTACTTTAATGAAGCTGTGATCCCCCAACCTATTAGACCACTCCCATCATTTTTCAATGTAATGGGTGAGTGTGGTGATTTGAATACCCTCTGTGATGTGTGTTAGACATCCACACACAAAAAACAGGGAGCATTTACTATTATTCATTCATTCATTATCTCCCACTTTATCCTCTATTAGGGTCGCGGTGGGGTTCTCCATGCCCATCCAGGGGAAAACGTCTCGGGCGCTAGGCAGATAGAACCAGGACAGGGCGCCAATCCATTGCTGGGCACACACTCACTCACACAGACACACTCTATATGGGGCAATTTTTTGAGAATTCAATTGACTTGATCCATGTTTTTGGACTGTGGGAGGAAACCGGAGAACCCGGAGGAAACCCACGCAGACACGGGGAGAACATGGAAACTCCACCCAGATGGGGATTCGAACCGGGAATCCCTAGAGCTGAGAGGCGAACGTGCCAACCACTAAGCCACCGTGCCGCCCATTTACTATTATTATTTATTATTTTAATAATTTTTTGCTTGCACTGGAAGCTAAAACAGTATTAAAGTTTTTAAAGCTGAAGCTAAAAATGGCTATACACATAACTAACATATTAGTTAATCTCTACAATGTTGTCACAGTTGTACGATTTTACTTGACCTAAACGATCTTTGCATGCTGTATTTATTACATTGTGTCATTAATTTTAATTCTTGTTTCATGTTACACTACGAAGATATCCTGCTTAAGTCAGTTTGATGGTGTGTGCTCACTCGCACCAGTTTCATGCATGTTCTTCTGTGGCCAAATGTGCTGCTGATTGAGATTTTACCACATTCTACCTGCTGTGGTTTCCTTTCAACAACCTCGAATCTGCCTGGCTTAGATTTCTGATATTCTAACACTACAATAATCTATGATTTCAATTTCAACAACTGCTAAAGTAAATAACCAATAAACAGCAGGTCATTTAAAGCAGTACAATACTTAAGGAATAGACAGTAAAAAAAATTGATTACATAAAGAATAAAAAGAAACCCATATTTATCCACTAGAGGGCATCATAGAGCTTTTTTTTTAATGCTTTGGTTGTGGGTGGACCTGCATATTCAAATTGTCAGTTTTGCACCCTGTTTTATATAGAATTACCCCCCTGATATTACAAATTGTATTAATCAGGAAAACCTAATAATTAGTCATAAAAAAACACTACTAAAGATTAGTGAGTGTAGAGTTCTTAAAGAAACTAACTTACCGTGTTAATCTCTGGCTGAAACACAGCAAGGGTGAAGTCCAGGTTGAAAACTTGTAGAAAATCTGTGATTAAACTGGCCACAAGGCGTCCTGCATCATAAGACACGGTTCATTTGGAAATGAAAGCTCATCCTTTCATCCAAAAACTAAAATTATCTAAATAACTCAATCACTACTTGTGTGCTGCGCGTACATTTCATTGGTTTAATTGAAGTATTTGAAACGTTCTCTTATTAAGTGTGTATATTGTTATTTGGATTTTATTAACTTTTGTTGCTGCACATGAAATGTACACGTGTATAATCAATGTCTAGTATTGTTTTATTATCTGTTGAGACCTTGAAATAATGTAATAACGTGACAATTAAGTATTGTAAAAGAAAAGGATCAAACAATTTCCCAGCTGTATACCACAGAAATCCCAAAATAAGCAACTTACCATCTCTTGTGTTTAGACACTTTTTTAGATTCTCATTCACAAGCGGGGTTTTATTCTAAAGATGAAATAAAATGCAAAAATTAAAAGAAGATTCAATAACAAACATCTAAAAACCCAAATTTTGAAAACACTGTTTTTGATTAGATTATTTTGTATGACAGTCATGGGGCCAATTAAACACCTCTAATTCACCCATCAGCAATTAATGTTTGAGGAATCCTGGTGTGAACCCACACGGACGTTTTGAAAGACCTGCCAAAAATAGATGTACTACAGTATGTAAATATATGACTGCAAAGTCCATCTATAAGTGAAGAAATGGAGACAATGGAGCAAGAAGGGAGTGTGTCTAAACTTTTGCCTGGTACTGTAAGTATCTATGAATAAAAACATTATCTAAATATACATACAATTATGATAATGTTCTATTAATTCAGAAAAAAAGTGTGTATACACAAATGATTAGTATGCTCTTTGTTACCTCAACTTGGTCTTGTTCTTCTAAAGCAAGAAACACAGCAGCTCGCAGCTCAGCCTGCAAACAGAAAGCTTTCATTTACATCAATTGACATCACAGCTAACCTGTTAACTGATTATTAATCGTAGTCAAAGTCAGGTAATAAGGATGCAAAACTTTTGCACTTTTAAATGAAATCAGGTTTTCCAGTTTTGGTATTAATAATTTCAAGTAAATAACACTCTTCTCCAATATTACAGATGATCAAAGTTCACGTCATTGTTTGCTTAAACCAGTCTGCATCAGTGATTTTGATCACTTAAACCAAAT